>CM053591.1:48971933-48993853 GCA_028646515.1 Pseudochirops corinnae | reverse complement strand
GTGTATATACATATACGTTATATATAATATGTATGTTTATATAAGAGGGTGTATGTATGAATACATATGTGATTATGTGTATACGTGTATACATGTATACATAGAGAGAGGGCACAGGATCAGTCGAATATGAAGGGATAATATCTAAAAAAATAAAATTAAGAGGTGAGAGAGGAATATAATGAGAGAAGGAGAAAGGGAAAGATAGAATAGGGTAAATTATCTCATGTAAAACAGGCAAGTGAAAACTGTTACAATGGAGGGGAAGAGCAGGAAGGTGAAAGGGAATGGGACAACCTTACTCTCACTGAATTTGGCTTAAGGAGGGAATAACATACATATTCAATTGGGTATCTTAACCTACAGGAAAGTAGAGGGGAAGGGCATCAGAGGGGGGATGATAGAAAGGAGGGTAGATTGGGGGAGAGGGTAGTTAGAAGCAAACGCTTTTGAAAAGTGACAGGGTCAAAGGAGAAAATAGAGTAAGTGGGGGGGGGGGCAGGAAAGGATGGAGGGAAACATAGTCTTTCACAATATTACTATGGAAATGTTTTGTGTAACTACACATGTACAACCTATACTGAACTTCTTGTCTTCCCAGTGGGAGTGGGTAAAGGAGGGTGGAAGGGAAAGAATCTGTAACTCAACAAGTTTTAAAAAACAAATGTTAAAAAAAAAAATTTTTTTCTACATGCAACTGCAAAATAAGATATATAGGCACTGGGGTACAGAAATCCCTCTTGCCTTACTAGAAAGTTGAGAAGGGGGATAAGGGAAGATATAAGAGAGAGCAGATTGGGGGAAGGGGTATTCAGTAGGCTCGCTATCTTGGGGTGGGGGTAAAGGAAAGATGGGGAGAAAATTTGTAACTGAAAATCTTGTAGAAATAAATGGTGAAAACTAAAAATGAATTTTTAAAAATAAAAAAATACATAAAAGTTTTACAATGAAAAAAATTAAGTGCCATATAAATGTTAAAAAAAAAAAAAGAAAGAAAGAAATGGAAATACTGACTGTCAAAGCAGGGGGGAAAAACAGACTTGCTTTAGAAAGGAAATCCTGCTCCAACTACCTAGAAATAAAATTTTAAACCTTCACAGAAAAGAAATTCTAGAATAGTAGTAGTATCTAAGCAATATGGTATATAAACAGTTTTTATTACCTATGGTACTTGCTGAAGAAACTTAAATACCACATTAGTATTTGGTATACTTAGAAATGGGAATAGATTTCTTATAGGGAATAGGTGTGGGTTAATGGAAGCAGCCAAATGGAAAAGAACTTAGAAATAAAAGCAGCAGAAAGTTGCCAAACAGAATCCAGGGATATTATAGTGTGGGGACACAGTAGCTTAAATAGAAGATTAGAAGAAGGAAATCTGTTGTTCAGTTGTTGTACTGTCTCTGATACAAAATAGCTATGTAATTCTGGGCAAGTCACATAACTTTTATCTTAGACCCAGACCCTAGGCTCCAAGATAATAAGTTGCAGTGTAAGTGCAAATTATTTACTGGTAATGAGTTTCTTCACCTGAAATCAGTAAAATAAAAATGTCTATACAAATGAGGAAAATAGGGGAAAAGAGAGAAACGCAGTCCTGGAAGACACTGCCACAATAACCTGCTCATGAACAAACTTTCGGAGGCACAGGTCTATCAACAATTATCAACAGATAATAGTGAATTCAAGTTCACAATCTCAGAATCAACCTGAACTCTTCCTTTTCCCTCACATTCCCATTTTTGTAGAATCTACATTTACACCAATTTCTCCACTCACATAGACATTAGATACTACCCGAGTTTAGGTCCTTATCACCTCTTATGTGGATTATAATAGCAGCCTCCCTGCCTTCACTATCTCCCTTCTCAGACTCATTCTCCAAATAGCTACAAAAGTGGTATATTACTAAAACACAGGCTCAGTCATGTCACGTTCTTACTCAAGAAGTTCACTGCTCCCACTGCCTCTAGGACTAAATACAAATTCCTCTGCCATTTAAACCTGGCTCCAGTCAGCTCTTATACTCTCCCTTTTTAAACTCTATATTCCAGCCAAATTAGTCTGCTTATGTTCTCCAGAGGCAACATTCCACCTCCTATTCCTATGCCTCTGTAGAGACTGTTCTCAAGTCCTGAAATTAACTCCCTCCTCAATCTATTTCTTAAGATTCTCTAGCTCCTTTCAAAACCTAACTTAAGTTTTTCATGATCATTATCACCATCGTCATTGTCACCATCGTCACCACCACCACAAAAAAAAAAAAAACAATAAATAATAACAACTAAGGTTTATATAGTGCTTACCATATGGTCAAGCACTGAGCTAAGTGCTTTACAATGACCATACCTGAATCTCACAACAACCCTAGGGGTTATTATTCCCATTTTAGGGATGAGAAAATTGAGGCAAACAGGTTAACTGACTTGCCCAACAAGTAAGTATCTGAAGCAAGATTTGAACTCAGGTCTTCTTCCTAATCCCAGGCCCAGATTCTATCCATTGTGCTACCTAACTGCCCATCTAGCCTACTTCTACATGAAATGGTACTACTGATCACCCCACTGGAGAGTGCCTCCAAATTTCATTATGTATATATTTTATATTTCATTTTCTGAGTACATATTGCATCCCTCAAAAGAATATAAGCTAATTGAGTACACAGATTTTTGTTTCTGTAGCCTCAGAGCCAGCAGACTGCCTAGCACTGCATAGGTATTTAAGAAATACTTGAGACCTGCCCACATTCATATAACTACTTAGTGACAGAGATGGAATTTAGATCCACGAATCTCCTTACTCCAGGTTCATCGCTATTACACCATAAAACCTCTCTACATTTCCCTTGGCTGAAATCATTTTTCTATGAGGTCTAGTTCAAGGGCTACTTCCTCCACAAAGCCTTCCCTCATTTCCATTCTCAGTCTCTCCAAAATGAAGGTGATCTCCTAAACGTCCAACTCTTCATAGCTCTCAGTCTGGACTTCTCTGCTCTGTACCAAACTTATTTGCGTACATGAATTATTTCCATACATCCATTAACAGTGATCTATTTAATCTTATCTGAGCTTAGCAAACTTGGAACTAAAGGCCCTCCATCACCTGACTTCTATCATGTTTTCAAACTTTAAAAGACCTCAGGGTTTATTCAACATATCCAACATAATCCTGTTGCTTTATAAATAGAGAAACTGATGGGGTAGCTAGGTGACACAGTGAATAGAGCACCACCCCTGGAGCCAGGAGGACCTGAGTTCAAATCCACCCTCAGCCACTTGACACATTTACTAGCCATGTGACCTTGGGCAAGTCAGTTAACCCCAATTGCCCTGACAAAAAAAAACCCCGCTCTACATACTCCTACTGGATTATAAATTGTCACAATTGACACAGATTCAAATGCAGAGCTCAGTGCTCTTTGCATTTATACCACCTCACTTAAAAGATCTCTCACCAAAAAAGGTAACAAGAGAATAGAAGGAAAGGAAATACAAATAGAATACGGTTTATTCCACTGCAGGTAAGAGGGGAAAAAAGGAAAGGAAATGTGGTATGATTAGTAGAAGACCTATTTGTGAGTTGGCAAAACTTTTAGTTGTCTCTTCTCTGCTACCTACTATGTGACCCTAAGCAAGTATCTTAACTCTTCAGTGCCCCCAGATAACTTTTTTAAGATGATAAAATGCAGAGGGATCTGCATTGGTGGAGGAAGTTTCCCTTACTAGGATTTTTTTTTTTTAAAGTTACAAGGAAAGTTACATGTAGTTTTTGGAGTAATAAGGACAGAAGCTAGCATGTAAGGATTTAAGAAACAAATTTTAAAAGAAAAAAGTGTCAAAGATACTAAATAACTCATTTAAAGAGTTAGATACTAATAAACGCATTTAAAGAGTTGTTAGAAGTGGATCTTTGGAGCCACACAAAGAATCTAGCTAAGATTTTTGAAGGTCAAAAAAACTGGGCTTCGAAAAGGAACAAAAGAAGAAAATTTTGAGGGTAGCTAGATGGCACAGTGAATAGAGCACCAGCCCTGGAGTCAAGAGGACCTAAGTTCAAATCCAGCTTCAGACATCTGACACACTTACTAGCCATGTGACTTTGGGCAAGTCACTTAACCTCAACTGCCCAGAAAAAAAAAAAAAGAAAATTTTAAGGGAAGCTTAAAATAAAAGAAATATAAATCATATGAATATTTTCAAAATGAGGCTGAAATCACAAAAGGGAATAGTATAATTCTAGCCTTGAACTGTGTGTGTATGTGTGTGTGTGTGTGTGTGTGTGTGTGTGTGTGTGTGTGTGTGTGTATTTCTGAACAGTCTGCTTTACATATAGCTAAGAACCAAACAAGTTGGATATGTCCCTACTACCCTCTAGTGGTCAATAGCACCACTGTAATACTTTCTTTCCAATTGAAAGAGCAAACCAAAAATAAACCAGAATCAGCTGCTCATTCCAATTGTCCAATATCACACAACCTGATAGTTGCAAATGCCAAGCCTCATTCAGAAATATAAGAACTTATATCAAATGCTAGTTATAATCTAACAAGCTATGCACTTTAAAGTAGCCATATATTCCATTTAGCTACATAGGAAGGATAAAAGATGGAAGTTTAAAACTTCATAAGGATGCCACATCGAAACACTGCATTTTAAGATACAAAGGCAGAATTAAAGCATCTTATAAAAGAGTAAAGCAAGAACAACAAAACTAATACCTTTTCCATATGACAATCTTCAAATATTTGAAGCCACCTATCATATTACTTATTTTACCCAGTTTTATGAAGTATTCTCTTCAAGCCTTAAACATCCTTACCTCATTTAACAGCCCTTAGTCCCTTGAACATCTATGTGCATTCTCTATCTAGTTAATGCTTTTCCTAAAATCTGACACATAAAATCAAACACAATATTCTAGATTCAGTCTGACCAATGGACAGCAAAATGACAATCACCAATCCTCCCACTTTTGTGGCTACCATTTAAGTCATAATTTACTTGGATGTCACTAAAATTTCTAGTTCTTTTTCACAAGAACTCTTACCTAGCCAAGGCTCCCCATCTGAGTCATCTCCTCTACACTCCTAGAAACACCTGGGCTCTAATAGGTCAGCTTTCATGGAAATGAGGCCTCCAATTCCTTGCCATTACCGAATGGAGTCTAATTTGCTGACACACACGCACATATACACAGACACATACATGCTTCTCAATCTTCATTGTGCATTACAACTGCAATCCCCATTAAAATTTAAGATCCTTAAGGGCAGAAATTATCTTGCATACATGTGTGTTTATATTTGTATCCTTAGTGTTTAGCACAGTTAAGAGAATATATAAGTGGTTAATAAATGCTTTCTATTTATAATTCATCCTGTACTTGGGCAACTAATTTTTTGAACCAATATAGAGAACTTTACCTCCCACCCATAATATTTCATCTTATTAAATTTGGTCCATCATTTTGGTTTATCAAAATCTTTTTGTATACCAATTAGGTCTTCTAACATTTCAGCTATCTCTCTCAGCATCCTGGCATCTGTAAATGTGACAAGCATGGAAGCATGGCATTTCTGACTTTATCAAAACTGCTGATAAAAATGGTGAATTAAACTATGCCAAAATAAGAACTCTGAAGTTTGTTAATACAGACTTTTCTATGGTTTTATGACTCAAAAAAAGTAATTTAATTTCATTAATTCTTGATGGCTTAAATATTCCCTAATATTTGGGGACAGAAGTATGGAATAGTATCCTATTTAGTTTTATGTTTCCTTCAAGTACTTAAAAGAAATAATGCTTGAATGGTTACTATAGCAAATACTGTATTTCTTGATTGTGGGAAAAGGGACAGCAGGACTCTAGGTCTGAGGGTCTCTGTAAGTCAATAAAAAAGCAACCTGTCATAGTCAAAAGTGCTTAATTTGGAAGTGGAGAACATGCTTTCAAATCCCAGTTCTGTTTCTTCTTACTACTCATGAGACTTTGAACAACTCTGAAAAGAAACCTTTCTGGTAATTCAGTTGTCTCATCTATAAAATGAGGATCTGGGGATTCTTTTTCAATTCTAAATTCTATCGCTAGTTCTATTCTATTTAATTCTAAATTTATAATTCTTTGATTCAGCATTGCGGACCCAAAGCCCAACCAATCCAAGAACCTCTGTTATAGCTTTCAGGAATTCTGAGTTAACAAGAACAAAATCATTTTTTTCTGAGTTTCAACACTTACTTACTCACTTAGTGATCATTCACAAATCACTTGATTTGAAATTCTTAAGATTCAGAATTAAAAAGCACAAAATAAATGCAAGCTATGCTATGGAATAAACTTGATGCACAGTGGTATCTAGTTCATTAGCACATAAAGGGGAAAGACTGTGTTTGTCCTTTGTTCTCGAAGAGGACCATGACATCAGAGAAATAATGACATGACTTGCAGCTGACTTGAGTTTGAGTGAGGGAGGGCTCCTCCAGAGCCATCTGGGTCCAGTGGCCATATATCCATCAGGACAACTGGAGACGGCCCAGGATGCAATGGGAGCCCCTGACCCTTGTAGGCTAAGTTCTTTTCAGGTTCTCACTTTGAATTAGGTAACACCCATTCAGTGAATAGAACTCTTTAAGAAGTTAATCAAGGGGTGGCCCCTTTAATCAAAAAAGAAAAAATGTCAGACTGGGAAGGGAAGACCCTCAGAGTTCCTGGTCAAAAGGGAAACAGTTACTATTTAGTATTTACAGAGTTAGTGGTGGAAAGAACCAGTATTTTTGTACAGATGAGGAAACTGAAGCACAGAGAAGTTAGAGCAACTAGGATGACAGAATAGGGATTCAAATTGAAATCATTTTACTCCAAATCCAGTGCTGCTAACTGCATCGGGCTGTTTTATAGGCTTTAAAGAAACAAAAGTGATCTGGCATGGTGGGTAAGTGAAGTCAGAAAGACCCTGAGTACAAAATCTACCTTAGATACTACTAACAATGTGACCCTAAGGAAGTCACAACCTTCTCAGCCTCAGTTTACTCATCAATAAAATGAGAGGGCTGAACTCAATATCCTTTAAAATTCATTCCAGCTTTAAAACAATGATCCTTTCATCTTCTATGTGCTCAAGAAATAGAATTATCGAAAAAGTTCCACTAGAAAGTCTCAGAAAATTATGGAAATGGATTTTTCTAAGAAGATGCCAGAAAGCTTAAGCTCTGGCAGGTTTGATGAAGATGGCAAGCTTCGAGCATAATTCAAATGACTAAGTATGGATGCAGAATTAGCCCAAGCACATACTTATCACCAATAGGTTGGCCACAGCAACCAATAATATCCTAACTTTAAACTCAAGACATTCAAAACTAAACCCCCAAATCTTCTCTTATTCTTAACTCCCCTGTAATTGTCAAGGGTACTGCTGAAGAGGAGTTAGGGGTGCTCAAGATCCCCAAAATGCCAACACACTGAGTCTTTGTTTTTTTAAATTTTATTATAGTTTGCATCATTCATTTCCACAAGATTTTGAGTTACATATTTTCTCCCCCTCTTTCCCACCCCCCACCACCCCAAAACAGCCATCCCAGTGCAACACACTGAGTCTTGCTGAACGAATTCAACTCAAGTCTTTTCTCAGTCAAAGTGAAACAAAGTTTACTGAAGATTCGCCATACTGGGTAGACTCTTAAGGAGTCTGGGTATTTGTGACACTTGTACTGACAAGTGGGCCAGAACAATCTGACACAGACTGAGTCTCAGCTAGATTAAATCTGAGTCCCTTCATGGAGACAAGACAGATCTTACATACAGAAAGACAGGGGGAGGGATCTAGGAGAAGTCTAGATGAGGGGTTTGGGGAGGGTCTTAAGGAGTCTAAGGAGGATCTTGATGGGACTGAGGTCAGACTCAAGGAACCAAGAGAATGGGATTTTGATGAGATCAAAGGTGGTAAATAGAGGTAACAGAAAATGGAGGGTTAGGATAGTTTAAGGGGAACAGATTCATTCATATCAATAATGGAAGGCTTTTGGTCTCTGGGGAACACCAGATCAAGTGGGAAGAGAGTTCAAGAGAGTTCCCAGAGACTATACCCCATCAGTACTATTATTCTCCCAGTTATCCAGGCTAGAAATCTAGATATTTAGCAGTGTCTGGCATATAGTAGTTATTTAATAAATGCTTGTCCAATAAAGCAGTTTCATTTTTTTAAATTATTATTTTAAATTCTCACTATTAGGCTTTTTTTTCCCTCAAGGTACTACATATTTCTTCTACAAATACATAACTGTGACATAATATCAAGATTACAGAATCAGTAACTGGCAATTAAATTAGTTTGTAAATAATAAAGTCTTCAAGGTCTAGGAAGCAAACTAGATGTAAATGATCATTACTATGTAGTAGAAGGTAGCATGACATTGCTGGCAATGAAGTAGAATAATAAAGAACATTAAACTGTAAATTAATGTAAAAACATTAAACCATAAATTTGAGCCACTTTATTTTATACTTTACTTCTATCTGTGTACCACAGGGGCAATTAACAATCTCTGCTTGCTGACTAATTAAGCTTAGTAGATGTAAAATGTGTATGTGTGTGTGTATATATGTACATATATAAAAGCTTAAATACATTTACATATACACACACACATACAGATATAGATATATAGATATCCGGGAATCAAATGGGTTGAAATATTGCTTCACGCCCCTGAAAATACTTTCTCACCTAAAAAACAAAGGGCTGAAACAGAGGGCCTCTGATTGGAATGAAAATATATTATTTAAAATGCAACTATCATTTACTAAGCTCTCCTATGATGAATAAGGGATATTTCATACACACTTTTGTATAAAAACACTACTTAAAATGAAAGCTATGATGAAGAGAAACAATGTAGAATAATGGAAAGAGAGAGGACCTCAGAGTCAGGAAGACCTGGTTTCAAATTCCACCTTTGACATTTATTGGCTGTGATCCTGGGCAAGTTATTTAACCTTTCAGTGCCCTAAACCATTTTCTAAAGCTGTAAGTTTCAAAGTAGGTATCAACCCACCATAGTAGAGGAAACTTCCTTATCCAAAAGTTCTGAATATTAAAGAAACCACAGGATATTCTCTATCCTTTTCCTATTAATGAAAGTCTCCCCGCCAACCCATCCCCCAAAAAACTCCTTATAGAACTCATCTACAAAAAAAACTTTAACCCTTTGGAAATGGAATTTAAAAAAAAAAAAAAGGCAAGCCAGAGTCTTATGGTTGAAATAGAATGCCAATAACTTATTTTTAGTACTTCCATCTGGAACGCTAAAGAGATGAAAATAGTCACTAAGAACAGAGCTGTTGAATTCTATAAATTACTATGCTGTATCCTTCATATATAACTTGGAACATATGGAAATAGCTCTTTATTGATTTCAAGATCATTTCATTTCTTTCTCTCCACTCTGCCAATTAGACCCTGACATCCTATGGGGGCCAGTGGACCAAGGTTTACATTCACTTTCACTTCACTACAGTAGTTAATGCAAGATAACACAGAAATCTACTATATACCATGGTCAGTATCAGCCCATCAACTAGCATTTATTAAGTGCCTACTAAGTCAGGCACTGGGCTGAGCACTAGGATTTAATAAAGAAAAATCTCTGCTCTCAAGGAACTGACAAGATGCAAGAGACAACATGCATACAAACTTTGTACAAACAAGACCTAAAGGATAAATTTGCAGTCTCAGAGGGAAGGCACTAAGATTAAGATAGAATGGGAAAGGTTTTCAGCACAAGGTGGGACTTAATGCCAGAGAAGCTGAGGTAAGGAGAAAAAGCTTTCTGGGGAAGGGAGACAGGCAATGAAAACAATCAGAATTGAGAGATAAGAGGGTCTTATTCAAGGAACAACAAAGAGGCCAGTGTCATCATATCTCAAAGAACTAGAAAAAGTAAGACATAAAATGTTATGCAAATGTTATGAAGATGCCAGGCTATGAAGGGCTTTAAAAGCCCTTAGATGTTAAGATTTTATTTTGGAAGTAATAAGGAACCAATGGATTGGGGAGAAAAGTGGGATCTGACATAACTAGACCTGAGTTTTAGGAAAATTAATTTGATTGCTGAGTAGATAAACAGCAGTGGGAAATCTGAGGAAGGAAAACCAACAAATAAGCTATTCCATGTTAGGAGGGCCTGAACCAGAGTCCTGGCAGAGTCAGAGAAGAGGAGGAGTCATCCCCAAGAGATGTTACAAAGGCTGGACTTGACAAGTGATTAAATGGGAAGCAGGTAGGGAGGCTGAAGTAAGAGAGTCATGAGTGGAAGATACAACCCAGATTGGTAGGTTGTCAACCCATGGCACTGGGAAAATGGTGGTACCCTTAAGTTAGGAGAGGAGAAAGCTTGGAAAGAAAGATAATGAGTTAAATTCTTGATATGTTAAATTTAATATATCAATGGAATATCAATTTAAGACATAATAGAAATGAAATTTAATTAAGCAAGGAATGCATTGGAAAATCTCAATTCGGTGTTACAAAAAGATTATGTATTAGGACATTATACTCATACCCAAGTATAAGAAGTCCTGAGAAGCTGATCAAATCACAAAACTCTCCACCTAAGACTCACTGCAAAAGGAGGGGGTCAGTTGACTCTCCAAACCCTAATATTCTACTATTTAAGTTTCAGCAATTAAAATAATTCAGTCATAAAAATTTATTCCCTATTTTATAAATTGAGGATTCTAAAACAGGCAAACTTTGAAATGAAAAGTATGGGGAAATTCATCCTAGCACAGGAAATTAAAATGTGAAATATCAGATAAAAGATCTGGAAATAAAAGAAAAAAAGCATTCCAACAATTTCTATTAGTTAAAAAGCTCCATTTTCTAAATTTACAATTAAGTTTCACACTCACACACACACACACACACACACACACATTCACTCACACACACACGAAGTTGCTGGATACCGCAAAATCATGTCTAATTCTCAACTGTATACGGACTTGACCATGACTCAACAAATTCAAATTTAACAAAAATAAAGAGAGGAAAACAAAATCTTTGAGATAAAAGTGTATGTGTACCTTAGGTTTTACTTTCCTTTATCTATGCTTCTTTTTCCTTCTAATAGGAGACAAGTAAAATAGTAAGGAAAAGAATATGTATTATAGCTAAGTTAGGCTTATAACAACAATGAAAGGTGAAATTAAAATTAGAAAAAAAATTATAAACATGATCAACCATATTACTAATGGAGTAACAAAAACTAAACAAAGAAAAAATTTTTTAACAAAATCGGTACTCTTTTCTGATCATTTTTTTAAATTAAGAAGCACAGAAGCAGCACAGATATAAATGGACCATTCCTTAATAATATAAAAATTAACATCAATCTAAAACCAAGAGGCAACATCATACAAAATGAGGAAATTCTAGAGGGTTTCCAATAGTCCATGATCCATGTCCATGATCCTTACTATTTAATAAAGCTCTAAAATTGCTTACTATACAGCAACAAGGAAAAGAAACTGAAGACAAGAAAAAGAAACTCTGAAAGACTGAGGATAGATGAAAAGGAAAGAAAATTACTGAATTTTACAGATGATATGAGTATCTACTTAGAAAACCCTACTAGGTCAACCACACATTCAATGTAACAACTTCAGCAAACTAACAAAATATAAAACCACACAAATTATCAGCCTTTCCATTACCAAAAACACCCAGGAGGAAAATGGAGATATTCCATTCAATTATTATGTGTAAAATGTTTAAGAATCCACATACCAAGATACACAAGGAACTACATGAATACATTATAAAACAATTTTCACAAAGACCTAAAATACATGGAGAAATATTAATTATCCATGGGTGGACTATACAATATAATAAAAGAATAATATCTAAAGGAAGTAACAAATTGAATACAGCATCAAACTATGAAAGGATTACTTTATAAAGCTAGGAAAATAAAAAAATCAACTGAAGAAACAAATGAAAAAACTAAGGAATCTCTAGTCTAGGTTAATATGACAAAAAAGAAATGGGAAAGAATGGGGCTTAGTAACACCAAATTCAAACTATACTACAAAGCAGTAATCATTAAAAACTATTTATAGGGGCAGCCAGGCACCAGTCTTGAAGTCAGGAGAACTGGAGTTCAAATACAGTCTTAGACACTTGATACTTAACTAGCAGCGTCACTTAACCCCAAATGCCTTGCCTTCCCCTCTCAAGAAAAAAAAAAACAAAACTATAGCTTTTTAAACTCACATACCACCCCACACACAGAAAACTTGATCAATGGGACAGATTAAGAATATGAGAGAAGTAAATGAGCACAGTAGTTTTTGGTTCAACAAATCAAAAAGCCCCTAACTACTCAGGAAGGACTCTGTATGCATCTAAAACTGCAGGGGGATACGGAAAGCAGCTTGGCAGAAATTAGATTTATGCCATAATCTCATACCACACACTGTAATAACCTCCAAAGAGATTCACAGTTTAGATATAAAAAAATCATACTATAAATAAATTCAAGGAACAAGGAAGGTACTATCTTGCACAGCTCTGTATAGGAGAAAGGTTTAACACCAAACACAGAATAGAGAGGATAAATATCCTTTCTCAAAGAATATTACAAGGTAGTAAACATCAAAATTCTGGTGGTGCTCTGGGGTGCTTCCTCCCATATGCGCATGATTTAGTAAGATACAATATTTATTTTTACCAAGAGTGGACCCAAAGAAGAGTTGAGAAGTCTACCTTTCTTGTTTGGAGAGGTAGGAAACATTGCTGTTCAATTGTTTTTCAGTCATGTCCAATTCTTTTTATGACTCCATTTGGGATTTTCTTGGCAAAGATACTAGAACAATGTGCCAATTCCTACTCCAGCTCATTTTACAAATGAGGAAACTGAAGAAGAATTAAGTGACTTGCCCAGAGTCTCATAGCTAGTAAGTGTCTTAAGTCAAATATGAATCAGGAAAATAAGTCTGTACATTGAAATCTCAAGTTCAGTTCCTTCTCCCTACATAATATATAATACATAGTTATCCAGAGATAAATTCAACACACAGAACCCAATGGCACCACCAAGCAAAGAGATAAGGTAGCAAAAGTGATAAATTAAAAAGTCGCAGACCCTTATCAGTCTAATATCAGCAACTGTCTGTTGGATGATTTTCACCTGGATGCTTGTAGGCATCTCAAAGTCAACAAACAGTAAATTTCATCACAGCATCAACCTAAAATTACCTTTTCCTCCAAAATCCCCTGCTTCTTCTATGTGCATTATAATCCTGCCATTCACCTAAGTAGGGTAGTGACTGCGTGACTAAAGAAAAAGGACAAGATATAAGAGAAATGGAAGCAGAACTGACAAAACTGAACCGATGATTATGGTTAGAGAACCACTGTATAACTATGAAATATTTCATTCAACTACTACAATATAAATTGTTTCTCTGATTCCAATCTCTTTACTCTCAAATGGGTCTTTCATAAAACTACCAAAATAATCTGCCTAAGGCACAGCTGAGTATGTCATTCCCCTAACCCCTCCTAACGCTATTATTCACTTTCTCCTGGATCTGTAATAACTTACCGTTAGCACCTGCACAGGGCATTCTCAATGCTCAGACTTCATTTTCCTCTTTTCTCAATCCAAGTGTTCCAAATCTACAATATCCTACGGTCAAACCCCTTGTTTCCTTGTTCCATGACATTTATGCCTGGAGAAAACTCAGCCTCAGATCACTGCCACCAAGTAGATCCTACTCACTTGCTGTGAAACAAAACTGGAAGTTTATTCCAATCTCACACTGGAATATGGTATGAGACAGGGGGTTCAAAAAGATGTCAGAACTAGAGGAAGGAGTAAATAATCAGTTATGCTTGCCATCTTGGGGTGGAGGGTAGAGGAGTGATAAGAGAAAAAGTTTGGAACTCAAAATCTTGTGGAAATGAATGATGAAAACTAAAAATAAATAAATAAATTCTGAGGGAAAAAAAAAAGATGTCACACAAATTTGATAGATCAAAGGACTGGGATTTGACCTTGGATCAGAAATGAAGAACACATAAATACATTTCAGGCATATAAGGTTTAATATGAAAATTTAAAGCTGGAAAAGGCTTCAAATCATCTAGTCAAGCCTATTTATACAGATGAAAAAAACCTAGAGTTACTAGACTTACTTGCTCTTGGTAACACAATTTACAAAGCTATAACTTAAACTTTAATAAGTCTTCTAGGACCAAATTCAGGGCTCTTTTCATTACACTATTCTGCAGGGGAAAGGGTGGGGTGGGAAATGAAGGGAAAAGAGTCTGGACAGGAAAAATAAATTTTAAAAAATTATCATGCCTGAAATCACCCTCCCCCACTCCAGAATCTCCAAGATCTGATAACTAACTCAACATACTTAAAATTCATGTTCTTTGTGGGAAGGAAAGAACAGACCTGGTCCCAATACAACCACTTCATGCTTAAGCCCTACAAAATATCACTTCAATTTCTATCATCCCCACAAACTCAAAACCACCACTATCAGCACACGCAGGGATGGGGAGGAAAACAAAAAACAGTTCCCTCACCTTATATGACAGAAATTACAAGTGGAAAAAGACCTGGGTTGGACTCCAAGATTAGAAAGAACTAGACAAAATTACCTCAAAGTCCCTTCCAAGACTATATCTATGATCCTTTGAGATCTATTTCCCTATTTCTGCTAAATGCATGACAGTTATTTCAAACTCAAAACCTCAGAATCGTATTTGACTCTTGACATTCAATCAATTATCCAAGTCCTATATTTTTTATCCCTCTGAAAGTCTCTCAACATCTCTCTCTTCCTTTTTATTTCCACTATCATACCTGAATTGCAACAGTAGGCTCAAAATTGGTTTCTATGCCTTGTCACTTCAATTTAATCTGTACATTGCTATTAGATTCATCTTCCTAAAACATTTTTAAGATATTTTATTACCTGTTTACCTTCCAACTCTTTCTAAAACAAAATCCAAACTACGTGGCTTTTTATAAGTCAACAGACAATGACAATCTGGCCTCAACCTCCATAGCCTACTGAACCACTACTATGCACCCTCGGCTACAGCCAAATTAGCCTTATTTCTTGCATACTCCTTCTATTTTCCCACCACCACGTCCCTATTTAGTTTCCCCACCCCACTCAGGAATGTCCTCTCAAGGTATCTAAATTCTATTCACCCCCATTCAAAATACTTTTTCCTAATTAAGCTTTTCCTGACTAAAGTGGTCTACAATAATAATAGCTAACATTTCTACACATAATGCATTATGGCTTGAAAAATATTTCATGTGTCATATCATTTGATTCTAATAACAACCCTATGAAAGTGGGCACTTGTACTATTAACACCATGCCAAAGCTGAGGAAACTAAGGAGAAAAGAGGCTAACTAATTTTCCTAAGGTCACAGCTAATAAGTGTCTAAGGCAGATTCTGAACTCAGGCTTTAGTGACTCCAATTCTGGCACATCAGAATATTGGTTGACTGTGGGGATTTGGTAAAGTCACTTAATCTAGCTACCTTACCTTAATCACTGCATCCATAAAATGAGGGAAGTGACTCCTTTCAATATGAATTTAAGGTCCCTTTCAGATCTAAATTGTTATCTCATAAGATGTTAAAATATCTTTTTCTGAATCTTTTTTCATTACTTTTAAAAATTACTTTTGCTCTTTTGTACTTACCATCTAGCATTTCCATATAAACCGTACAGAAAGACTGTATGTAACAAAACCAAGAATCTCTATTATGAACAGCTTGTATTTCTAAACTAATGTTTAAAATTATTTAATGTTTAAACAATGTTAGTTTCAAAGCCATCCTGTCCTACTTCTGTTTCTACTTTTGAAACTCCTTCTACTCCTTTCTGTACATTTTTAAATGATCTTATTTTTTAATATCTCCTTTCCTTTCCCCTAGCTGTACTCTTCCTCCAAAATCCTCCTCAATTAAAGGATGAAAAACACTCTCTCAAATAAGCATAGTCAACCAAAACAAATCAACACATTGTCTATACTCAAAAAAGTAGCTGTATTAACCTGCCCCTCAAAGGCTGCTACTTCTCTCTGTCAGGGTGGTTCATCATCCATCCCTTTAAGTAAGCTGATCATTCCTTTCCTCAAAGGCCTTTAAAGATGTTTCTGCTTCATACTGTGGTGATTATCATATACAAATTGCTCTCCTGGCTCTCCTCACTTCACTCTTTATCATATCTTTCCAAAGTTTCTCTGAATCGAGTCTTTTTATGAAGTCTTATGGTATAAAAATAGTACATTATAATCATATACCATAATTTGCTTGGCCATTAATTTGGCTAATTAATATGCTTTTTTTTTTCTGGTTTCCAATTCTTGCATCCATTTTTTAATTGTATTGAACTGCCTTGTAACTCATCTCCTACTGTTGTCTTGTATTGTTATTTAGTTTATCCAGTAGTTAGGCTTCAACTTTCCAAATAGATCAGCAATTCCCTGACGACAAAATGAAACTGTCTTACCCTTCTTTGTATTTTCCACAACAAATTATCAAATGCTTGTTGCTGGGTTTGAAAACAGTAAGGATTAATATTAATATTTTAGAATCAAAAATATGCCAAAACCCTGATACTGTAAGTAGTCTGGGGAAGCAAGGAATAGTTTACCTGTCAGATTTATGGGGTAGGGAAGACTTTATGACCAAAGAAGAGTTGGAGAGCATTATAAAATGCAAAGTGGATAATGTTGAGTATCTTAAACTGAAATTTTTGTACAAACAAAGACAATGTAACCAAGATTAAGAGAGAAGTGAGAAATTGGGAAGAATTTTTACAACCAGTCTCTCTGATAAAGGCCTCATTTCTAAAATATACAGGGAATTAAGTAAAATCTATGAGAATACAAGTCATTCCCTGATTGATAAATGGTCAAAAGATATGAACAGGCAATTTTCAGAGGTAGAAATTAAAGATATCTTTAAGCATATGGAAAAATGCTCTAAATCACTACTGATTCGAGAAATGCAAATCAAAACAACTTTGAGGTACCACATCTCACCAGTCAGATTGGCTAAGATGACAAAACAGGAAAATGACAAGTGCTGGAGAGGATGTGGAAAAATTGGAACACTAATGCATTGTTGGTGGAGCTGTGAACTGATACAACCATTCTGGAGAGCAATCTGGAACTATGCCCACAGGGCTATAAATAACTGCATACCCTTTGACCCAGTAATACCATTTCTGGGGTTGTATCCTAAAGAGATCATAGAAGTGGGTAAAGGACTCATATGTACAAAAAACTGGACATTTAGAGGATGCCCATCAATTGGGGAATGGCTAAACAAGTTATGGTATATGAATGTAATGGAATACTATTGTGCTATAAGAAATGGGGAGGAGACGGTCTTCATATTTACCTAAAATTCAAGGGACTGTGGAACTAAATCTTGTAAACTAAAAGTAAATAAACAAGTCAATGAAAAAAAAAATATGCCAAAACCAATTTTCTTTTTATTTTTATAGCAGAAGTGATTAAGGAATCCAGAACAGACATTAAGACAGCAAAAGAGGAAATGTCCCACACAATTTTTAAAACTAAGGCAAGACTGTGAATGGAAAAGGTATTGGTTAAATACTGTTCCTGGCAGTATATGAGTGGAAGGGTAAGGTACATTCTGACTCACATCATTTACGTCTTATTTATTAAAAGAAATAAAGGCATAATAGTTATAAAAAGCCGTAAGCCTCATACAAATAATATGTGCATTTACATTACTAGTTCTTGAAATGGTGCTTGTCCCTGCTGAGATTAACAACAATTTTACTTCACTAAGGCTTTTAGATAAGCCATTTTCTAATGTTTAATAAAATGGCTATTATTTAGTTATAGTTAAGAAACGTAAAAAAAAAAAAAAAAAAAAAACATTTTCCTTTATATTATAAAATATTTTATTGAATAGGATTTTATACCAAAATATTCTTAAATGTATTGTACATATTGTGGTTATAAATATTAGAGTGATTAAAACCTTATTTCCGTTTCTGTTCTAAAATAGGCCTGCCCACAGTGAGTGGAAATTGCTAGAGATCATTAAATACTCACGTATCAATGTCTTTCACTAGACAATACAATGCAGCAGAACAGCACAGAGAAACTACCCTGAAACCCAGCAACAGCAGCTAATTAGCATAGCCTACCACTAAACCTGCACCATGTGATTGGAAATGTTAGTCAGAGATCTGGCCAATCAAAATGGACTATGCAAATAGCATGCTTTAGTTGCCAAGGTGGAACTGTCCTATAGGAAAACAATAAACAAGAAATGAAAGTGAGCTTTTGTCACATTTTCAAGTTAGCTGCAGGTATAAAGCATTAGAATCATAGTTTACATTTCCATCCAAAAAAAGAGCAATTCCAGGGACACATCTTCGATTACAATTACATCCTGCTTTACAATTTTGTCTTCACTTTGGACCTTTTAAAGAAAAAATACCTAGTTTTTTTTTTAAATCATATAAGCTGTTATCAATTTAGGGAACCTGTACCACAAATACTTTTAACATGCATTCAGATAAAAAGCTTTTTTTTTTTTAAAGGACTAACTGTCCCAAATGAAACAGAAATACTACAGAAAGCGTGACTAGTTTTTCAGTTAAATTTATTTGACACTCCCTCCACCAAAAAATTATGTATTCAAGATTTACTACAAAGCTTATATGACTTAAATAATTTTAAACTATCAATTAAATTGTTAAGAGAAAATACAAAGATTCGAAAATATAAACTCTTTTAAGTATAAGGTAGACAAAATTACATTCAAAAATGAATTTAAATATAATTCAGATAGTTTAAAGGTGACAAAAACCAAATGAATACAGTTTTCTTTTGCCCCCTTCACTTTAACGATTTAAAAAAAATTCCTAAACTTTTTTATATTCAGAAAATGCTCTGGAATATGTCAAGAAAATATAGTTCTCTACTTGTGCTTTTTAACTTGACCCTACAATGCCAGTAATTTTTTTTTTCTTCTAAGCAGAATTCAGTCATGTGGCTTCAAATTAAGATGACTTAAGTCTACAATCTGTTTTTCCCCAAAGAATGGCAGTTATGCATGAAACTATGTTATTTTCTTTTCTTCAGAAATTTCTTAAATGTTTTTTTTGGGGGGTGCGGGGGATTAAAATTTAGGGGCTAAAACTGAAGGACAAAAGTAAACTATGTATCAATAGGGTAGCAGTATATGTACCTAGGTCTGAAAATTAATTCAGTGTAAAAAACATGCAATCTATAAGTCAATTATGACCCCAGTGTATTCAAACTTTCTCCCATAACCATCTAGCTAGCTCTGTAACCTTAGTCAAGTGAACTTTTAAGTTTTCTCATTGATTAAACGAGGGAGTTATGACAACATTACTTCTAGGATTCTTTAAATCCTATTATAATGAGGCTTCAGTTTTTTCACCTGTTAAATAGAGATGGCTTCAATCATTCCTACTATTCATTCCTTCCTACTGACTCCTATGATCCATTATCACTTCTTTGATGATTATCACCTTCATTGCATAGACATCTCATTCACAAAAGGCAGTGTAAAAGGGCTAAAGACAGCTAGAACTTCAGTCATAGTCCAATATATTAGGTATCCAAAAGAGCTTTCACCTGCCTCTCCTAAATCTTATTTTCTTCACAGAGGTCTGGTATAATATTTGTTTTGAAAAGGCAAATATGTTCCAATGATAATGATGTATTAGGGAAAAATTTGAGGATAACCTACAGTTTCATCCAATAGAAATAGCAAAGAAGCAGAAAACTGAACCACTTCACAATAACTCACAAGTTATATCCTTGAAATAACTTTCCACAAGGAAACTTGAGCTCTTTTCCAAGGTCAAATGCCATGATTATTGTATCTCTTCAGGTACAGTAGGAGATCTGAACAGAATCCATATCCACACACTACAATCCCCAACTCACCTTCCAGGTGGCCAAACTATCAATTATAACCTCTGACTGTGCTAGTCCAATACCAAGGGAATTGAGCATCAGGCCTCATAGCAACCTAGTCTGGGACATGGCCACTATTAATTGTAGTGTCTATGCATTTTGTAACCATTTAAAATGTGTAAAACTGTGCTTGTTTTGATTAAATTCCTGTATTTTTTCTATGTCACAGATGAAGTTGTTGAGTACAGATGCCCCAACTCCTTTTTCCCTTAAGGCCTGGGATTTTTTAATTGCACAATTTTTCATAGTTATGATTTTTAAGAATGCACATGCCAAGTTTTACCAAAAGCGAGATTCAGAAGCAACAAGGTAAAGTGGAATGAACTCAAGCTTTGAAGACTATTAGACATGGTTTCCAATTTTAGCTTTGCTGCTTTACTATGAAAGCTTAAACAAATGACTTAGCTCTTCAAGGTCTGTTTCATCATTTGCAAAATAAAGGCGTTAAACTAAAAGACCTTTAAAAGGCACCTTCCAACTCCACAGATCTAAGATCTCTACATCAATTCCTTTAATAAAATCAAAACAAACTTTCCAATATATCTCCTTCCCTTTGACTTCAAGACTTTCATCTCCTGCTATGCCTGTCCTTTGAGGGAATAGTAAAGGAAAAGTTGGTGGGGAACAGGGCTTCTTTCTCCTGCTGGGCAAGGTTGACTTTTACCCGGAGCTGCATCCTCTTCTAACCTTTGGAGGAATGAGGAGTTATTGGGGTAGGGTTCACGGGGACACATGGGGTTTGATGAGCAAATTAGGTGGTACAGGGTGGATAGAGTGCCAGGCCCAAAATCACAAAGATTCATTTTCATGAGTTCAAATCCAGCCTCAAACACTTATTAACTGAGTGACCCTGGACAAGTTACTTAAGCCTGTTTACTTCAGTTCATGCTCATCCATAAAAAATGAGCTGGAGAAGGAAATGGCAAACCACTCTGGTATCTCTGCCAACAAATAAAGCAAATGAGGTCACTGTGCACATCTCACATTGCACTTGCCTCCAGGTCAACCTCCATATTTTGCTGGGTAGAGGAGTGTTACGCTCCACTCAGTGATGAACAATTCTCATACTTGATCACATACGCGCTTCATATCCCAGCGATTTTGAACTCCTGTAGATCATCATCCAAACCCCATTCCAAATCCTTTACCATCCCATTTCTCTTTTACATCCTCTTCAACTTATCCACCCCAAGTCTCAAACCAATTTCAACCTAAAATTACACTATAACCTCTGGAATGCCTGTTGCACAGTCAACAAACTTCCCTTCATTTTAAATCTTTTCCTTTTCCATTCCTTCCATCTACTAGGTCATACTGAAAACCAGACTCCCCCTGATGACACAAGCCTTCTTGGTCACCCTTTCCAGAACTGGCTGCACTCACTCATTCTCGTTGGCTCACTGGCCAAGATGGAGGAGTTGGATTACTCTGTTCCCCAAAGTCACTTCCAGTTCTCATCACTCAAAAACTTTTCTTCCATTGACATTCATGCTATTGCTATCTATCTCCCAATTCAAATCCCCTAACTGCTGTCTACAGTTTACCCAAATCACACTTCTTTCCTTTCCTCAATGAGTTTAGTACCTGACTTAAAATTTTCCCTTCCTCTTTTAACTCCTGCCCTCACAGTATGGGACGAAAATATGCATACTGACACTCCCTAAAATAACTTAAGAACTTAGTACCTCAATCTACTCATTTCCCATAAGCTATTCCTCCACTCCATCTCAGCCACACACAAAGTTAGTCATACCCTTCATCTTGCCATCACTCACAAACGTCAAACCTCTATGTTTAAGAATTCCAAAGTCTGGGCATCTTGCCACATAGAAGAGTTGGGGGAAAGGGGATGAGAAGTGAGGTGATGGAGGGGAGGGCAGGGTGGGGGGGG
>CM053591.1:48956019-48971433 GCA_028646515.1 Pseudochirops corinnae | reverse complement strand
TTGAGATACACAGGCACTGCGGTTGGGAGATCCATCCTGCCCTACCAAAAAGTGACATAGGAGAGAATAGACTGGGGGAGGGGGGACACACTGGGATGGCTGTTTTGGGGTGGTGGGTGGGGGAAAGAGGGGGAGAAAATATGTAACTCAAAATCTTGTGGAAATGAATGATGCAAACTATAATAAAATTTAAAAAAAAAAATTCCAAAGTCTTCTTACCCAAGCATAATCTATTGGCCTTTCACCTCTCCCACTGCCTTCGCTTTCAAAACCCTACTCTTCACCTGCACTGTGATCGCCCCTTGACCCCTCAATTCTCCCCCAAGCTATGTCCTCATCTTCCCTGCAGTAGCCACTCTCTCCTCTTTCTTACCATCTTTACCCCTTGGTAAACCAATTCAATTCTACACTGTCACACATGAACAGTACTTCATATCCTAGTAACTCTGAACTCCTCCAGCTCATCATCTCATGCATCTCTATCCTCCATAATCAACCATTATGCCCAGTTGTAATGGCAAGCACAGTAGGTCACACCTTGTTTCAGTTCAAGTTTCTTTTCAGCCTCTTATCAAGTCTGTTAAGAAACAGAACATATGAACCCCAGAACTCATGAACTCCTGCAACAGGAAGGGGAAGAGCTAATGACCATATATAAGGAGAGGCCCAGGCTAGAGACAGCAGAACTGAGAAGAGGACTCTTGTGGTGGCGGAGTCAAGAAGGAGAAAACTTGTGGTATCCCGGCACTCCATCTGTCTGCTCTGTCTGTGTTGATGACTGTTTGTGATACTTTGTACAGAAGCCCTGGGACCTTACTAGAAGCCCTGATTTTCTGGTTGTATGTTTACAGAAGTACAGGAGGAGGGTTTTGGAGGTCCTGGGACTTTACTGATGATTTGTGCTGACCTCTTGGATCTTGTTTGTGGGTCTGTGTTGATTTCTATGTTGATGATTTATGTTGAGTTCTCAGACCTTGTTGGTGGGTCTGAGTTGACTTCACAGGCAGATAGTGAATTGATAATGGTGCCAGCAATATTTATGAATATTACTGTGGTTCTGTCAAGCTTTGTCTTCCCAGAAACAGGACTTGAGGTAGACCAGACACTGTGAACTTCAATATGGAACAGGAACTGGACAAGGAACTGGGAGCTGCCTGCCTTTGGACCCAGGTGACAGTTCAAGCTGGGACCATGTAAGAGGAACCATGGAAGCTGATAGCCAGCCTTGAGTCAAGCCAAAAGAAGACATTACTTGGATACTGCATACTGACCTAGAAGATTATGATTTACTGTGACCTAGGGTTGGAGAACTTTGACTTTTGTACTTTGTGATTGAATTAAGAATTTTGTGATTGACTAAATGAATGTACTTTGTTTAAAACTATGTGACCATGTTGGTGAAAACTATGTGGACATTTTAGTGATAAGTTTTTGAGTTGTGTCATGGTGAATGCTGTATTTTGATTTTCTGTGATAAGTTGTAACATGTGAATGTTGTACCTTGATTTTCTGTAAATATTTTGCTCTGACTTATTATTGAATAAATAAAGAGTTCACTATACTATGTAATTAGAACCTTGAAAAAGCTGTTCACAGCAGGAGGCTTCTGGAAAGCTGCTCATGCTTAGCTTTACACCAGTCGAGCCTCAGTCTTGGATCACTCCTACCTCCAAAACTATACACATGCTGTTACATGAAAATGGAGAAAATCACACAATCACTGTCTGGTTCCATTGCAAATGTATGTTATAGAACCTCAATTGGGTCCTCACTCCTGCAAGGCAATCCTATTATACCTGTATTATAAATTCATTATCTCACTCGCCACAGAGATAAGAACTTCCAAATCTTTTCGTCTTTCCTCAAATGTCTCATGGCTAAGCCCATTCCCCACTCTCTCAGTTGAGGATCTTAGTACCTATTTTACAGTAAAATTGAGACCTTGAAACCACTCACCATGGGCTCCTTCTTCTCTCTTCTTCATCTACTAAACACAGATACTTTCTGTCACATCTCTTCCTCTATTCCTGTCTTACATGATGAAACAGAGTTACCAAAGTTAAGCCCTCTACTCATTCAAGTGGCTGCATGCCATCCCATTTTCTCTAACAGATCAGCACCCTCTATCATCTTGAATCTTTCACATTAATTTTCAATCTCAATTTGTCTACTGCCTCATTATCTACTTCCTACAAGCACGCCCATGTCTCCCTCTTCCTCAAAAAAACTTCCTTTGATCCATCCATTTTTGCTTACTGCAGTCATATCTCTTCTGCCCTTTCTAGCTAAATTCCTTGAAAAAACCACCTACAAAAGATGCCTCCACTTTCTCTCCTCTCATTCTCTTCTTAACCCTATACAACAATCTGGTTTTTGACCTTATTAGTCTACCAAAACTATTCTCTACGAAATTACTAATGATTTCTAAGATGCCAAATTCAATTACTTCTTCTCAATTCTCATTTTTCTTGACTTCTCTGAAGCCTCTTATACTGCTGATATTCCCCTAATACCCTTCTCTCTAGGTTTTTCAGAAAACAGTCTCTTCGGGTTCTCCTCTTACCTATCTGATTACTATGTCTCTATCTCCTTTTCTGGATTCTCCTCCAAATCACACTTCTGACCATAAGTGTCCTTAATGGCTCTAACCTGGTCCCTATTCTCTTCTCCCTCTACACTGGTGATGTCTTCAGCTTCCATGGTTTTAATTTCCATCCACATGCTTTTGAATTCAAAGTCATGAAGACGAGTCTTTCTAATTTGAAGCATAGTGCTCCATTTACTGTACCACCTACCTGCCCCATCCATATGTTAAGGCAATGGTTCTCAACCTTCCTAATGCCGTGACCCTTTTATACTCGTATGTGGGGGTATATGCATGTGGGCGGACCCACCTGGAGACAGACAGAGAAGCAGTGTCTCAGTTCCTAAGGTCATCAGAAATATGTGTTTTCCAATGGTCTTAGGTGACCCCTGTGACAGGGTCATTTGACTCCCAAAGGGGTCGCCACCCACAGGTTGAGAACTACTGTGCTAAGGCTTCTCAAATCTACCTTTACTACTAGAAACTCACTGTTGGCCTCCAATCTCACATCAGCAACTGCCTTTAAGACACCACAAACTGGATGTCCAGTAGACATTTTAAACTCAATTATGTCCAAAACAGAATTCATTATCTTTCTCTGTAAATCCTCCCCCATTCTTAACTTGCCTATCACTGTAGAGAGCAACATCATCCTCGCAGTCCCACAGGCTCACAACCTAGAATTATGTTCAAGTTTTTACTATCTCTCAACCCTCATATCCAAAGTGTTGCAAAAACCTGTAGATTTACCTTTTTTGTATTTCTCTACACCCCCTTCTCTGCTCTGGCACAGTCAACACTCTAGAACAGGCCCTCATCACCTCATGACTGAACTACTACTGGCAGATCTCCCTGCCTCAAGCCCCACTACCACCACCCCCACTTCAACTGCTCCTCCATTCAGCCACTAATTTTCCTAAAATGCAGATTCAACCATGTCACTCCTTCAACTCAATAAACTCCAGTGGTTCCCTATCACTTCCAGGATCAAATACAAAATGTTTTTCTAGTCAAAGTTCTTCATATCCTAGCTGTGCAAGATCACCAGCCTTACTTTCTCTTCCAGAACCATCTGGATCCAGTGGCCAAACATTCATCAGGCAACTGAAGATGGCTGAGGATGCAATGGGAGACCTTGGCCCTTTTAGGCTAAGGTCTTTTCAGGTTCTCATTTTGAGTGAGTTAATGCCCATTCAGTGAATAGGCCTCTTTAAGAAGTGAGAGGAAGGATGGAAAGAAGGGAAGGACAGAAGGACAGACAGAAGGACAGAAGGAAGGAAGGATGGAAGGAAAGAAAATAATCAATCTGGGAGGGGAAGATTCTCAGGGTTGCTGGTCAAAAGAAAAACAGTTACAATGACATTCACTCTGAGGCAGCAGGGCCTAAAATATAATCATTAAACAGAGCTTGGGCAGGGACCTATATATTCAATCTGAGCTCCAGAGTGAAATGGGTAAATGGGTATAAGGTTTGGTCTTTGGGAAGAAGGAAAAGGAAGGGAAGGAGGGAAGGTGAGAGGGAAGAAGGGAGAAAGGAAAGAAAGGAGAAGGGAAGAAGAATCTAGGCATCTGATACAGTAGCCAGATATTCATCAGGATGACTAGAGATGGCCTGGGACGGAACCAGATGGCTCTGAAGGAGAAAGTGAGGCTGGTGACCTTGCACAGACCTCCCTCACTCAAATCAATGTTAACTATAAGTCATGGCATTTCCCTGATGCCATGGTCCTCTTCAAAAACGAAGGACAAACACAACAACAATCGTATCCTAGCCCTCTCCTACCTTTCTAGATGCATAACTTATAATCCAAAAAATATTTTTGCATGTCTTTTAAAAATATATTTAGTTAATTTTATTTC
Organism: Pseudochirops corinnae; assembly: GCA_028646515.1. NCBI lineage: Eukaryota > Metazoa > Chordata > Mammalia > Diprotodontia > Pseudocheiridae > Pseudochirops > Pseudochirops corinnae. The sequence continues at coordinate 48,966,989 of CM053591.1, read as the reverse complement.
TGAATTACATTTTTAAAAATTATTACCCTTCATTTTCAAAAACTGAGTTCCAAATTTTCTCCTTCCTTCCTGCCCTTCCCCAATCCTGAGAAGGTAAAGAAATATGAAGTCATGGAAAATATATTTTGATATTACCCATGTTGCGAACACACATATATACAAACTAAAAAATAAAAGAAAGTGAAAAAACATACTTCAATAAGTACTCAAAGCTCACGCATTCTCTTTCTGGAATAAATGGCATTTTTCATCATAAACTCCGGAAATGTCTCGGATCACGGTCGATTACGGGAGCTAAGTCTTTCACAGTTCATCATCTTTACAGCACTGCTGTCACTGAGGAGAACGTCCTGGTTTTGCTCACTTTGCTTTGTATCAGCTCATAAAAGAATTCCCAGGCTTTTCTAAAACCACCCTGCACCATCATGATCACATGCCAGAATTGGTCCAGCCATCCCCCAACCAATGAGCATCTCCTCAATTTCTAATTCTTTGCCACTACAAAGAGTTGCTATAAATATTTTTATATTTTTAAGTCCTTTCCCCTCTTCTTTGATCTCTTTACAATAGAGTCTTACTACGAGTACTGCTAGGTCAAAGGGTATGCACAGTTTTGGGGTGTAGTTCCAAACTGTTCTTGAGAATGAGTTGTATTTTCTCAAAAGCTCTCTCTATATCAGTATAATCATGTGATTTATCATTTTTGTTACTGATGTAAGAATTACACTTATAGTTTCCCTAATACTGAACCAGCCCTGCATTCCTGGTAAATGCTACCTGGTCATATTTTTGTGATACACTGCTGCAATCTCCTTCCTAGTATTGTATTTAAAATTTTTGCATTGATAGTCATTAAGGAAATTGGTCTATAATTTTCTTTCTCTATTTTTTTCTCTCTCTAGGTTAGGTATCGAAGTCATTTTCTGTCAGAGAAGGAACGTTAGGACTTCATTTTTTTTTTTTCAATAATTTATGATAGTATTGAGATTGTTCTTCCTTAAATGTCTGGTAGAATTCACTACCAAAAGTTTGGTAAATCCATCTGGTCCTGGCGATGTTTTCTTAGTACTCATTTATGGCTTGTTCAATTTCTTTTTCTGAGACAGGGTTATTTAAGCATTCTAGTTCCTCATCTAATAATCTGGACAATTTTGTAAATGTTCATCCATTTCACTTAGATTGTTAATTTTACTGGCACATGCCACAGGTGCCCTACTCACGTCCTGGGCCCTTCCCTCTCCCTTCACTGAGTCTTATTGTGATCTCTATGTTCTCAAGATTTAAATATCACTTCTACTCCTCAAATCAATGTCTCTGTCCTAAACTTCAGACCCACAGCACTATGCTCCATGATGATGTGTGTGGGTATATATGTTTTCTCTCTCCCTCCCTTCTTCCCCTCCCCCCCACTTCCCCATTCATCAACCTTTTAGATTCCCATGAAAAATATCTTAAATCTTCAGTTACTCCATACGAGTGTGATCACCTTGTATATATCACCATCACCCATAAAAGAGTCAGATCTATGTTCTCAAACTCTGAAACTGTCTATTTGAATCATACTCCCCTAATCCTCCTGTCTCACAAGCATGCCAAATTCATCCTGTTCAAAATGGAGCTTTTCTTCATTCTCTTAAACCCTGTCTTCCTTCAAACTTCCCTATTTCAATTAAGGGTACTACCATCTTCACATTTACCCAGGTTCATAAACTCAACTTCACTTTTGAACTTAAGATGCTGCACAACATAGACTCCATCAGCTCACTTATCTCCTCATTGCCACTATCCTTGTTCAGCCCTTGATCATAATTCATCTAGACTATCCACAATAGCATCCTCACTGTTTGTCTCTTTTTAGTTACTACCCTCTAAATTCCACACAGATACAAATATTACCTTCAGGAAGCTATAAAATTGAAAAGTGATTTTAATTCTATCTTTAAAAAGTAATCAAACTGGCACAGACTTAATATACTCTCTCAGGCATGTAAGCTTAAATTCTTTACCTTAGTAACTCCACTCTTCAAGGATATTCTGAAGAAACTTACCTGAAGGCCCAGTTTTTATCTAGTAATTACATCCACTCTACTCAATTTTATATTGAATTGAATCTCCACCCTTGTATTGTCTACCTCTAACTTCATCCTCCACCCACTTAACTCAAATTCAAGTTGATTCAATCAAAACTAGGTGCAGACAACACCCAATACTATTCCAACCACCTGAGGATTGTTCCTATCTCCCAAAGAAGAAGTTAACAGGAAGGAACTGTGATGACTCTTAACCAATCTCCTCATTAAAGTGTCTACCAATCAGAAGTGTCATGATGTAAGGCCAATCAGAAGATGACACACAGCATTTCAGATTTTGCTGTTATCTTGTAATTGTTATAAAAGACGCAATCAGCCTCACTCAGGGTCCTTGGACATTGAGACAACTGGCTCAATTTATTGAGTTACTGATAGCCTAATTAATAAATTGAAGTGCTCAGAACCTTCTCTCTTACATTTTCAAACATAACAAGGCACAAGTGGTACCACATCCATCTTCAGTGGCTCCCAAGATCATAATGGAAATCAAAGCAAAGAGATCACCAAGTGAAACAGGATAGCAGAAACAGGGCAGATATCTCAGATTAGGGATATAATTGATAGTTATTGGGCATGACGTGCATGAAGAGTCAGCAAAGGAGATACTGAAAAGGAGCAGAGAGGTAAGAGAAAATCCTAGCGGGAAAAGAGTATCAGGGAGAATTCAGTGATAAATTGTGTTAAAGACTGAAAAGAAATCAGGATCAGAAAAAAAGTTAGATTTGGCAATTACTAGATGATTGGTAACTTTGGAGATAACAGTTTCAGTCGAATGAGGTAGAAGCCAAACCGTAAGAGTTTTTAAAAAGTGGAAAGGATGTGGAGACCCCTATTGCAGATGCCTCCTTCTCAAGGAGGTTAGTCACTAAGGAGAGGAAGAGATAGTCAGTGGGAAAAGATGGGTCAAGTGAGATTTTTCTGACAATGGGGGAGAAATAGACATATTTGTGAACAGTAGGAAAAGAGCCAATAGACAGAGAGAGAGAGAGAGAGAGAGAGAGAGAGAGAGAGAGAGAGAGAGAGAGAGAGAGATGATGATGATGATGATGATGAAGAAGAAGAATGGTGTGAGAGCAAATCATAGAGGTGAAAATTTTCGAGAGACAATGGAATGAAATGGGATCACTGATGCATATGGAGTGATTTGCCTTGGCAAGCAGAATAACAACTAACTTTATATAGTGTTTACTATGTGGCAGGCTCTGTGCTAAGCATTTTACAATTATTATCTCATTTAATCCTCACAACAACCCTGAGAGGGTGCTATTTATTGTAAGGGATGACTGAATTTTGTTTCCACAGAAATTATATGAAACATGATTTGAAGTCATACTGGTGGCTAATGGGGGCACCAGTGGGGTATGTTGGCCACCTGATAATCAGCATATCTGCTATTTTTCTTTGTTCTGAGAAGGCTGTTTCCTTGTGTACCAAAAGCTGTTGGACCAGGTGTGATTCAAAAGGATGAGGTCCATTAATCCAGACACTCTCTTTGATAATGGGGACTCTTTCTCGAAACGGCAAATTTTCAACTCACAGCTTCTATCAATTCTCTTAGCAACTGAGAAAATTCCTTTCTCATGCTATGGATGTTACAGACAACCTGGGATGGGACTCAAAGCATTTTATGGACTGGCCTTTCCTTTATTTAAGTATAAAGAAAAATGAAGATGAAAGGGGAGGGGAGACTGAAATGTAAAAATGAGAGAGATAATCAGGGGGTGAGGTTTAGGTGTTTTCAGACAGGCTGTGAACACTGAAATGCTGACCAATGAGATGAAGAGTGGGAAATTCTTATCAGGATGACTAAAAAAGCTTTTGTAATTGTCTTAAGGTGTGTTTGTGCCTACAAAATGACCCTTTTTAAAAGGCCAAGTCACCTGTCAGAAATGACGTGAAATAAAAATCTTTTTTTCTAAATTCATTCATGGCTAGGTGGAATTCTTGATAAGATGATTATTTCTCACATTATTACCCTCATTTTACAGATATATGAGGAAACTAGGTCAAAAAGAGCTTAAGTGAGGCTGTATTTGAACATGGGTCTTCTTGACTCCAAGTCCAGTGCTCTATCCACTAGACCTCTTAAAATATCTACCTGGAAGTGAAGGAGGAAATAACTGAAGGCATCTGAGTAATACAAGATGAAGTAGAAGAAATAAGAGGAAGCTCTCAGCAGGTATCTTCAATTTTTTTTCAGTGAGATATAAAGAAAGCTTCTTAGATAAGATAGTGGAGAGAGGAGCAGTCATAGGGAAGTTTGAGAAAGAATTAAAAAGTTTATAAAAGATACAGTGGTAAGTAGGATGGTGAAATGATTATCAAGATTAGCAAGGACTCTTGTATAACAGTGAGGATTCACTTGAGTTTATGTGACATAAATTTGTAGTGGAACCAATTAGCTTGATGAAAACTAGTTTTATGATTTTTATGAAATTAGTTTTATGATGTTATGATTTATGAAAATTAGTTTCATGATTTTCCTCATCTTCTTTCAGCAGTATGTTAGAGTGAAGGCAGCAGGCAGTGAGAGTAATCAAAAGTTGAAGCTTGGCAAGATCACTAATACTATGGAGGACAGGGGACCAAAGAGAAAAGAACAACGTAGATTCTGTAAGCGCTAAAGATGGAGAAAGGAGAGGAGTGTAGTAGCCAGTACAAGAGTGATGGCCTGGCAAAGAAGTAGGGAGTGGGGAGATATTAAATTACAAAGAAAAACAGAAATATTCCCTACTTTCAAGAACTGGGCTTTCTAATAGTGGAGACAACACATAAATAACCACATAAATAAAAAATATAATCAGAATTGATGAAGGGTAATACAGGGAGGGAAAGATATTGGTTGCTTAAGTGACTAGGAAATATATCTAATCTTATCCCTACAACAACCTTGGAAGGTTAATTTATTATTATCCCCATTTTATAAATAAGGAAACGTGGGCAGAAAAAGGTTAAATGATTGATCCAGGGTTACAAACTTAAGTACGCTGGGATGTAGGTTATCCAGGTATGTCGATATGAACTCACTGAAGGGAGCTAGATACCATAGCCTAATTTATCCTGAGTCTTAACTATCTATTACCCATTTCTGTTCAATTCTTTCCAATCCAAAAATCATTTTCCTTGACAGAAAAAAATCAATGTAAATCAGTTTTCCTTTCTTTACACCGTCCCTTATCATCAGCTCATCAATCCAACATCCACCAATCTTATAGTTTCTTTGATCCTCAACTTTCCCCCAACAAATCTTTTTTGTGTTATTCTCCAAAAGTTTCAACTCTGATACTACTAACACTAATTGATGGGGAAGTCCTAGTCTTTCATTTGCATCATCAGTTACTTCTCTTTGTTTACAATACTTTTTTTAAACCAATCTGAATGGTGAGGAGGTTCCCTGTAAAGCTACAAATCAATCTTTTTAAGAAGCCCCTTTCCCAATATGAAATCCTCATAGGCCAAGCCAATATAAATAAAAATGACAATTATACCTAAATTAACTTATCCAGTGTGCCATGCCGATCAAACTATCAAAAAACTATTTTAAAGACCTAGAAAAAATAATAAAATTCATCTGGTAGAACAAAAGATCATGGATAAAAGGGGAATAGATGAAAAAAAAATGTATAGGAAGGTGATCTAATCATACCAGATTTCAAACTGTATTATAAAGCTGTATTATAAATCAAAATAACATGGTACTACCTAAGAAACAGAGTGGTGGACCAGTAGAATAGATTAGGTAAGATTACATTACAGTAAATAACCACAGTAATCTAGTGCATAATAAATCCAAAGATCCAAGCTTTTGGAACAAAAATTCATTATTTGACAAAAACTGCTAGGAAAACTGGGAATCAGGGGGCAGCTAGGTGGCTCAGTGAATAGAGAACCAGCCCTGGATTCAGGAGGACTTGAGTTCAAATCCAGCCTCAGACACGTAACACAAAACCAGCCATGTGACCTTGGGCAAGTCAACCCCAACTGCCCTACCTTCCCCCCTCCAAAAAGAAAGAAAAGAAAAGAAAACTGGAAAACATTATGGTAGAAACTATATACAGTATAGAACAGTATCTCACACCATATACTAAGATAAAGTCAAAATGGGTAGATGACTCACACACAAAGGGTGATACCATAAGCAAATTAGGAGAGCATGGAGTAGTTTATCTGTCAGAACTATGGATAAGGGAAGACTTTAGGACCAAGGAAAATATAAAGAGCATTACAAAAGATAAAATAGATCATTTTGATTTTATACAAAATTTTAAAGCTTTTACACAAACAAAACCAATGCAACCAAAATTATAATAAAAGCAGAAAACTGGGGACATTTTTTCCCAACAAGTATCTCTGATAAAGGCCTCATTTCTCAATATAGAGAACTGAGTCTAATTTAGAAAAACACAAGTCATTCCCCAAATGATAAATGGTCAAAGGATAAGAACAGGTAGTTTTCAGACAAAGAAATCAAATCAAGAGAGTCATGAAAAAATGCTCTCAATCTCTACTGATTAGAGAAATGCAAATTAAAGCAACTCTGAAGTACCACCTCACACCTATCTGATTGGCTAACATAACAAAAAAGGAAAATATTTGATGTTGGAGGGGATGTCAGAAAACTGGGACACTAAATGCACTCTTGGTGGAGCTGTGAACTGATCCAACTATTCTGAAGCACAATTTGGAACTATGCCCAAAGGGCTATAAAATTGTGCATACTCTTTCATCCAGCAATACCATATTCCAAAGACATCCAAAAAAGGACCTATCTGTATAAAAATATTTATAGCAGTTCTTTTTATGGTGGCTAAGAACTGGAAATCAAAGGGATGCCCATCAAGTAGGGAATGGCTAAACAAGTTATGGTATATGATTGTAATGGAATATTATTGTGTTATAAGAAATGACAAGAACAACTTCAGAAAAACCTGGAAAGACTTACATGAACTGATGCAAAGTGAAATGAAAAGAACCAGTAGAATGTTATACACAGTAACAGCAATATTACAGAGCTGTGAATGACTTAGTTATTCTCAACGATAGAATGACCCAAAACAATCCCAAAGGACTAATGATGAAACATACTATCAGCTTCCAGAGAAAGAATTGTTATTGTCTAAATACAGAGTGAAGCATGCTATTTTTCACTTTCTTTCATTCTTTTTTGTTGAATTATTCAAGTCTTCTCGTACGAAATGAATAAGGAAATGTTTTACATGACTGCACATGCATAACATATCTGACTGACTACTATCTCAGAGTGGAAAGACGAGGGAAGGATAGAATCAGGAGCTCAAAACATTAAATGTATTACAAATTGTTTTAACATGTAATGGGGGGAATAAAATACACACACACAAATTGGGGCGAAATTTTTGTATAAAGAAGCCCCTTTCCCTCTTTAAACAGAATTCATTTTTGCTACAGTCCTCTGAATTCCATTCTTCAGAGCTTTTTATCCCTTATGAAGAACTGACATTATCTATAAAATATAAGGCCATGCAATTCTAAGCATTCATTTTCTGAACCTTCTCAAATCTGCTCTCCCAAGATCTAGACTGCAGTCAACAACAGGATTTTCCATTCTTCTCTAACACAATCTCTAGGTCGTTTGACCCCAGGATTTCTATTGTTTCTACTTCACCAACTACTTTGCCTTTATTGGTCTGAATGGAGTAGAGAATAAAAGTTTACTTCACAAATTTATCAGCAGCTCACCTTTTGGCAGAGAGAACTCTAGCAACCATCCAGATATTTTGTTACCCCATCACTACATCAGCTTTCTGTGCAATGATTTTGATTTGTTTTACAACTTCCCCACAACATCATCTTCTCTCTCTCTCTCTCTCTCTCTCTCTCTCTCTCTCTCTCTCTCCCCATCCGATGTAACAAGCTTTCATGTTTTCCCCCATCTATTTCCTGGGTTTCTTTCTGAATAGATTTTCTAAATATGTCTCATATAATAATATAAATTGCCACAGCCTATCCTTCAGTACATACTTCCAAATGAGGAACATTTCTCTGCACAAAAAAATGCTTGTTGTGAGAATACCTAAGCTACATTTCTTGTTAAGAATTAGTAATACAAAAAGGAAACCAAAACAATAATGGTCCCAGATGATGAAACATCCCTCCCTCAAGTGTGTGAAAGGGGGAAATCACACAAAGAGAACTTTGTATATTGTTAAGACCTATCCTTAATTTTTAACTGTTTAGTTAAAAGGATAGACCACTAACAAAATTTACAGAAGGCATCAATTAAATTTATTTTGAAAACAATTAATGATACTTTTTCTTTTTATCACGTTTGAGAAAAATGGCTCATTTTGTTAAGGTAACTAAGAAGACTAGTTCCTATTAGTATGTAAACTTGGTAAGGTAAATATAGTATGAAAAGCTTTTAGTTTAAAGGGATCCCAATCCTCTCTCCAGGGGTGAGATTGTTGGGTTCATTCTATCACCTTAGTATAATGCATCCAATGTATCTTTTCAATTACCTAAGTAGGAATATAATAAAGACTTCTGAAGATTGCAGTTATACTCTTAGTACCAAGAGAACACCCCTTCCTTTGGGAGGAAGGCTTCATCAGCTCCTATTAGTTCCAGGAGAGAAAGAATTTTTCTCAGACATGCCATGTATCTTCTAATGACAGGGTAGCAAAGGCAATTTCTATTCTCCTAAATACCCCTCTTTAGATGCTACCTAGTAAACTCCTATTTTCCATCACCCTAGGGAAGCAGCAGGAGAGCAAAAGGAGCTTCCTATGTGATGCTAAAATAATTTTTATCCTTATAAGCAGCCTACATATAATCACTTGACACCAGGGAGTTTGATTGACCCATTTCTTTTCCCACACCCATCTAAGCCAGCTTCTAAATGGTTTTGGGGGCTGGGGCAATTAAAAAAAAAAAAAAAAGTAAAAAAAAAAAGAACATGATGATCAAATTCCAAAAATATCTCCCCAAACCCTCCAGACTAAAAGTATTAGAGAAGTCTGCTGGAAATAGAGATTCCTGTTTTTAAAATATCATTATATCACCCATCCTCATGGATTTAGCCCTCAAGTCAACAGAATGACTTTCAATGTCTGTGTCTGTTAAAAGTAAATTTATTGAGGGGAGAAAAAAAAAAACCCTCTCCTAAATTTCTCTGGACCTTTTCAAGGATACTGCAACATCCCTATCATCTAGCAATCATCCTCAGATACAGGGGTGAGGGATTTGGAGTTTAAATACTTAAGCAAAGCTTTTTATAACTTGTCTTACTGCTTTTAAATAGAACACATTTAAAAGTACAACAGTTGTATCTTTATATATTTATGTATTATAATACATTGGAATCCATAGGATCATGGATTTACATACCCAACCTCTTCATTTTAAAGATGAAAAAACTGAAGACCAGAAAGTCAAGCAACTAAAAAATCACAAAAAGTAACAGAGCCAGAATTTGAACTTGGACCTTTTAACAACTGTGCCATTTACTTTTTTTTTCCCCACGGGAGATAGGAGGTGGAATGAGATAACATGTGTATAGTACATTTTATGAAAAGACAGAACCCGATTTCTGAATAATTACAGAGGCTTATATTTTCATTTCTATCACAAGTTATTGGTCATTTTTCTGAGTAATCGAATACCAACTCCATAGTCAGAAATGTGCCTAAGTAATGGAGGGGGTGAGAAAAAGGAGGGCAGAAGGAAGAGAGAAACTAAGATCAATGGTTTACAGCAAAGCATTATAGCCACTGGACTGGTGCAGAAGACCATAAAATTTTAGAGCTGAAAGGAACTAAGCACCTCATTTTACGTATGAATATATTTAGTCCCAGAAGTGTTTTGTTTTGCTTTAAACCAGATAGTTAATTAATTGCAACGGTCTCCCCAAATTTTATAAAAGTAATCTGCCATTCCTAATCTTTCTTGTAGCAATCCTTTCTACTCCATATATACATGAAAAGGTATAAAAGTCTCTCATAAAACATATGTGTGGGTATATATCAATGTGTGTATTCTCTATTACTCTATTTGCATATAAACATATACACGCATATAAAAGATTATGACAAAAGTAAAAAATGAAATAAAACTGAATGCTGTAATGATCAAGCTGTCCCAAAAACAATGAGAAAAAGCAATTACATTAACTCATTGCATTAGCGGAAGTATATGGGTGTGGAATACTTCACATACTGTCCAGATCAATCAATGTTCTAACTGGTCTTGCTTAAGTTTTCATTTTTCAGCTTAGTTATAAGGAAAGGCTCAGAGTGTAAAGCATGAAAAGAGTAATACATTCAGAAATTAAGATAATAAATTCATGTGAAGGAACAAAAGAAAAATTATCTTTAAAAAGATGAGTAAAAGTCTAGCAGGCACTAACCTCAAAGTATGTTATAAAACAATAACTATTAAAATCATATTATAGACACAAAAATATTTCATCAAATGGTAGCAAAAAAACTACAACAATTTTTTAAAAGACTACATATTATCATCACAATGAACTTATACAGGAATGCAGAGCTGATTCTATTTGGGAAAACTACAAATATAAAAGACCAAATTAACAAAAACAATAACAATCATATAATAACATCAATAGATGAAGAAAACATCAAAAAGCACAAGAATAATGAAGCTAATCTAAATATGGTAAATAGTATCTACCTAAAACCAAGAGTTAACATTAATTAAAATAAACAATAAAAGCATTTCTATTAAAATCAGAGGTAAAGCAAAAACATCCATTATCACAACTACTATTTTTTTATAGTTCTAGAAATCCTTACTACAGGAAAAGGACAAGAAAAATCAACTGAGGTGATTAGCATAGATTTAAAAGGAAATAAAATCATCCATTTCTGTAGAAAATAATAG
>CM053591.1:48936379-48955519 GCA_028646515.1 Pseudochirops corinnae | reverse complement strand
TATGTATGTATGTATGTACGTATGTATGTATAGACATATATTTATATAAATATGTTTTTATATTTTTATATACATATATATAAATAATTCAAAATGTCTATGGTTGGGATATGCCCATATAACAAAAAATTATGTTACCTAATTTACTTATCCAATGTCCCAATTACCTACCAAAGAGGCCCAAGCATAGTGGCATACACCTACAATCTTTTGCTCCTGGGGAGACTAAAATCAGTTTATCACTTGAGTTCTTTACTCTGGCCAACCATAGTTAGATTGCAATAATAAGGTGAGCTTTAACAAGCACAGGGCCACTAAGGCGCCAAAGAAGAGCAAATCAGCCCAGATTGGAAATAGGGTAGGTCAAATGCAATCAGCAATGGGATAGGTTCTTTGAGCAGCCAGTTATTCCCAGCTTGGGCAAAATAAGAAGATCTGATCTCTCCTCACATCCTCCCCCACAAAAAAAGCCTGGTTTTGGTAGGTTTACTTTATAGAGAAAGATTAAAAAATAATAACAAAATGGGGGGAGGGGGGAAGAGTGGGTTGTCCCATGACTCTCAAAGGAAATATGGGGTAAGGGGGCCTAGAAATACCAGAACTTACACTCCAGAGTAGTAATCATCAAAATTATTTAGTTGGGTTGAAAACTAGAAAAGCTGACCAATGGACAGATTAGGAACACAGACACAAATGGAAGCAAAAAAGAAACATACTTGGAAAAAAATTAGGACAAATAGAGAACTTATTAAATGTCATATAATCAGGACACACTAAAAGAGTATATATAGAGTGGGAGCAGGGAGAAGAAAATGCCTAATAGTTGATGTAGATATAAGTAGATAGGGACAGAGATCTAACAATGTAAATGAAAAGAATGTTTAAAAAAAGGAAGAAAAAAATTGCTGAATGGTGTGAAAGCTTGACCCAAAAGAAGAGAAGGTACCTTCTCCACTTTATAGGGGCAGGAGTCTTGGGTAAGTCACTGGATATATCAGATTTTTACAATGTCTTGATTAGATTTGGTGAACTCTTTCTTGCCCATCTCTTATCCCCTGCTCTTTTTTTGTTTAATAAGGGCTCTCTAGGAGACAGAAAGTAAGGGATATAAAAGAATAGCTATCAAGAAGTATTGGTTGGGGGGGAGGGGTTCTCTTTTTTTTTTGCTTTTTGGAGGGGGAAGGCAAGGCAATTGGGGTTAAGTGACTTGTTCAAGGTCACAAGACTAGTAAGTGTTAAGTGTCTGAGTCCACATTTGAACTCAGGTCCTCCTGACTCTAGGGCCAGTGCTCATATTCACTGCGCCACCCAGCCAAAGTATTGGGTTTGTGTTTTTTTTTTTTAAGTATTTTTCTCCTTGACCTGATAATTCTGGAATTTGGCTACAATATTCCATGGCATTTTCAATTTGGGATCTCTTTCAGGAGGTAATCAGTAGATTCTTTTGGCGACTATTTTACCCTTTAGTTCTAGGACCTTAGGGCACTTTTCTTTGATGATTTCTTGAAAGATACTGTCCAGGAACTTCTTTTGATCATGGCTTTCAAATAGATCAATCATTCTTAAACTGTCCTAGATCTATTTTCCAGGTCAGTTGTTTTCCCAATGAGATATTTTACATTTTCTTCTATTTTTTTCATTCTTTTAATTTTACTTGACTGATTCTTAATATCTCATAGTCATTGGCTTCTACTTGCCCAATTCTAATTTTTAACAAATTATTTTCTTCGGTTAGCTTCTTTACCTTCTCCATTTGACCAATTGTACTTCTTTTTTAATTTTTTTTTTTTTGGAGGGCAATTGGGGTTAAGTGACTTGCCCAAGGTCACATGGCTAGGTTTTATGTTAAGTGTCTGAGGCCGCATTTGAACTCAGATCCTCCTGACTCCAGAGCTCGTGCTCTATTCACTGCACCACCTAGCTGCCCCAACCAATTCTACTTCTTAAGGAATTGTTTTTTCTCCAGTGTGCTTTTTTCCATTTTGTCAATTGTACTTTTAAAGGAATTGCTCGACTTTTCTCCTACTTTTCTTATTTGACTTTTAAAATCCTCCTTCAACTCTTCCAAGAAGGCTTTTTGGGCTTGAGACTGATTCATATTTCCCTTTGAGGTTTCAGATGTGGGTATATTAACAATGTTGTCCTCTCCTGAAGGATCTTTCATGCCACCAAGATACTTCTCTATTCTCACTGTTTTTCTTTGTTGCTTTTTGCTCATGTTTGTCTTTTTTCTGGTTTTTAAAGCTGATTGCTGCTTCTGGGGCACAAAGGTCACTGTCCCAGTCTTCTTGTACTGGGCACTACAGGCCTGATTACTGGTTCTGTGTGCTGGGGCATCAAGTACCGGCAGCTGGAGGCCGGTAGTTTGCCTGGTGCTGAGCTGGTGGTGGTGGCTGGTTTGTGCCTGGTGTTGGCATTTGCCTGGTCCACTACCCTGGGGCTCAGGATTCCCTGCTGGTTTGCTGAGGTGGGCCCTGTACTGATCTCCTTCAGCCACAGAAAGAGGGACTTTTCCCTTAATCCCCTTAGCCTCCCTAGCTAAAAGGCTGTTGCACTTAATCTTTCTGCTGGCTCCTCTATTTCCAAATTTTTCCTAGGGCAATATTCTCTGGGTTTTTCAAGGTCAATAAGGGAGGATGACAGTGACTTACTGCTTACTCCACCATCTTGGCTCCCAGAAGTTGAAATTAGTGACTTTCAAACATTCTGCCTGTGGGTTGATAGTTCCAGGAGCAGCTGCTGCCACCACCGCTACCACTGCTGCTGCGGATCCAATGACACTTTACTTTTAATAGAAGATTCCTGCTATTTTTTCAAATCTTGCTTCTGCTTTTTCTGTTGTTGTTATCTTAATTTAGGTAATGTCCAGATTATGAAAAATGCAGTTCTAATATAATTCTACTTAAATAGACCCAGAATGTGAATATCAACCTGGGATTCAATCAACAATCAAAAAATATATTGTTATCCATTTTTCTCAAATTCCAAATTCAACAGATTCAGTACAGTAGTGTGGAATGCATCTCATTAGTTTTGGTGCTCTCAACAAGTCCTGGCATAGAGGCCCTAGGTTTTCAAAACTCACTCGTGAGAGCTAAGATCAAAATTAATGCCAACATAAAAGAATAAAAGATATGATATACAATTAACACAATCCCAGCCTAAGCTACATGATGGGTTTTTTTTAAGAGGAGGGGGGAAACTAACGTAGGTATGGACATAGACTACAATTTCACATAAAAGTTTAACTGGTATAAATCAACTGCCAGCTGCATTTGTCTGCAAACACTTGACTTCCCACATAGAGATATATGGCAGCGAAGAGCAATACCAATTTAGAATGTAAATCTGTTTGTAAAATCTTAAGGAGAGAAATCTTACAAAGAAATACAGCGGAAGATTGTAAACAGTATCATCTCATAAAACAGCATCAAGTAGAGGAGGGGAAAAAACATTTAAAGAAAACTTGGCCAGAGACACAACTCTAAGCAAAGTCATCCCAAGGGCATTAGAGGATGAAACTGAAAAGAAGACAGCAGATGAAAGAGAGTGAAAATTTGCAAAGATTTTTATAGCAAGCATTCTTCACCATTAGGAACAATGGAGACAACTTATTTGGCCTGTAACATCACAGCTCCAAATGCATTATGAAGTAGAAATCACATTGAATAAAACAAAGGAAAAATAGCCAGTAAAGACCAAGTACACAAAGAAGAGATCTCGAAAGGAGGTAACAGTTTTGAGGATACTACAGGATAAATAACAATCCATATGCCTACTTTTGCATCTATATAAAATTTTCATGTGAATAATCAACACAGCTTCATGGGTAACTTTGAAAAAGATATTGCAAAGAAAAAACAAATTTTCACAAGTAGAATACATATCTGCCACCACACAATTAACTGAAAAAAATCTAAGATTCTTTTGTGCTTAACAACACTGACCATAAAAAAGCATTTGCTACAATAGAAAAAAACACTGCCTTGATGGCTCTCTTCTAACAAGGCTGTCCCCCACAAATTGTGTCAATGTTTTTTTCCACAAGATTGCTTTAAAACACATAACTGAAATAACTTTGCTTAACAACCTTCTGACCACTAAACAACGCATAAAACATAGAGAAATGTGTTTACCAAAGTTTTTTGCCACTGTCATGAAGAAAATTCAGAGGAATCCAAATTTAGGAGTAACCCCCTATAGATGGAAATATTTCGACATCATATAGATCAGTGGTTCTCAACCTGTGAGTCGCAACCCCTTTGGCGGTCAAATGACCCTTTCACAGGGGTCACCTAAGACTTAGAAAACACATATTTCCAATAGTCTTAGGAACCAAGACACAGCTATCCATCCCCAGGCAGGTCCATCTACATGCAATTGTGGAGGTGGGGAAAACCCAGGAATAAAAGCTTAGTAATGGGAGGGAAATTTTTAAAGAAATTTTGTTAACTCATTTTTACCTCTAGGATAAAATCATAACCATTTTTAAAAGCCCCTCACAATCAAGATTACACTTTGCAATCCCCCTCAATTTCTATAACCTCCAGTAGAACTGGCCTAATTACTTTTACCATATGATATTATCTCCCTTATGTCCATTCTTTTACAATGACTGTTCCATTCTTGGAATGCTCTCCCTAACCCCTTGACCCACCCCTCAAGGGCTCAACTCAAGTTCTACTTTACTACTTCCTTTATGAGGCCATTCCTGATCTGCCCAAGTAGTTAAATGTTCTTTGCCAATATTCATTTGGTTATTCCCCAGTTCTGATCTGACCATCCTCCCTCTCCAAATCTCAGCCCTATAGTTAACCAATCCAAAATCAGAATAAATGAATGAATGAATGAGTACTATAAAATGTTTATTAAACACTGGAAACACAAAGAGAACTGGAGAAAGCAACACATTTTTAAAAGTTCAGAGGCAAGTCAGACAGAAAGGCTCATTGATCCTAATGGTTCAGCCAGAAAGTAAACAGTCTTCACAAGATATAGCAGCAGGGAATATTGCAAGGCTTGGAGGACTTCAGTGTTAGAGGACAAGTGGAAGGGTAGACAAGCCTCAATAGTCTTTCATTTTCAGCGAAAGGCTTGTAGTTTTTGACTCCAAGCACATTCAAATTGTATAAACAGCCCTGATGGCATTCTTCCATTCCTTCCCTCAGTTTTTTGTACCTGGATGAGGTCTGGAGTCCTCTACTCTAATCCCTAAATATCTTGTCCTGGATTACTTGCACTCGACCCTGGATTATTTGTACCATCTGCCTCCTGAACAGAGCTGGAGGAAGTCACACAACCATGCTGACCAAATACACTACAAACTTGTTATCCATCTTCAATTTGGCCCCTCAAGACAGCAAGGTAATCCTTCTACTCTTCCCCTAATTGATTCTTACTTCCCATAGAAGCTATTCCAAATCTTCTCTCCTGAAGCATCCTATATGACCTTCTATCAACCTCCCACCCTTCCCCCTTCTTAGTTATTTCTTAATTTTATTGAGAAAATTGAAGCCATTAGTTCCCTTACCTCCTTTTTCATCTCAAAATCCCTAAACATCATCCTTTCCTCTCCTCCTTTCCTCCAATCTCTCTAATGAGGCAGCCCTTCCTACCAAAGCCAACTCCTCTCTCTGGGCCCTTGATACTATGCCCTCCCATCTTTTTCAACAGAGTGCAATCTCAATCATCCCCCCTCTATCTCAAATCTTCACTTTCCTCCTTAACTACTATTTCCTTTCCAGCTGCCTTCAAACAATCTCACATCTCCTAGGTCCTACCATCCTTTTACACTACTGTCTTGTGGCTCGCGCTCTCTCCTTCCTTTCTCAAATTCCTAGAAGAACAGCTATTTACAATGATTGTCTCCCCTTTCTCTCTTCTTTCTTTCACAATCTGACTTCTGAAGTCACTCAACTGAAAGTGCTGAGTCTAAAGTTGCCAACAATCTTACATGCTAAGTCAGATGAAATCTTTTCTTGGTAATCATGCTTGCTACATTTGACAGTTCTCCTCCCCGTCTGACTACTCAGTCTTCTCGGCTTATCCGCCATGTCATACTCCTTGTGCATGTTCCACTAGGGCCCAGGGGTGGGGAACCTGGGGTCTCAAGGTCACATGTGGCCCTCTAGGTCCTTAAGTGCAGCCCTTTGACTGAATCCAAAATTCACAGAACCAATCCCCAAGGCCAGTTCCCTGCCCCTGTACTAGGCTGTCCTGGGTAGTTTTCTTCTACCTATGTACTGCCCTTCAGGAACCCTTTTCTGCTCCGATGGACTTAATTAACATCTATGAAGGTGATTTCCAGATCTATATATCCAGTATCACTTCCTTAAGTTTCAGTCTCACATTACCAGGGGATCATTGGATATTTCCAATATGATGTCCTAGACATAAACTATGTCTAAAAGAAAAAACATTTCCTTTCCCCCTAAGCCCATTAGACCTATGATTTCAATGGATAGGAAAGGCCTCAGATATGGAAAATCAATGCAGATCAATGCCTTCATGTAACTTACATTCTTTAAAGAACTGCCTACAACACTGGGCGGTTAAGTTATTTGCTGAGGGGTCCCAGGGCCAGTATGTATCAGAGACAAAGGCACATTTCTGTCAAAAGCATCACCATTCTTCAGTCTCTCAGTTTTACAAGCATGGTGTTATCCTCAATTTCTCACTATCTCTTCACTTGACATTAATCAGCTGCTAAATCTGATTGTTTCTACTTCCACAAGATCCCTTGCATCTAATCTATATTAATTAGGTGCCTACTGGTTGGTTGATTGTTGTCCTTCTTTCTCAAAGAGGAACAAACTGACATCACTATGTTTAAATCAAGATACAGTGTATCCCTGTTAATTCCCCTGATCATCCCATGGGGATGCCATGCTAAGTTATCACCCTGCAGCTTCAGACAGAGGACCTGGAATCCTCTGCAATAGAATGCAAACACATTTCAAAGCGAAAATTGTTTCATTTTTTTACTCTTTGCTCTGAGCACCTAGTTCAGTAACTGATAGAGAGATGGAACTCAATAAATGTTTCCTGAGTAAAAAAAAAAAAAAAAGATACAGTGTATCCAACTGTGGCTGATTAAACCAATACAAGCTTGGAAGGCTCTATCACAGGTTGGACACAAAGAGTGCATTCCTTCTCTCTCCTCATACAGCCAATAATTTAGTTCAGGTTCTCTTGATCCTCAGCGTAGACCAGGGCTTCTTAAACTTTTTCCACTTGTGACTCCTCATGTTTTTGCAGCACTCGTTCATTGGTTCAGAACCAAGGTTGCAGTGAAGTTGTGTGATGCAATACAGGCATGCGCTGCCAGAAACACCTCAGATTCATCACACATTTGATTTTTAATTTTTGGTCATTATGTACTCAGAAACCTTTTTGTTGTTGCCACACTTTTGCACAACCCCATATGGGGGCATGACCCACAGTTTAAGAAGCACTGGCTTAGATTAATACAACAGCCTTCTAACTGAAACTCCCACTCTAATCCATTCTCCCACACAGCTGCCATTTCCAAATACAGAGATGTAAACTTCTTATTCCCCTACTCAAACTTCTAGTGGCTTCCCAATCAAATGTAACATCTTCTGTTTTCCTCATAAAGCCTTTCACAACCTAGCTCTAACCTAATTTTCTTAATTATATACATTCTTTCCCCTTCCTACATTCTACAATACAGCCAAAATGGCCTTCCCCATTCCTCACAAACATAGAGCACATCATATTTCTCATCTCCATGCCTTTGCAATGGCCATTCCTTCATGACTGGAATGAAATTCATACTCACCTCTGCCTTACAGAATCCTTCTTTTCTTTCAAGATACAGGTCACTCCTTACCTTCTATGTGAAGTCTTTCTTAATTAACTCTACTACCCTCCTTCCTTATCTTATATTTAACTACCTTGAATCTAATATGTACATATTTATTCTGCATATTCTGAATCCTTCAGTAGAATTTAAGTTCCTTGAGAGTAGGTTTTCTTTATATTTGTATCTCCAGTATCTCACAAATCATAAGCATTTAATAAATACTTGTTGGTTGAATGAAAAGAGCAAAAGTTCTTCCTGCCTATGACACATACTGATTAGGGAACCTTGGGCATATTAGAAGTCTCTGAGCCTTTGTTCCTTCTTCTGTGAAAGAGCGGTTGGGTTAAAAGGTCCCTAAAGACTCTTCCAGCTCTAGATCTATGAGATCTCAAATTATACCTCCTGAGTAGAATAAAAATTCCTTGAAAACAGAATTGCATATTTGCATCTCAAGTACCTACAACACAGTAGGCACTTTAAAAAAGCTTTCTGGTTGTTCATTATGTGAGTAGGTCTACTAGTTAATAGGACATTTTTCTATTGAGAGAGGAAGAGTATCTCCAACTCAGCCAATTAGTTTGTGATAGATACTGACAGTGCTAAGAGTCTTATTGCTTGTTCAAGCACCATCATTTTTAATCTGTCAACCTATTAATGCCAAAATCCTGGTACAATAGACAGCAATGTTATGTTTCATATTCTTCCAAATACAGCACCATACCAAAAGGGTGGCCCGTATAGTATTATCTTTTTCATGCTTCAAAAGATACATATTAGTCACCTTATGGGCAAGGCAGTTAGTAGAAACACCTGAGTTCAAATCTAGCATAAGATACTTCTTGGCTGTATGACCCTGGAGGAGTTACTTATTCTGTTTGCCTTAATTTCTTCATCTTTAACAAAGAGATAACAATAGCACCTACTTCCCAAGTTGTGAGGATAAAATGAGATAATAACTGTAAGGCACTTAGCATAGTAGCTAACACTTTTGTTGTTCAGTTCTGTCTGATTCTTTGTGACCCCACAGCACACCAGTGTCGTTCATAGAGTTTTCTTGGAAAAGATACTATAGTGGTTTGCCATTTCCTTCTCCAGTGGATTAAGGCAAACAAAGGTTAAGTGACTTGCCCAGGATCACACAGATAGTAATTGTCTGAGGCTGGAGCTGAATCCAGGTTTTCTTGACTCCTTGCCCAGCTCTCTATTCACTTAATATTACCTAAATAGCTCTGGCTGGCCTCTGCTGGCCCATTATGGAGCTGCACTGCAGGAGTTTAAGAAATGTTGACTGACTTGACTCTGAATGACAGCACCACACAACATCCAATAAGAGGAATTTCATTAGACATAATATAACACCTTTTTTTAAAAAATCAACTATAGAAGGACGGGAAGAGGCAGCTATTCTGAAAAAGATTCCTAGGCTTTATTAGACTACAAACTCAACATTACATTACTCACCAGGGTAATACAGCAGACAAAAAAGGTAATGTGATTCATGTCTGAATTAAGAGGAGCACAGTTTCCACGAATAAGAAGGAAATTTTTTTTCTGAAATCTGTCCCTTTCATCTGTCATACTGTCTCTCATTCTGAGTAGCAAGGTTTCAGAAGGACAATGAAGAGCTGAAGATTGGCGAGAAGAGGGCAGTCAGAAGGGGAAAAGGCATTAAACCTTTGTCAAAAGAACTGAGGGCCCTAGGGATGTTTAGCTTAGAAAATAATAGACTAACTATCCACCTTCAAGTATATGAAGAACTAGCTTGTGGAAGAGAAATTAGAATGGTGCTATATGGCCCTAAACTGGGAAAAATTAGTAACAATGGGCAGAAGCTAGGAAGAGGCAATAAATTTGCTAATAGGTTTGATAATAGAGAAAATAGGTCTCTTTAAAAGTAGAAGTGTTCCACGTATTCAAGCTAGAACCATGTCAGGTGTGCTTTGGTGGGAACTAGAACTAGAGAGCCCCTGAGGTTCCTTCCATTTCTAAAATTCTGTGGCTCTTCCCCGTTAAAAGCATATTTCCTCTTCATTTCAGCCCCTTAAGAATGCCTCACTTCCTTTAAAAGTAACAGCTCCTACAAGAAATCTTTTCTGATTCTCACCTTCTAAGTACTAATACTTCCTCCCATAGTATTATGTATTTAACTTATATGAGCACATATTGTTTCCCCCTTATTGGGAGAATTAGCTCCTTTACAGAAGTGACCTTCATTTGTTTCTACTGTGCCTACGTCAATGTTTGGCAACTAGTAGGTGCTTAAACTGATCGGTGCTCTTTTCCTTACTGTAATATGAATAATTCAGAGTACAAAATACTCTTAATCCCTTTGTTGTACCAAGGTAATCGACTCCAACCCAAACAGGCTTAAACCAATACTGTAATCATGTTCCTAGTAACAACTATAGAAAGGTTAATCAGGATATAATTGAGATGCCAAAGAACCAAAAGCCCTCACCTCTAACCCAGGAATTGTGCGACACATTAATTGCCTTTAGTCATTAATAATATAGTAGGCAAAACAGGAAGCATCACTTGGGTCAGTTTGATACTGAGTTATACAATAAAGGAAACATATGGGGGGGAAGGGAGAAAATTACATATCCTAATGCAAGGTGATCTACTTGATTTCGTAGTACTTACTACTAAAACATAAGACCTATGACAGAAATATGGCTTTGGAAGAGTATACTTTATTGAAAGGGGTAAGTAGGTGGTGTAACAGACAGAGTGTAGGGCCCCGAGTCAGGAAGACCTGAGTTCAAATCCAACCTTAGACACTTGTTTGTCTCTGTTTCCTCATCTGTAAAATGAGTTCAAGAAGGAAATGGCAAACCACTTCATTATCTTTCCCAAGAAAACTCCAAAAGGGGTCATGAAGAGTTAGACATAACTAAAAATGACCAAACAAAAACTTTATTCAAAAGGAAAAGGACAGGCATGAGACAGAAGGCTAACACTATTTGGTAAGCCCAAGAGCCTCAGAAATAGAAGTGTCCCTTTCAGAAACTAAGCCCTGCTTTCATGCCACCCCCTCAGGGCATTACCCAGAGAAGCAACCCTGGCCCTACCACCAATGCCACTGCCACTGCCACCACCACCAACCACCACCACGAGCTGCCTCCAATTGAGGTGGAGAAGAAAACTAGATGAGAGGCAACAAGGTGCCCTGAGGGAAAAACAAGAGAGAACACTTGGAAGGAAGGTCAAACCACTGTTACCATCCATGCCTTTCAGACCCTAATAGAGACACCCCAGGACACTGTGCCCATTACCAATCCACCCCCAGAACCCTAGCCCTCTTTCTCGTTTGGTTCTCCATAAATTTTAAGAAGGAAAATAACCTTTAATAGAACAGGGATCCAGCTTCACCATCATCATCAACTGCCATGGACAGGCAGGTAAGCCCAACAGCCCCAGAAACAGAAATGTCCATAAGATCACTGGCTATGTTTCCAACCCAGCTCCTACAGCCATGAATCAATGAGGCAATCAACTCTTGTAGAAAAGTGAGCTGGCAACAGCTTGGGCAGGTAATGCAGCCCCAAATTAGCCACAGTGAATAACAACCCAGATAAGAAAGTTCTCCCCAATCAAGTCCTTATTGTTACCACCAAATATTTCAGTATCAGAAACAGATATGATATTATCAATGAAAATGACATTAAAGAAGATCCACTGTCATATGCTTTGCTGTTGAACCAAGTGCCATTCACCTACAGCTGAATCCCCTTCTATGTACTGTCTCTCACATTAGAAAGTGAGACCCTTGAGAGCAGGTTCAATGTTGTTTTTCTATTTGTATCACCAGAGCTTATCATAGTACACTGTACATAGTATGCCACTGAGAAATTTTTTTTTCATTCATTCATAATAAAATGATCAAAGTTCAATTTAACAAAGTGCAATGAGAGAAAGCCACATAGACAATTAGAATCGGAGGGGACTAGGAACCGGACAAAAAGTTGATGATATTGAACACAAACCAATCAAAAAAGTATTACATAGTAGATAAAGGGAACTTAAATTATCTGGACACCTCCAAAAATTCTCCCTCTGCCAAAATCAGAGAAACTTATCACTCAGTGATTCACCTTCAAGATTTCATTCTTTAGGGGGCAGCTAGGTGGCACAGTGAATAGAGCACTGGCCCTGAAGTCAGAGGAACCCAGTTCAAATCCGGCGTCACACTTAACACAAACCTAGCCGTGTGACCTTGGACAAGTCACTTAACCCTCTCCCCTCCAAAGAGCCAAAAAAAATTTTCATTCTTTAAAAACTAGAAGAAATCAAACAAGATCTTTTACAACTACAGAAAATTTTATTCAACTGAAAATCTTCTGTAAAAATTAATAAAATTAGAAAATAGCAAGAGTAGACAAATATTTGCATCAACAATCACCAATAAATTAACATCATATATATGTATGTGTGTATATATAAATTAAATACAATATCAATACCAAGAGTCATTCTGAATAAAGAACAGAAACAGCTTTCAAAATAAGAATTATAAATCATTTTGACAAAGTGAAAAAAATAGTCCATATCATAAACAAAGAAAATGAAATTTCAATCACCTCACAAAATGAAAATTGGCAAAGATGACCAAAATATGGGAGGCAATGTTGGAAGGGCCATGGGGAAATAGAGATACTAATATACTATTAGCAAAACTATGAAGTAGTCAGATTATGCTTATTTGAAATTATGCAAGAAAAGTGACTAATCTATTCTATAGCCTTTTACTAAGGAATCCCACTAGTAGTCATATACCCTAATGAAATCAAACATAGATACAAAGGTCCAATATGTAACAAAATATTAATTGAAGTGCTATTTTTACAATAATGAAATGGAAACAGAGCAGGTACCTACCGATGAGAGAAAGACTTAAAAAGCAATGATACATAAATGTAATGGAGTTATTATAGTTCAATTAGAAATGACAAATGAGAAATTCCCAAAAACAAAAGAAAAGACATATGAAATGATGCAGGAAAAAAAAATACAATGACTACAGTAATGTAAATGAAATGAATACTTAAAGGTAATCAAAAGTACTTAAATAAATTGCCATTGAAAGTCAGAGTCTAATACAACGGGCCTTCCCTTCAGAGCAAAGAAGCAGAGGATTATCAGGATATAGTATACACTGTTAGATGGTATGACTGCTTTCGGTGTTTTTAACTGTTTTTCTTTGTCACATGGGACAATGTTTCAGTTGAATAAAGGGGGAAGAGTTGAAATAGGGGTGGGGGGGAGGTAACAGGGTGAAAGACATTGGAGGGCCAAAAAAAAAAAAACTTTATAGAACAAATAAAAAGGTTATAGAGGATCCCAGGTCTCCCAGATAAACCCCTAAGAAGGGCCAAAAAAAATCTATGATGAAGAAAACAAAAAAAACAAAACAAAAAAAAACTAAAAAAGAAGTTCCTCCATCCAGATCAGGCCAGAAGCACACAAAAAGAGGCTAGCAAAGACTGGGACATTGGTCATATTAGAGAGGCCATTTCAAATTCCAGTAAAGATGTCAGAAGCTGAAGGAGGGCCCATAAAAGGGAAATCAGCCCAAATTCTGGTTAAATGAGCTAGAACCCAAGGATGGGCTTCCACAATGATATCCAGCACAGGCTTCTACTGTTTATCCTAAGCCAGTTGGTATGGATAGATTAGATCCCTAGTCAATACAAGTTCTAATCAAAGAGGACCTTAATTCAAATACCACCTTTGGCCTTTTAGAACAGAAGCAAAGGACAAAGCCAGTCCCCACGAATCAGTGTACAGGGAGACGGGGCCTAGATACGTTCTTCTAGGAACATAAAGAGATGCAATAGCCAGGTCAGTTCCAGAGCAGACATTCTATGGAGTCTTGAAAGAAGTAAGAGACCAGTCTATTCCCCAACATGTGATACAGCCACAACAGGGAACAGAGTCAGTTTCCCCCTGATTGGAGATTGTGCAAAGGAAGAGGAGTCAGAGACCAGAGAAGGCCAAAACCCTCACAGCACCATCAAGAGACTGAGAAATCCAAGGAGCGAGGCAAAGGATGGGGCCTGTGCCACAAACATCATCTAGAACACCAGTGGCATCCAAAATAGCTTCATCCAGAATCTATAGGGGATAAGACCGAACAAAGTCTACACAAACCATTCAAGAGTTAAATATCAAAGGGAACTGACCAGAACACAAAGTCTCAATGAGAGAAGTATGACTGGAAATATGAGTAAACAAAAGAAAGTACTGAACATTGAAAACACTAAACAAAATGAAGGAATATTATGACTTAAGAGAAGTTCAATAAGTAAAAGAACAGCATAACACAACAATAAATAAAACCTCTGAAGGAAAAAAGGGGAGCTTATAGCAACAAGGACTATAAAAGTGACTGGAGAAGCAAGAAATGAAAAAAATTGTGAGAGAAGTGATAAAAGGGAGGTAGAAGATAGCAAGGTATGAGATATCAAAGGTACACATAAAAGGGGTAACACTGACAAAAGGGCCACCTCTTCTTCAGCAACTGGAATAAAGGAAGAGATGATAAAATATATTATTGGTTGTTGTTTTTTTTTTTTTTTAAACACTACAAACAACAAACGGAACAATCCAAAACCTTATTCTTGACAAGGAGGAATTGGATGCCAGAATGAAAATGATTAAAACTTGAGAGTGACCACTCAATCTTAAAATTTATAAAATGAAAAGAAAGTCAGAAATAGTGAGATGTGCACCTTGAATTTAAATAAAGTAGATTTCACAAGTTTCAGAAAAAAAGTTAAGGGAGGATCCTATTGCTTGATTCTACAGGGAAAGTTGGCCAAGGAATGATGTTAATTGGCTTTCAAGTACAAATTCTGACAACACAAAGAAAAGCCACTCTAAGGTGAAAGAAAACGGAAAGCTGCCTAGAAAGATCAATGTTGCTATACAGAAAACTGAACAACCATTTTGCCTGATTTTAAAAGACACGTATAGAAAACAAAAGCAAGAAAAGGTAATAGGATGAAAATAAAAACATAGTATCAGGAGTGCAAAAACTCAGAGATCAGGTGAAAATAACTAAGGATTATAAAAGGCCTTTTTAGGATGTAAGGGACAGATCCATTGCCCAGGGTAGATAGAACAATGATAAATGACAAAGAAAAGTACAAAGAAAAAGTACAATTTTTGGATTTTTGTTTTATTGCTATAATTTCTAAGAATTATTTTTAGATAAAAAAAGAAAAAATGTCTAATAAAACATCTGAGACCTGGGATAAGGAAGGCAATAATAAGAGGGCAGCTGCCTACTCTTATTACTATGTCAACTGGTACAGGTGAACCTCATTGACAGACACTAAATAAACTGTTAAAAACCTGGAACCAGGTTTCACTGACGGGGCTGCGAGTCTACCAGCGCCTGGGGAGGGACGAAGGGAATAGACTGAGCAAGAGCACCAGCTATGGGGCACTACGGGAGCCATGGCAGGGCAGGCTTTTAGAAAGTTTCTTCCCTTCCTTGACCGAGTTTTGGTTGAAAAGAGTGCAGCTGAGACTGTTACCAAAGGAGGTATTATGCTTCCAGAAAAATCTCAAGGAAAAGTATTACAAGCTACAGTAGTAGCTGTTGGATCAGGATCTAAAGGAAAGAGTGGAGAAATTCAACCAGTTAGTGTAAAAGTTGGAGATAAAGTTCTTCTTCCAGAATATGGTGGAACCAAAGTAGTTATAGAAGACAAGGACTATTTCTTATTTAGAGTTAGTGACATTTTGAGGAAATATGTGGACTGAAATCACTAATGAGGAGGCATCATGAAAACTGCCCATTCCATTGAAGTTCTGAAATCTTTTGTTTTATCATGTAAACAATTTCCAGATCTCTTGTTTTATAATAAATGGATATCTTGTGTCTCTAAAATCCAATTTCTCTGCATCAGTATGAACATTTCCAAATAAAAAAAATGTAAAAATGAAAAAAAAAAAAAAACCTGGAACCAAAGAAAAGCTTTGGGAAAACATTTCCCTCAAGTTTTTGCAGAGGGAGAAGGACCATGAATGCAGAACACTGCATCAGCCTTTTTCATGTTTGTTAATTTTGCTAAATTTTGCCCACCTTTTTATTCTTTATTATAACTAATAGAACTTTTATAGGGAATGCGGAGAAGGATACAATGGAAAATGTAGTTGATGTAACAATGAATGATATAAATAAAAAGAAGTTTTAAAAGAACCTTAAGATGTAAATATGGATGCACTAAGTGACCTCTGAATGACCATGGAGAACAGAAATGCTAAGTAGCATGATGTGGCCAATAAAAATAGACTTGGAGTCAGGAAGAAAGAGATACAAATGCACAATCAAAAACACTGTATGAGCACAGTGCTAATGTGTAACTGAATATATTTTTGCATGGAAGAGAAAGGAAGTGGAGGAAGGGAGGATAGGGACATACTCAAAACAGAACTGTGCACAGAAAAAAAGAAGAAAAATGGCCACATATGCTATTATAGGAAGTTAGTGTTTATCTTTTTAAAGATGAAGTCCAAGAAAAGATTAATTTACAAAACATTAAATATATTTATGATCTCATACTAAAGAGAATATGTGGTTCTCTGCCCTTTACATCTGGATTATCACATTCAGTTGTGGGTACCACATTTTAAGGACACTGAAAAGTGGAAAGGTGTTCACAAAAGGGCTACCAGGATGGTGAAATACTTCAGAATTAAACCATGAGGGCTAGTTAAAGGAACCTGGGTTATTTAACCTAGAGAACATTAGACATAAAACCTGATTTCAATATATAAAAGGCTGCCACATTAGGGATTCTACTTGAACTCAAAAGGAAAAATTAGGAACAATAAGTAGAATTGTTAAAGAAGACTGACCTTTGATGTAATGAAAAACTTCCAGACAAAATTATATAAAACTAAAATGAGAGGTAATAAGTTCCCCTTTGCTAGAGGTCTTCAAGCAAAGACTAGCTGTTGGCTATGTTGTAAAAGAGATTCTGGTTCAGGTATGGGTTGAGGTATTCTATGATAAGCTTAGCTCTGGCAGTAAATAGCTGCAGAGTAAACACTGCTGCAGCTTGAGGTATTAAATTGCTTATATAGAACATAAAGTTGAAGACCTATAATAATCAATGAAGTTATCAGCATGAGACTTTGCTAAGATGTAGTAAGATTCCTGCCAAATCAGGTGTATCTAGATGCTGAAGAAAATTCCTGATGAAATTTATCACCTTAGATTACCTGTGGTAAGCATCATAGTGATAGTACAAAAAGTAAGTGCCAGCAAAAGTGAAGGATGGTGTTCAGGTTGAAGGGTTGAAGACAGGAATCATTATGATGGAGTAGCAGGAAGAAAAGTGAAGTACACAGCACATGCCTCAACTCCTCCAAAATAATCCGAGTTCACAGAGCTTCGTAAACTTTTTTCCACTCATGACCCCTTCCGCACTTCTTAAACTTCATATGGGGTCTCAACCCACAGTTTAAGAAGCACTAAAACCAGCCATACTGAATCCTGATGGGAAAATTTTAAGAAAAACATCAGAGTGTGTCATTTTTCCTGCCCAAGTGAGGATAAGGAAATAAGACAGAGAAGTCTGCACACACTGGGGACAGGCTCTAGCCAAGATCCCAGAGCTAAGCACACTAGCACAGGAAGAGGCTGTGAATCATTGTAAGAGGAGATCTTTGACCCATATAGAGCATCCCTCATGGAGGATACAGAAGAGGTGCCAACTGGTAGCTATATTAGACCCAGTCACCAATTCAAGGACAACTGAGTAGGAGGATCTGTTCCCAGGGGTAGCATTCTGAGAAAAAGAGCAATTGCAGGCACTAGGCAGTATAACAAGTAAGGAAGAAGTTCAAAACAAGCAACAGTGGTATGGCTCAGACTTTAGGAGCAGAACAGGGTTTCAGCTTAAACTTCTAGCCCGGTCTGAAGGCTGCAAAGGAATAACCAGAGCAGGGATCCCATACCCAAGGAGGGTAATGGAACTGCCAAGAAGCTCATCACTCTGAATCAGTAGAGCTTCCCAGCTGGCTAAAAGAGACTGAATCTACCAGAAGACTATTGTTACTCAGACCTAAGCCTAGATGGGAACTTGCAAACCTCAGAACCAGGGAGGGGGCAGTGATCAGATTTTACTCTAGATTAAAATATTTTAGTGGCAATGAAAGCTTAAAGGTCTCTAGCCTGAGTAGTCCCTGAGATCCTGACACATCTTTCTTAAGAATTCTGGTTAAATTTATGCCCAAGCTAGGTTTTTCTTTGAGGATGAAATACCCCAAGAATACAACAGTAGAATCATCCAAGAACTTTGCTTTAAGAATGCATGAGGCCAGTCCTAATACCAAGTTCAAAGTCAGGCAGTAGGCTAGAAGACTGAGCAAAATATAAACAAATCCCACCACTAAAAGTTAGTTATGACAACAGAGAAGCTCAAGACACAAACCCAGAAAAAAATAATTACTCAAAACATCTACAAGCAAAGCCTCAGGGAGAGGTTTGAGGAAAAAAAACCCAGCTTGAGCCACAATCTCAACTAAAATTCCTAGAAAAGATGAAACAACCAAAAAAAAAAAGAGTAAGAGTTAAAAGAAATGCTTTTATAAATTAAATGGCAGCCCTAAAAATAATAATGAAAAAGAAATTACAGTTATGGAGGAAACAATTAAAAATGGAATTAACAGCTTGGTACAAAAAGGCAAAAATCTTACTCAAGCAGCGAACTCCCTGAATATGAAAATGCACCAAATAGAAGACAATGAATCCGTGATCAGACAAAACAATCTAAGGGATAAGGAGGGGGCAGAGAGACAACAGAGTGTGACCAGTATTTAAAGGGTATTCAGGAAGTAGTGTCATCACAGAGGAGCCAGGTCTCATTGAGCCCCAGAAAATTTAAAGAGCTAAAAAGAAAGAAGTTTAAAATGAAATAAAATTTGTTAATTATGTAATTCCAAGGGACACCAGTGGAAGGAAAGGGGAGAGATGAAGTTAAAAGGAATAACAGAGAACTCAAGTGGGGACAGGTAATAGAGTTTGTACTACAGGAGCAAGGGGTTCATTATCACTGAGATGAAGAAAGTGTGAGGGTGGGAACATCCATTTAAGAATGAATACATCTAGCATATGTAATAAGAGACAAGCTAAAAGCATCTCTAATAAGATCGTGGGTGAAACAAGGATGTCCACTATCACCCCTCTGATTCAATCTGGTACTAGAAATGTTAGCAGTAGCAATTAGAGAAGAAAAAGAAATCAAAGGAATCAAATTAGGCAAAGAAGAGACTGAGCTATCACTCTTTGCAGATGATAT
>CM053591.1:48897015-48935879 GCA_028646515.1 Pseudochirops corinnae | reverse complement strand
GTGGCTTTAATGAATAAAGTCACAAAAATTTTAAATGAAAGATTAGCAAAGAACCTATAGCAACATATTTTAAAGGATTATAAACACTAGGACTAAGAACATAGGGCTGATATTAGGAAAAATATCAGTATAATAGACCACATTAATGATGAGTAAAAATCATGGTTAATTAGATGAAGAAAAGGCTATTATTACTATTATTATTAATAGTATTGGCATTTATATAACACCTACATGTGCCAGGCACTGTGCTAAGCACTTGATAAATATTGCCTTGTTGTTTCTTCACAACAGCCCTAGGAAGTAGATGATATTGTTAACTCTCTTTTACAGATGAGGATACTGAAGCAGATGTTAAGGTTAAGTCAATGCCCAAAGTCACATATCTGAGGCTGTATTTTAACTAAGGTTTTTTAACAGCATTTTCTTTTAGAAAAAAATCATAAGGAAAAAAATGAAGTTTTTCTTAATATGGTAAATAGTATATCTAATATACCAGAGAAAACGAAAAATTTTCTTAAAAAATGAAATCAAAAAGTTAGTAATAGAAAAGTGGAAAAAGAATGGGGAAGAGGAGTGCAGGAAGAGAAGAATAACAGAAATTAACAAATATTCAGGGGGAAGAAATTTAAAGACCTTGAGCATAAGCAAATTAATAAAACACTCAAGCTTATAAAATACCAAATAGACATCTCAAATAATCTAATCTCAGAAAAGGAAATAGAAGGAGGTAGAGAAAAATGCCTGAGACTGAGAGATTTTATATTCTAATTCTATGAAACTTTGAAAGAATAATTAATATATACTACACAAATTATTCTCAAAAATGGAAAAAAAGAATCCCACCAAATTCCTTTTATGAGATAAATTCCTTTTATGAGTCCTAATACCTAAACCAGGAAAGTGAAGATACGGCACAAGAGAACTATAGACGACCAATATCATTAATGAATATAATTATTCTAAAAAATTAAATAAAATTCTTCAAACATACCACAGCTATTTTTCCAAGAAATCATTCACTATTACCAAGTGGGATTTATACCACAGATGGTAAGGATGGTTCAAAATTAGGAGATAACAAAATTAACCATAGTATAAACAAAACTATCCAAAACCACATTACCACCACAGATGTAGAAAAGTCCTCTAACAAAGCACAACACTAATTTATGCTAAAAGCTCTCTCATAAAAAGTATCTAATGACTAGAAGTAAGCATCATATGCAACAGAGATACACAAGAATTTTTTTACAATAAATACAAGAGTAAAGCAAGCAAGGATGCCAATTCTACCCTCTATTATTTGATATAATTCTGGAAATGCTAACAATATCAGTAAGAAAAGAGGAAGAAATTAAAGGTGTAAAGATAAGAAAGAAATAAAGCAATCTTTATTTGCTAATAATATGATAGCTTACTAGAGACAGAAACTGATATATATAGATAAGATCAAAAACCATTCCACAATAGACAAGTGCCAAAGGATACAAACACAGTTCTCAAAAGAAATGCAAACTATTAAGACTCCAAATAACTAATGAGAAAAATGAAAATCAAAACAACTTTGAGGTTTCATCTCATGACAAAGATGGAAATAGTCAATATCAGAGAGGTTGTGGGAAGACAGGCACAATAATTCATTGTTGGTATAACTGTGAAATAGTACAACCATTTTGGAAAGCGATTTGGAACCATGCAAATAAAGTGACTTTGACTCTTTGAAGACAATTGATTTTTTTAAAAAAAGTTCCAATATACACCAAAACATTTGTAACAGTACTTTTTGTGAAAGCAAAGAACTGAAAACAAAATAGAAATCTAATAATTGGGGAAATGGCTAAAGAAACTGTTCTACATTAATAAATATTAATGGATTTGGGTGGGGGGGCAGAGTGAAGGCGGAGTAAAAGCAGGAACCTAGTGTAAGCTCCTACACCAACCACTACCAATACCTGTAAAAAAAAAAAATGACTCTAAAAAATTTTAGAGCCACAGAACCCACAAAGTGACAGAGAGAAACTGAAGGCAGCCCGGCAGGCCAACAGGAAGGGTCTATCACACTGTGTTGGGAGATGAGCCCAGTCCCATGTGAGCCACAGGGTCCCAGACCTTGGGGCAGCCCTGATCCAGTGGCACAGACTGGCCAGAGCAGACTTCAGGAGAGTGAATCACCAGTAGCTGTGGAGGTTTCCAGACTTCTCAACCCATAAACACCAAAGAGAAAGGAAAAGGTCAGTGGGGAACTCTGTTGGAACTGGATGACAGAGGACGGCAGTCTGGCCCCTGCCCCTGGCACAAGAGGTGGCAGAGGCCCCTAACTGCAACTGCTGCCAAGTGGCTGCCTCCAGAGCTCCTGGCCTGCAGACTATAGGGCAGTGGTTCTCAACCTTCCTAATGCTGTGACCCTTTAACATTCATATGTGGGAGTATCTGCATGTGTGCAGACCCGCCTGGAGATGGATAGGGGAGCAATGTCTCGGTTCCCAAGATCATCAGAAATACGTGTTTTCTGATGGTCTTAGGCAACCCCTGTGAAAGGGTCATTTGACCCCCAAAGGGGTCGCGACCCACAGGTTGAGAACCACTACTATAAGGAGACCAAGCAACCACTAAGAGGGTGATCGTTCTTGCTTTGACCTGCTTGGATCTGGGTGGCGCAGTTTTAGGCAAGGGTCCTCGGGTAAGAAACGCCAGTGTTCCAGAGCTTCTGGTGGCTGTAGAGAGGGCATTCTCCTCAGATGTCTGCCAACATTTGCGAAAACCCCAGCAATTTGGGACATAGCTCTCTCCTCTCTGGAAACAGAGTTCTACCATGACAAAGAGCTCAAAAGTCAAGTAATTGAGGGGCAACATGAGCGAAGAGAGGAAGCACCATCAGACCATAGAATTCTTTTTGGGGGACAAAAAGGATCAAAACATGGAACCAGAAGAAGTCAACAAAGTCAAAACTCTTGCATCAAAAGTTTCCAAGAAAAATATGAACTGGTTACAGGCCATGGAGGAACTCAAGAAAGATTTTGAAAATCAAATGTAAGAGAAGTGGAAGAAAAATTGGGAAGAGAAATGAGAACGATGCAAGAAAATTATGAAAAGTGAGTCAACAGCCTGCTAAAGGAGACCCCAAAAAAATATTGAAGAAAATAACACCTTAAAAAAATATAATAACTCAAATGGCAAAAGAGGCCCAAAAAGTCAATGAGGAAAAGAATACCTGAATTGCGCAAATGGAAAAGGAATTTGAAAAATATTAATGGATTATTACTGAGCTGTTAGAAATAATATGTGATAAATACAGAGAAGCATGGGAAAATCTATATGAATTGATGCAAAATAAAGTAAACACCAATAAAAAATAAATGTCTATAACAATGTAAAAAGAAAAAGTGACTATCAAAAAAAAAAAAAGCAGAGGTTGGAAAATGAAAAAGAGTAAGAATGCCTCCAAAGAAAAGAAGGCACTCCTAACTATACCTCTTTATAGTACTGGGAGATCTACAAATTTTGTTATGTTAGACATATTCTCAGATTTTTGGAATGAACTGAAATGTTGAACTGACCAATTCTGCTGATTTTTTTTTTTTCCTCCTCTTTTTGGGAGGAAAGGAGGTCTTTTAAAAAACTATATGAGATAGATGTCAGGGAGAGAAATTATGGAGAAAACTATGGTATCATCTTTTTAAAATCATTTTTTAAAAATTTTTTAAAGAATGTAAGCTCCATGAAGACAGGGACTATCCAAATTTCTTTTTTACTTGTATTTATATTGTTAGCATTTAGCACAAACTTTCTTTCCTTCCTTTTCCTTCCATTCTTCCTTTCTAAACAAACAGGGCATAGATAAGTAGAAGGAAAAGGTTATACAACACACACAAGCAAACCATGCTAATAATAGCCTAGTGTTTGATATATCCAAAGACCCCGCCCCAGTTACTTGAAATAGCTGGTGGGCTCAATCCAAAGAGTGCTGAACTTGTCACAATGACAGGAGTTCAAATCCTACCTCATTTACTGTGTGAACCTGAACACATTATCTAACTCCTTGGTACCTCCATTTCCTCATGTGTAAAATGGGGGAAATGATAGCATGTATGTCACAAGGATCATGTGAGAACAAATGTAGAGCATTCTAAAAACTCTTCAGCACAAAGTAAATGCTACCTAGCTATTATAGGGGTAACAATTCGATATTTCACAAAAACTCAGAAAACTGTAAAGCATTCTGGCAGAAATTAGATATCGAACATGAAGCACAATACACTCCAAATGGATATATGACTTAGGTATTAGAAGAGAAAGCAGAAAGAACAACAGAGAAAGAGAGATATTGGGTCC
The DNA here is from genome assembly GCA_028646515.1 of Pseudochirops corinnae. Taxonomy (NCBI): domain Eukaryota; kingdom Metazoa; phylum Chordata; class Mammalia; order Diprotodontia; family Pseudocheiridae; genus Pseudochirops; species Pseudochirops corinnae. The sequence goes on along the minus strand of CM053591.1, from coordinate 48,931,544 downwards.
CAGTAGATAAAATGAGCACTGCTGGTTATATTAATGAAAAAGTCTTTAAAGAAACAAGACCAAAGAGTTAAAATCAGAAAGAACACCTTCCCCCATGCTGGGGGAGAGGGGGTGGGGTAGAGGGAGGGAGAAATTTTTTCTGATAAAGGCTTCAACTACAAGATAGATAAAGAGACTGATTCAAATTTAGAAGAAAAAGAGCTATTCTTCAACTGATAAGTGGAGAAAGAAATGGCAAGCAATTTCAAAAGGAAGAAATTCACATTATCCACATTCATATGTAAAATGGTCCAAATCACTAGTAACAAGATCATAAGTTCTCAAACATTTGGGTCTTAGGACCCTCCTCACTCTCCCCAAAATGTTTAAGGTTCCTCCCTCCACTCAAAAGAGCTTTTGCTTATGCAGTTTGCATGGATATATTTACATTCAAAATCAAAATATCTAAGTATTATCATGGAAAAAGATTGCTTTTAACTTTATGGACAACCATGTGGACAACTCTGGACATTGAACTTTGGGAAACACTAAACTAGTTAAGTGTAAATTAAAATAATTTCCAGTTTCCACTTCACACCCATCAGATTGCCATGGCCAATTGCCCACTCCACCCCATAACCCCAAAAAAGACTAAAGCTGGAGGAGCTACAGAGAAGCAAAGATTGTTAGCACTATAGCTGAGCTCACCAAAGGATTTTCAAATAATGTCCCAAATTGAATTCTGGAATGACAGACCCAACAAAAGGCTGGAATGAAAAATTCTTCTAGTCCAAGATAACTTAGGTGAACAGAAGGAGAGATCTTTGACACAGATAGGGGTGGAAGCTGGCCAGGAGCCTCTGGGTGTGCAACACGAGGGGAGGGGTTAGATGGACAGAAGCAACAGCAGCTCCAAGTGCTTTAAAACCAGTGTTGGTAATGGAACTGGGCAAGGGGCCACAAAGAGATTACAGGACACCCCTGTGCTAGCATTGGGCAAAGAACCACATACTGCTAACTCCATTATCTATAGCTACTTCTGAGTACTTCTGAGTTCAAGAGTGGAAAAAGAGTACCTTCAGTCAAGAAAGAACAAGGAATCTAGTGTGCAGTACTGATTGAAATCCCAAGGGATTAAAGACTCTTCTAGGAAAGGACCACAGTACAAACCGGGAGAAAAATAACCATACCTCTCCCCAGATCACACTACCTTGGAAGCACCAAAAACTATCAAACCCCTAGAACTAGCTCTGAAAAGAGCAATGTGAAAAAGATTGAAGCTTGGGACAGTCCCCTCCCAGCCTCAAAGTTCCAAGTCAATAAATAGGCTGAAAAATGAGCAAACAACAAATAAAGAGCCTTACCATAAAAAGCTACGATGAAGGCAGAAAAGATCAAGACAGAAACTCAGAAGAAGCAGATGATATCAAAAGAGCTACAAGCAAAGGCTCGAGGAAAAGACGTGAATTTGACACAAACTCAAAAAGAATTCCTGTAAGGGCTAAAAAATGATTTTCAAAATCAGAGTGGCAAGGAAAACTGAGATAAAGAAATGAGATCAAGGGAAGAAAATTATGAAAAAAACAATTAACAGCTTGGTAATGAATGAATCAATCAATCAATCAATCAATAAAGGCACCAAAAAATACTGAAAAGAACTTAAAAATAGAATTGGTTAAATAGCAAATGGGGTACAAAAGCTCACTAAATAATTCCTTAAAAATTAAAATTGGAGAAGTAGAAGATAATGATTCCATAAGACATCAAGAAACAAAAAAACAAAGTCAAAAGAATGAAAAAGAAAATAGGAATTATGTCATTGAAAAAAACAACTGACCTAGAAAACAGAGAGGAGAGATAATTTAAGTATGATTAAAAGCCAGTCAAAGAAAGGGCCTACACATCATATTTCAAGGAATTACAGAAGAAAAACTGCCCTGATATCCTAGAACAAAAGTGTAAACTAGACATTGAAAGAATCTACTGATCACTGCAACAGGAAAGGGAATTTGAAGATATTTCTTGCCCCTCAATAGACCTAGGGGGGAGTCTGAAGACCTCCCCTGCTTTGAAAGTAAATTCTGGGAGTGGAGCCAAGATGGCGGCGTAGAAGCAGGAAAACTCCACAGCTACCACATAACCACCTCAAATACCCATAAAATATGACTCTAAACAAATTTTAGGTCTCCAGAACTCACAAAATTACAGAAAAACACATCTCCCACTGAAGGCAGCCTGGCAGGCAGGACAGGAAGGGCTCATCGCAGAAAAACTCAGAATAATCCTTTACGGGAAAAAAAATGGACATATAATGAAATCAAGCACTTTCAAGCATTCCTGATGAAAAGATCCGGAGCTGAAGAGACTATCAAGTTCTAATGAGACATTTACATTTATACACTCACATGCTGAAAAAGCAGTTGGACAAACTGGAGATTAAGTGAAAGTATACATAACAATAACACTTGATTTTGCCCAAAACCTACACTAACAAAATTTACAACCCAAGACAAATAGGAGAGATATTTAAAAAAAAAAAAAAAAAAAAAAACCATTCAAGGTTATGACTGAAAGCCAAGTATGCACTAATGAAAAAATGTCACACAAAAATCATGAAATATTCCCAAAACAACTGAAAATTCTGAAGGACTTATGATGAAAAACGCTTTTTATTATACACTTCCAGAGAGAATTAACTGAGTGTAGATTGAAGCATACTACTTAAACCTTCTTTTTTTTTTTTTTTTTTTTGTTTTGTGTGTTTTCTTTTGCAATACATCCAACGGGAAAATGTGACTTCACATGTACAATCAATATCATACTACTTGCCTTGTCAAATGGGGGAAGGACAGAAAGGAGAAAGAGAATTTGGAACTCACAATTTTAAAAAATGAATGTTAAAAAAATTTTGCATATAAGTGGGAAATATTTAACAAACTAAAAACATTTTTTAAAATAGAAGAAAAAAGAAAGCTGCTATATGAGTCAGATAGAAAAACGATTAGAAAGGAAATGAAGAACTGCTTTGCTGAAATGAGTGACCTTTTATAGTCAGAGAGCATAAATTTGTTATCAGACCCAGAAAGCATAATTTCATTACTTTCTCCCCTCTTTTAGTAGCACATAACTAGGACCAAAAAAGGAAAGTAGGTGTTTGGCAAGGACAAGGATGCAAAGGATTTGAGAGTATAGTGTGGTCTTGAACTGGTTCACCAAAGGGTCAAAATTGGAAAGTCACGCCAGTGTAGCTACATCAGGACTTCTAGACTTAAATTACTGAAAGGTAGAGGGGATTAGAGGTCACAAATGGTGACAACGTAGATGAGGAAATAGGAAATTAATATTTGAAGAAATAGAAATATATATTTTGAAGTACCTGTGAAGTCAGGCGTTTGGGAGGCACTTCATTCATTCAGAAAAGAGAGGGAAGGGGGTTGATAAATGGGCACTACTATCTGAATTGGGTGATAAATTTACCTACCATGAACCTCAGAGATATTGCTGAGTAAACAGGTGGTACAAAGACATTTTGGAAGTGGCAACAGAAAGCAAAGAATAATCCAATTTCCCACTATATCAGAGAGCCTGAGGTTATGCAAGAAAACTTAAGTGGTACTGCAGAAAAATGGCCAGAGGATGCAGTGTCACAGGGAAGGAGCCAGGTCTGAGTATCAGAAGATGGAAGAGTAAGAAAGGAACACATCTAAAGCAAAAGCAAGTTTATTAATTATGGAGTTTCAAAGGACACAACTGAGGGCAAATGTGGGTTGGGGAGGACAAAGAGAGTTGAGAAAGATGAGAATAAGAAGATAAAAGTTGGATTGAGGATCTGATACTACTCCTTTTTCTTTGGTTAGTCAAAAGTTCAGTATCATCAGGATTAAGAAAGTGACAAAAGAGAAGAATGCAAACCTTTTGGTAATGAGTTTATGCGTGAATATCAGTGGATAGGGAAAGGTCCAAAGATGAAGACAAGTGGGAGAACCCCAGGTTCCAACATAGTCCTTGGGCAAGTATTATTTCTGTGTCCTGGGAAGTATCCAGAAGTCAGGCTCACAGCAGTGTGAAGGTAGCTTCACAGCAGTGGGAGGAAGACTTACTCCAAGTTAAGTAAAAGACAGAAACAAATGTTTACTAAAAATCAATACATTAATCACAAACACTTTGTGCTAGTAAAGAATTGAAGGGAAAAGATAAATGTCCACTTCTTGGGTAATGACAGGAGAGAAAAAAATCTATGGCATACTAATACAAAGAGATATCACTGAATAGGAAATTAAAGGACAAATTCAGAGAAACAAGAACACGTACATAAACATGCAAATAAAGACTTCAACTGTGCAAATGAAAAAAAATCACTAAAAAGAAATGTGATTTTAGGTCATGGGAAAATCAGTGACAATTTTAGAGAATAGAATATAAAACATACCTCTCTCTCTGGACTAACAGGATACAATATCGTATACACTGCTGGGTGCAGCTACAGTATCAAATGTTTTTGCTTAATTATTTTTCTTTAAAAGGAAGGTTTGAAAGTGGAGAGTAGGGGTAGTGACTGTGTGAAAAGAAAAGGACAAAGGTAAAAAATCACCAATAAATGTATTTTGAAAAGATGTACTAGAAAAAAAACTTTCCTTGTATATTTCAATTTTAACAAGGGACTTAGAACAACAGGGAATAACAGAAAAGGGAAAAGCAACATAAAAATGGCATGATTTTGATACCTGTAACTCAGGACATGGCCTATCATACCCAGAGTAAAAGACTATCAAGTTCACATTTACATGCTCACATGCTGAAAAAGCAGCTGGACAAATTGGGGATTAAGTCAAACTCTATACAGCAATAACACTTGTTCCCCAAAATCCATCCTAACAAAATTTACAACTAAGCCATAATAAATACAAGCTACCCTAGCTCATAAGGAAAAATAACACAAGAGGCATACAAAACAAACAGAAAATACTCAAGATTATGACTGAAAACTAGAGATGAGCTAATGAAAAAATATCACACAAAAACCATTAAAAGTCCCAAAAGAATTGACATATTGTTCATATTCTCAATGAAATAGCCAAGAAAGGAATCAGGAAGAAAGATAAAGTACTACACAGCATTGATAACATCAACCAAACTAAATATACTGTCACAGAAAATTCTATTAAATAAGTCAAGGTAATGCCTTGAGAACAACAGGGCAAATGATCAGAAAGTGAAGTATAGTAGTAAAGGAACTAGAATGGTAGGTGTAAACACCAGAAACAAGCTTTTTGAAAATACTTTTTTTAATAAAACTTATTCTGACTCAGTTATGCATACCATTATTTCATAATTAGCTAGTTTTCCCTTATTTCCTTCTAAAATGGAAGTACAAGGAATTATGCAAACACCCAAAACATAATATTACTAACAATAATCTGGCAAATAATTCATCTCAACTAGAAATAACAGCTAATACAGTAATCAGAGGTCAAATTATAACCTAAACTGTACTGCTTTTTTGGGTTGGACTGGGTCAGAAAGGACAGGACAGATGACATCTTAAAAGCCAGGTTGATATGTCTTCCTATGTTTATAAGAAACACATACAAACTCAAATATACATACACATACATAGTCACATACCCAAACAATTTCTAAGTGCACCATAGTCATCAAGAGTGATAGACTTAAGTCAAGGTGACTGTGTGATACTATAAAAGTTATTCAACTTCTGTAAGTTTCCTCATCTGTAAAATGAAAAGTGTTTAACTCTTCTCCCACTAGAATGTGAGCTCCTTGTGAGTAGGGATTGTTCATTCATACTATCCATAATGCAAGAGCCTAACACAATACCTGGCACATAGCAAGAAGTTAATTATTTATTTACATGTAGGTTTATCTAGATACACACTGACAATCTTTGATTCTATGAAAGGTGATGCTTATGTGATTTCTTTTCCTTTCAAAATTTCAAGTTCACTGATCATTCAAATTATTCATCTCTCTCCCAGCCATACCTCGCCTCCAACTAGTTAATTTAGTAATATATAAATTTGCATTGAAGGACTGATACTCTCACATTCCAAGTTCAGGGCAAATAGACAGAAGTAAATATAGATAAGATAAAGCATTAAAGAAGCTAAAGTGAAGGTAGATAGAAACATAGATAAGATATATATATAAACATATAGCAAACATGAATATAGACAACCTCTTTTCACCATTACAGCCAAAAATAAGTTGCTCAAAGACACATATAATTCAGGATAACAGGATTTAAAGTGGGCAAGAAGCTTAGAGTTCATGGAGTGCAAGCTCTCATTCTTAAATACATTAGAAATTTAAGACCCTATATCTCAAAGAGATCAAAAAAAAGAAAAGAAAAGGACCCATATGCAAAAAATAACAGCTCTTTTACTGGTGGGAAAGAATTAGAAACTGAGGTATTATTGACCATCAATTGTGAAATGGGTGAAGAATTTATGGTTACGTGAATGCAGTGGAACATTACTGTGCTATAATAAAGAAACGATGAAGGCAATGGTTTCATAAAAACCTGGCAAGACTTATTATATGAACTGATACAGAGTAAAATAAACAGAATCAGGAGAACACTTATACAGTAATAACAATATTGTAAAGATAATCAATTTTGAAAGTTAGTAACTGACAAACATGATGACCAACTACAATTCAAAGGACTCACGTTGAAACATGCTATTCACATCCAGAAAGAAAACTATGATAGACTTAAGAGTGCAGTTTGAAGCATATTTTCTTCATTTCTTTCTTTTGGGGGGGGGGGATAGAAAACAACTAGTACAGACATTTGTTTTGCATGATTACACATTTTTGTAATGGGTTTTATTTTTTCTTACCTTCTCAGTAGGTGGGAGGAGAGGGGAAAGAAGAAAATTTGGAACTGAAAATAAAATTGAATTTGAAAGCAAAAAAGAAAAGAGAAAAGAAAACTAAGATTCAGTGGGATTAAATGGCATATAAAACGTCACAAAGGAAGTAAGCAGCAAAATGGGGTTTGAATTCCCAAATTCCATCTTTCTTTACAGTATAATATGGCTGTATCAAAAAAATGCCGACTTATTCTTTGCACTGGTAAGGATAATGGTATGGTGAAAAAAAATTAAAATACAAAAATATAAATAAAATATATAAATATATAAATTAAGATAGAAATATGTATGTTAAGTGAATCCAGCATTTAGAAGTTTAGAAGCACTACAAAGATGCTGGAGAGTAACCCATCATTTCTGCCTTCACAACATCTCTTACATTTTGCCTCTCTCTATTTTCTCAACCACAACCCTGGTTCATGCCCTCATCACCTATCCTATTGCCATAACTTTCTAAGTGGTCTCCCTGACTGAAGTCTCTAAGTGTTCCAATCTATTCTCCACTCAGCTGCCAAAGCAATTTTGCTGACATGGAGGTCTGAGTATGTCACACCCCTAGCTCAATAATTCCCAGTGGCTTCCTACTACCTCCAGAATCAAACCTAAAGTACTTATTTAGCATTTATATCTCTTCATGTCCTAGATCATTTCCACCTTTTCCAAAATTTAATATCCTCCACATACTATATAATTCCAAGAAACAACAGCTTACCTGCAGTTTCCTCGAACACAATTCTCTATGTTCCCAGCCTCTGCACTATCCATTACTTCTCCCTTTAACCCCAAGTTAGGATGTTCCATCCTCTCCTCTACCACTTAGTTTGCACCTGGCTTCAGGTCTCACCTTAAAATTATAGGAGTCCTTCCCCAGTCATCCCCTTATTCCCATCCCTCACTTTCAATTCTCAGAATGTATCTTCTCAGTATATTTCTTTTATGTACCTAGCAATTTACATTATCTCCACACTAGAATATAAGTTCCTTAAGGGCTGGAATGTGGTTTTGCCTTTCTTTGTAACCACTGTGCCTTATTTAGACTGGAAAAGAGGAGAACAGAAGACAAGAAAATTCCCTTGCATTTTTATTCCAGTATATAACACTTGAAATTCACAGGAGACCTAATAATAACCAAGAAATCCAGTGAGAACCTACATTAAGTGATTTTTTTTTTCACCCCCAGAAACACAAAAAGTCACCTAAAAGCCTGGCTGCCAGCAAAGCCAAGAGGAATACAGGCACAGCAACCTATAGACTCTTAAGAGAAACAAGAAAAAAATAAAGAAATGCAAAGCCTGGCAAGCTCTGGCATTCAGAAGAAAAAGAATACAAAACTCAAGAGTGATCAGAACCACGCCCCTCCACCCCAATACCACATAAATTACTTAGCAATTACCACTGGCCAGTACAGGATAGCAGCAGCATTAGAACCAGACACACTAACTGCCAAGAAACTCCAAAATGACCAGCACTCTGTCCTTAAACAACACAGAGAGCAGTGAGTATCTAGTGCTCTGAACCTAAGATACTGGGAGATCTAACCTCAAAATATGAAGGTAATCACAGGAACCCAGAAGACCTAAGTGAAAAGCAAATAAATTTAGCCAACCTACCAAAACCTACAAGGCCTAGCCATGGCAAAAATCAGCAGTTTACACAGTAAAGTTGGAAAGATAAGTAAATCAAACAAAACACTAACTAGTATAAAAAATATTATACAGATCACCCAAAAGGAAGAGTAATTCCATAGCAAACGCAGAGACTCAAAAGGAAAAAAAAAAAGGATTTTCTTTAAGGATTAGTTATAGGAATGTTTATAAGAAATGCAAGGACTAAAAATTCCATAAAAGCTCTGAAGTAAAGAATTGGTAGAATAAATAGCCTAAAACAGAATGAATCGTATCCAAGTAAGGGACTAGTTGAAAACTAAAAAACACCAAACAAAAATCCATGAGATAGGAAGAAATATCAAAACAAAATTAAGACTGAAAAAGAGGGAGAAAAGATATTCTATATCAAGACAAGGGAGATAGGGAATTGGCCTGATTGACCATGATTTTTAAAAAGCACACAACAGCTTGAACATCGTATTTCCAGAGGTCATAAATGAAAACTCTCCAGCTCAAGAAGGAACAGAAAGCAATATGTCAATAGAAAGAATCTATCACCTCTGGAAATAAATCCCAGGAACGCTAGTCAAAAAAATGCTGCCAGCATCTGAAAAGTAGTTCAAGTACCAAGGAAATGCAACATAATCACCCAACACCTGGCAGCTTTTAATAAAAACCAGAGCTCTACTATTCCAAAAATCAAAAAATATACACATGGAATGAAGAAAAACTAATCCTGAAAATCTGAGCATAATACTATTTGTGGGATGGCAGAGAAGAAACTTTTACTGGAATAGCATTTATGATTTTAAAAAAGCAAAGCGGATTGGGGCAGCTAGGTGGCGCAGTGAATAGAGCACCAGCCCTGGAGTCAGGAAGGCCTGAGTTTAAATCCAGCCTCAGACACTTGACACACTTACTAGCCGTGTGACTTTGAGCAAGTCACTTAACCCCAATTGCCTTGCCTTCCCACCTTCAAAAAAAAGCAAAGCCGATTGACCCAGCAACACCACTTTTAGGGCTATATCCCAAAGAGATCACACAAGTGGGAAAGGGACCCATATGTACAAAAATATTTATAGCAGCTCTTCTCATGGTGGCGAAGAACTGGAAATTAAGGGGATGCCCTTCAACTGGAGAATGGCTAAACAAGTTGTGGTATATGGAGGCAATGGAATATTACTGTGCTATAAGAAATGAGGAGCAGGTGGATTTCATAATAACCTGGACACTTATATAAACTGATGCTGAGTAAGGGGAGCAGAATTGGGAAAACATTGTACACAATTACAGACACATTGTATCTGTGATGACTAACTTTGATATAGACTAGCCTCCTCTCATCCATGCAAGGCAATAAGACAACTCCAAAAGACTCAAGACGGAAAGGGCTAACCATATCCAGAGAAAGAATTACAGAATCTGAATGCAGATTGGAACAAACTACTTGCTCTCTCTTTTGTTTTGTTTTGTTCCTTCTTTTGTTCCTTCTTTCCTGTCATTCATACCACTGGTTATAACTCTTCTTTACTTAGACTAATTAGACTAATGTTTAATGCAAAGATATCTGTAGAATCTATATTGGATTGCATGCTGCCATGGGGAGAGGGGGGTAAGGGAGAGAAGGGGAAGGAAAGGGACGGGGAGAAAATTTGGAAGTCAAAAGCTTGTGGAACTGAATGCTGTAAACTAAAAGTAAATTAATTAATTTTTAAAAAAATTTTAAAAGGCAAAGCTGAATAAGGATTCTGAAAAACAAATACAAGTAGCCAAGAGCAGTATTTCTTAAACTGTGGGTCAAGACCCCACATGGGACCTCCCTCCCTCATGTGGGATCACAACCCACAATTTAAGAAGCACTGAAGGGGTCATGACTATAAACAGTTTAAGAAGCCCTGGCCAGGAGAAAATAAGAAAGGTCAATTATTAAAGCAATTGGAAAAAGCAGAATAATGATATAGTAGTAAGAGAGAAGATACAAGTGTCCCCCTACAATTCTCCAAAATTATAATATCGTCAACTAAAAAAGAAAAAGAATCCAGGGATGAATTGGTTCTATTATGAGCTTTTTTTTTTTTTTGTTTGGTTGGGGTTTTTTGCTTTTTGGAGGGTAGAAGGAATTAAATGACTTGCCCAAGGTCACACGGCTAGTAAGTGCTAAGTGTCTGAGATCACATTTGAATTCAGGTCCCCCTAACTCCCAGGCTGGTGCTCTATTATTCACTGCGCCACCTAGCCACCCCTATTATAAGCTTTTTTAAAAGAAAAAGCAAAGTCCACAAGACACTCCCAAATCAAACAAAATGGTAGGGTGAGAAGAGCATACCTGCAGAGCTCTCCCAACAAACCCCTCTATGATACATTTTTTAATGCATCTAATTAAATTATGAGCAAAAATGTCAACAAGTCACAGTCATTTTCCTAGCCTAGGACAGCTTAGACAACAAAGATAGAACTACAGGGGTCTGCTGAGAGCACAAGCAAGGGAGAAGGAAGCAACAAGTCTTGTAGGCCACAGCAGCAGCAGCAGCAAGAGCTGCAGTGGGAGAACTGTGAGTGCCCAATGTCCACAAATAGAAGGGAACTGAATACCTAATTTAAAAGACTAAAGGATCCTTGTGCTAGTATGGGACACAAATTTCTGGTGCCATTTAGCAAATCTGTCAACTATTACACAATTCCTGGTCACAGTTCAAGGGCAGCAGGAAATTGCTGGGATCAAGAGGGAGCAGAGGCTCACCTGAATAAAAAGAAGAATTCAGACAAGAAGGGCAGTGACCAGCTCTCTCCCCAGACCATAACACTATGGAAGCACAGAAAATGTACAGGCCCTGAGACATATCTATGAAAGCAGCAGCAGGACAGCTGAAGCTCAGGCCTGTTAACTCCAGCCCTTCCCTCATCTCCAAAAGTAAGTAAAGCCCAATTCTAATATTAAATTCAAACTCAATAAATAAAAAATAAGCAAACAACTACAAAAGAACCTGACAACAAAAAGTTTGTATAATAACAGGGAACTGCAAGATACAAATTCAGAAGAAGACAATGACTTCAAAATATCTACAAGCAAAGCCTCAAAGAAAAATGCAGATAAGAAACAAGCCCAACACAAACTTCTAGAAAAGTTAAAAATATTTTTTAAGAAAGTAAAAAGATGATTGTCAAAATCAGCTATAATTGGAAGAGGAACAATCAGGAAAATAAATGAGAGCTATACAAAAAAATATGGAAAGAAAACTTAGTAAGAGAGTCAAAAATATGCTCAAAAAATTAACTACTTAAGAATCAGAATTGGTCAAATGACGACAAAGCAACAAAATATTGACAAAAAATAACTCCTTAAGACTTCAAATTGGTTAAGTAGAAGCTAATAACTTCTTAAGACATCAAGAAACAATAAAACAAAGTCAAAAGGCTGAAAAATATGTGTAAAATATTGTCATATGAAAACTAGCCTGGAAAAGAAAGACATAACTTAGGAATTAGTTAACTATCTAAACACCATAAAAAAAGAATATAGATATTCTATTTCCAGAAATTATAAAGTAAAATTGTCCAGATCTTTTAGAAAGGCAAACTGAAAGAAAAAAAAAGAATCTATCAGTCACCTCCTGAAAGAAATCCTAAAATGAAAACTCCCAAGAATATTGAAGTCAAAATCCCAGATCAAAGAAAAAAATAACAGCAAGACAGACAGGAAAAACTCAAATACTGTGGAACCACAATCAGGATCACACGGCATTTAGCAATTACCACAATTAAAGAGTGGAGGGTTGCAATATAGTAGTCTAGAAGGCAATGAAGTAAAGATTACATCCAAGAATAACCTATCCAGGAAAACAGTGTATAAACCTACAGGGAGAAGACCGACATTTAATGAAAGCACACTGCTTTCACGCACTGCTCATGGAAAGACAAGAGCTGAACAGAAAATAGGACAATCAAAGACAAGAGTCGGGAAAAGCATATAAAGATAAACAAGAGAAATCATGTAAGATACTTAAAAAGGTTGAACTGTTTACATTCCTTTATGGAAAAGTTAATACATATAACCATTAAGCATATTATCATTAAGGCAGTTAGGAATAGTCTACATAGATAAAGGGCATGAGCTTGAGTCCATTATGTTGTGACAATCTCAAAAGAAAAGAAAGTTGAGAAAAAGGGATATACTGGGAGAAGTGAAGGTAGAAGAATAAGGAAAATTATCTGATATAAAAGAATTATGCTAGCAAGAGATTTTTTGGTGTTTTTTTTTTAATGGAGGACAAAATGGAAGAGGAGCAGGCAACACTTGAACCTCACTCTCTTCTGAACTAGAGAAACTCTGAGGGAGAGTGAGGGAGGGACACAGAGAGAGAACAGACAGAGACAGAAAGACAGAGGGAGAGACAGAGAGAAATCCCACATATAGGTATAAAAATTCAAATTACAGAAAAGGAACATGGAATAGGCTAAGGAGAAGGGAAGTTGACAAGAGGGACAGTACATTAAGAGACAAGTAATCAGAAGCAAAACAGACTTTTGAGGAGGGAACTAGGTAAAAAAGAGAAGGATAAATATAAGATAATTAGATAAAGGGAAATACATAGGTAACATTCATAATTGTGAATGTCAGTGGGATGAACTCACCCATAAAACAGAAGAGGAAAGCAGAATGAATTAGAAACCAGAATCCAACAATATGTTGTTTACATCTGAAATTGAAAGAAAGTTAAAGTTAAAATAATAAGGGGCTAGAGAAAATTTATTATGCTTTACTAGAAATAAAATGGACAAGAGTAGCAATCATGACCTTAGACAAAACAAAGCAAAAACAATCTAATTTAAAAAGATAATCAAGGAAGCTACATTTTGCAGAAAATTCCATAGAAATAAATATCAATTCTGAATACATTTGCATGAAATGGGGCAACTAGGTGGCATGGAGGATGGGGGTGCAGGGCCAGAAATCAGGAAGACGTGGGTTCCAATCTGGCCTCAAATACTTACTGGCTGTGTGATGATGGGCAAGGCACTGAACCCAGTCTGACTCAGTTTCATCTTTAAAATGTGTTGGAAAGGGAAATGGCAAACCACTGTAATACTTTGCCAAGAAAACCCCAAATGGTAAGTCACAAAGAGTCAGACTTAACCAAAATGAGACTGAATAACAAACACATCAAATGGCAAAGAAGCCAAATTCTTGAAGGAAAAGTTAAATGAGACAGGGGAAGAAATTGACAGTAAAATTATACTAGTAGGGGACCTCAATTTGCCTCCTCCACAGAATTAAATCTAACCATAAAATAAAGAAGTTCAGAAGAACAGAATTTTAGAAAAGGTAGGTAACAGAAATCTGCAGAATTTCAAACTGGGATGGAAAGGAATATATCTTTTTTCTTTTATCCCAGCTATATATATGGCACCTTCACAAAAATTGATGATGTATTTATTAGGCCATAAAAACTTTACACACAAATGCAAAAAAGGAGGAATAGTAAAGTACTCTTTTAAGACCATAACAGATCAAAAATTAATTGGAAACTAAATACTCTAACCCTAAGGAATGAGTAGCTCAAAGAACAAATGATAGAAACAAAAATTTCATTAGTGATGACAATAAACCAATATATAAAAATTTATGGGATGCAGCCAAAGCAGTACTTAGGGGAAAATTTATATCACTACATATCAATCAATTAATTAATAAGAGAGAAAGAACAGACTGACAAACTGGCCATGTAGTTTTTAAAAAACTAGAAAAAAATGTTTGAAGTCCTCATATACATACAAAAATGGAAATTCTGAAAATCAAAGGGAGTAATAAAATTGGAAGGAAAAAATCCTAAAAGTAATATATAAACTAGAAACTTGTTTTATTTTAAAAAAAAAAAAACAGATAAACCACTGGCTAATTAATTTTTATTTTATTATTTATTTTCAGTTTTCAACATTCACTTCCATAAGTTTTGAATTTTCTCCCCTTCCCTCCCCTCTTCCTCCCAAAAACAGCATACAATCTGATATAGGCTCTACACATACATTCCTATTAAATACATTTTCATATTACTCATATTGCTTATTAGAATTATAATAAATGAGAGAAATTATGAGAAAGAAAAACAAAACAAAATGGAAAATTGTCTGTTTCACTTTGCATTCTGATTTCATAGTTCTTTCTCTGGATGTGGATAGCATTTTCCATCATGGAAATTTGGAGTTGTTTTAGGTCCTTGCACTGCTGAGATGAGCTAAATCTATCAAAGTCAGTTATTGCACAATGTGGCTGTTACTGCATACAATGTTCTCTTGGTTCTGCTCACTTCACTCAACATCAGTTCATATAAGTCTTTCCAGGTTTTTCTGAAGTCTGTCTATTCATCATTTCTTATAGCACAATAGTATTCCCATCTAGACTCCACCTAGCACAACAGTATTCCAATAAATTCATATACCACAACTTGTTCAGCCATTCCCCAATTGATGGGCATCCCCTCACTTTCCAGTTCTTGGTCATTACAAAAAGAGATGCTATAAATATTTGTGTACATGTGGGTCCTTTTCCTGTTTTTATGATCTCTTTGGGATATAGCCCTAGAAGTGGTATTGCTGGTTCAAAGAGTATGCACATTTTTATAGCCCTTTGGGTATGCTTTCAAATTGCTCTCCAGAATGCCTGGATAGCTCACAGCTCTACCAACAAAGAATCAGTGTTCCAACTTTCCTACATCTTCTCCAATATTTATCATTTTCCTGTTTTGCCACGTTAGCTAATCTGATAGGTGTGATGTGACACCCCAGAGTTGTTTTGATTTGCATATCTCTAATCCAGTGATTTAGAGCATTATTTTTAATAACTATAGATAGTTTTAAGTTCTTCCTCTGAAAACTGCCTATTCATATCCTTTGACCATTTATCAACTGGGGAATGACTTATATTCTTGTAAATTTGACTCAGTTCTCTATATATATTCTAGAAATAAGGCTTTTATCAGAGACACTAGTTGCAAAAATTCTTCCCCAGTTTTCTGTTCCTAATTAAATTTTTTTAAAAAGAAAAAAGAAAACCTAATCACTATTATAAAAAATAAAAACAGTAAAGGCACAACCAATGGAGACAAAATTAAACTAACTGTTGGGAGCTATTTAGCCTAACTATATAATGCCAATGGTAAGTGATAAATCAATGAAATGAATTAAGTTACAAAAACATAAATTCCCTACATTAACAGACTGACAAAAAAGGAAGAATACTTAAATAACCCTATCATAGAAAAAGAAATCGAACATGCTGCAGCTCCCTAAGAAAAATCTCCAGGACCAGATGGATTTGCAAATGAATTTTGTCTAACATTTCAAGAAATTTTAATTCCAAAATCACATAAACTGTTTGAAAAAATAAGTATAGAGGGAGTCCTATTAAATTCCTCATGATACAATATAGTTTTGATACCAAAGCCAAGGAGAACAAAAACTGAGAAAGCAATTTATAGACCAAGTTCTCTAAAATGCAATCAAGGAAATTAAACACTATATCACAAAGATCATACACTATAACCAGGAGAGATTTGTATCAGGAACATAGGGACAATTCATTGTCAGGAAAGCTGAATGTGACCGTAACAACAACAAAACAACAGAAATAATGATTATTTCAGTAGATACAGGAAAAAGTTTTTGACAAAATACAACACCCATTCCTATCAAAAACACTGAAAAGCATAGGAATAAAGAGAGTGTCTCCACTTCCTCACCCCCTACCCTAGCCTCTCTTCTAAACAGTCTGAAATCTGGCTTCCAATTTCATCAATCAACTGAAACTCCAATGGTTTCCTAATGCCTCCAGGAGCAAATACAAAATGTTCTGTTTGAAATTCAAAACCCTTCAAAATCTAATCTCCTCTTACCTTTCCAGGCTTCTTACACCTTACTCCCCTCCCCAATATTGAATCTAATGAAGAATGGCCTCCTGGCTCTTCTAAGAATAAGTCGCTCGCATCTCTAACCCTGAGCATTTTCTCTGAAAAATCTCTATACTTTCCCTCCTCTACTCCATCTATTGACTTCCATGGCTTCCTTTAAGTTCCAACTAAACTCCCATCATTTACTAGATGCCTTCCCCCAGCCCTCTTAATTCTAATGTCTTCCTTTTGTTAATTATGTCCTATTTATCCTGTATATACCTTGCTTTGTATGTATGTTTGCATGTTGTCTCCTCCACTATATTACAAGCTCCTTGACAGCAGAGATCATCTTTTTTCTACCTTTTGTATCCTTAATAGTTAGCATAGTGGCTACTTTAAAAAATACTTATTGATTAATTTATCTTGATATCCACCACTACAAAATGGGATCCTGAAAATTTTCAATATTAAAACCTACATCATGGATTCAAACCAAGACTTGAACAAGCACCATCCAATGTCTACCTCTTAATCTCAAGAGTATAAACAACTAATTTCAGATATTAATACTATTTAACCCTATTTTATTAATACTATTTCGAACCCTAATCTGCTTACCTATTATAGTATCAATATACCTCAGTCAATACAGTGTCTGACACATAGTAGGTGCTTAGTAGATGTTTACCAAAATGAAGTGAAACTACCTTCTCCAAAGTCACCAAAATGCCATGTTTTTGGTCTTTTTTCTCAATTTTCATCTTTCTTGACATGTCAGTGGCCTCTGACACCCTTCTTGTTCTGTATACTCAATCCCTTCTAAGTTTTCATGGCACTGCTTTTTCAGTAATGGGTGACTTACTCCTTGTCAATCCTTTTAGAAGCTTCTTAGTTTCCCTAGCTTCCTTCCAGACTCAGTTCAAGTCCCATCCTTCTGCAGGAGGTCATTCCCAGACCTACTGCCTATCTTTCCCAGCTTACATTCTATCTACTCTGTATATATCTTATATGTATAAAGTTATTTATTTACATATTGTCTTCCCCTTGCAAAAAAGAGTTCCTTAAAATTTGGGATTAGTTTTGCCTTTCTTTGACTCCTCAACACTTAGCACTGGACTGAGTACACAAAAATCACTTTAAAAATGCTTCCTGACTAATGAGAAGTTTTAGGAAAATCACTGACAGGTGGATAGAGGACAGATGGAGAAAAGAGAAAATTGAGGCAAGAAGACAAAAGGATACCATTGCAATAGTCCAGACCAAAATTGGTAAGAGGCCCAAACTAGGGTGGTGGCTCTGTGAGTGAACAAAAAAGTACAGATACAAGAAATGTTGTGGCAGTCAAGGTGAAAAAATTTAGCAAATGATTGTTAGTGTCATCATGGATGACACTTCATTTATAAACCTGAATTAACTTGAAGAATGGTGGTTTCTCTTACAATGACAGTGAAGTTGCTGAGGGGGTACTATGGGAACAAGAGAAAATATATAATGAGATCTGCATGTCTAATGCAAGCTGTCTACTCCTTAACTCTGTACCATCCAAAAAGAAAAGGAAGTGTATGGATGGATATAATGAAGAGGGCTGTTCCTATTCACCAATAACTACCTGGCACTACACTCTCCAGTAAGGGGGTAGTTGGTAGATACTTCACACATCACTGAAGTTATCTGGAAGACAAGAGTATGGATATATGAAATTTCAATTGTCCAGCTGCTCCTTGGTTCATAGGTTATATCAGCCATGAGAAGCCAACACTTACTTAGGGGCTTGCATAATGTTGCTATCTAAAAGCGTGGGGAGTTTGGGGCAATAATGAGCGAAGGGTAGGTATGATGGTATCAGAGACAATCCCTGAGAATCGGGTATAATATGTTCCCACCCTATAAATGGATAATGACAAACCCCTTGAAGTCATACCCCTGCCTGAGGTCCTACCCTGTTGGAAGCCTCTATTATATCCTGTCAAAGTATTTTGCAAGCTATACCTTAAGAGGTATGCCATCTATGCCTTGATCAAAGCCAGTGATAAAATGTTATATAACACAAATTATACCATAACAAAGCACAGATCCTTGGCTCTGTTAAATTAGACCTGCACAACTTGGCAGTAGGTAAGAGCCAAAATTAAAATAGTTTACTTCTTCAGGTCACAGATAGTCTAGTCACTAGAGTCAGAATGACAATAATTGGCTGTGACTGGCCATGTGATAGGCAGTGGTAACTCACCCACCAAGTTACATGATGAACACAATAATGACTAGTAGAAGGTGGGTTAAACAGGGCACTAACAAAGCACTCCTTCACATCTTTACTTTCTTTTACATCCTTTACATTTTTCATGAGTCATCTAAAATCCTTTGGGGGGTGGGGGTAGGGGGCCAGCCTGCAAGCACACCACAGGCTGTTTCTTGTAGAGGCCTGTATTAGACCAATAGCATACAACACACAAAATAGTAGCAAAATACAAACTAAGTAGTTTTATCAAAACAATATGGTTTATCTCAAACTATTCAGTCTTTACTGAATAACAGATTAGATAATGAAAAGAATAACTCAAGAGTGTAGCAATATATTAAGCTCCTTGAGGAAAGACTTGCCTTTTTGTCTCTTTGTATCCTCAGCACTTAGCACAGTGCTTAGCACTTAGCACAGTGCTTAGCACATAGTAGACACGTAATCAATATTCACTGATGGAAATGACTGATTGATAAACTTTTTTTCTATCCCAGATCTGCTATTTACTACCACTACCAAGATCACCTTGGGAAAAATCACTAACAACTCTGAGTTTCTTTATCTCTAAGAAACTTGATAACTGATGGTGATGATAGCAAGCATTTATAAGATAAAGTTTGCAAATGTACTTTAGAATATCTTACTGAGGTAGGTGTTATAATTATTCTCATTTAACAGTTGGAGAAAACTGAGGCAAACAGTATCTGAGGCAGGAACTGAATTCAAGTCATCCTAACTTCAAGACAAAAGCTCTACACTATGTCTTCTACATGGTCTATAAAAACTCTTCCAGCCAATTTTACTCTGTGGTCTCAAAGTCAAAACCAATCACATTATTAACATTATAAAGAGCTATTTCAGGTTTGCAATTTGCAAATTGCTATTTCAGGATAGCAATTTCAGGTTTGCAAAGGATTTTACAAACTTCATCTAGGTTAATAAGCCTCTTAACATCACCCTGTGAAGTAACAGTTAATATTAACAACCCCATTTGATAGATGAGCAATATTTATCTGAGGGGTGTAGTGACTTCCCTAAGGTCACACAGCTGGTAAAAGCAAAAGGCGGGATCTAACCTCAAGCCTTCTGACTCTAAGTCTAGCATACTATGCCAAGCATCCTCTTCATTAGAAAATCTTAATTCTTCTTCAGGTCTCAGAATAGTTAGTGTGGACTTCAACCCAAGTCCTAAGCATGACCTCTTCATTGTAAAGATCAACTGTGTCTGTAACTTAAAAATATTGGATTGGGAATCATGAGAAGATGGAAGAACAAGGCAGGAAATAACCAAGCTCTCCCAAATTCCCCCACAATTAAAATCTTTTAAATGCCTCAAAGTGAAATTTAGAATAGCAGAAAAAATTAAAAGTGGGATAAAGCAGTCATCTAGTCTAAGAACACTTGAAAGGATGATTGGAAAAAAATCTGACCTACTAAAATGGTTGTCTGGGCCCAAACTTCAGGCATATATCAATCACCCAGTCAACAAAAAGCAAGCCCTGGGGACACTGTATTGGAGAAAACTTGAGCTTCAGGCCCCATTAACAGAGGTCCACCACCTGATCAGCAGAAGACTGGGGAGCAGGGGTGTTTCCTCCACTGGCACTGGACTGAGCATGCTGATCAGAGGCAGCACTCCCTCCCCACCTTGCTGAAGCTGTAGGAAAAGTGAGTGTGGTGGCAGAGCAGTGCGGCCCTGCAGGTTGTAGTCACTCTCAGGAACCCAGGGCAAAGGTACAAGCTGACACGTGAGGCTACCAGAGAAAGCAAACAAAAAAAGCAAGAGCACTTGAAATGGCAGTGGTGCTAGGCACCCTGGGCAAGGCTCAGGGTCAGAGAAGAATACATGAGGTCCATCAGAAACCAAGGACCCTAAGGAGCAGTGACTACACCTGGCCTTGGATTACAGAACACTGGGAGAACCAAGAAGTCAAAGAACCCTCAACAGAGCTCAGGAAAGGAAAGAAAAAAAAAAAAGCTAATATGAAGAACCAGAAATCTGAGACATCTTCCCCTACACTCTGATAATAGAACTCCATCATAACATAAAGTTAACAGTCAAGAAATAGTCTGTTTAAAAAAAAATAAAAGGAAAACAACAGAGAAAGAACCCAACCACAGACAGCTACTATAGTGATAGAGAAGATCAAACCAAGACAATGAAGTAAAAATATCTACTAGTAAAGCTTCAAGAAAAAGTGTAAAATGTTCACAAATCTGAAAAGAAAATTCTTGGAACAGCTTGAAAAGAATTTTTAAAATCAAATAAGAGAGGTTGAGGGAAAATTAGCTAAAGAAATGAGTAATGCAAGAAAATTTTTTAAAATATGGGGAAAAAAAGTCGGAAAAAGATCCAAAACTTACAGAAGAAATTAATTCCTTAAAAATCAGAACTGGGGAAGAGGAAACTAATGACTTCATAAGATGTCAAAAAATAATAAAACAAAGTCAAAAGAAAGGGAAAATAGAAGAGAATATGAAATATCTTATTAGAAAAACTGACTAGGCAAACAGATCAAGATCATATAAAAACTGTTGGTTTAACTGAAAGTTATGAACAAAAAAGTCTAGAGGCTACACACCAATAAATTATTAAGGAAAACTGAACTATGGGGTAAAATAGACATTAAAAAAACCCACCAGTCACCACCCGAAAGAAACTGCAAGACAAAAATTCATAGGAACATTAGAGCTAACTTTCAAAGCTCCCAGATCAAGGAGAAAATTTTACAAGTATGCAATTAGAAAGAAACAATTAAAATATGGTGGAGTTACAGTCAGGATAACAAGAGATTCAGCATCTTCTACATTAAAAGACCAAAGTTTATGAAATATGATATTCCAAAGAGCAACGAAACTGGTTTTGCAACCAAAAATAACCCACCCAGCAATGCTAAGTGAAATCTTGCAATGGAAAAAATAGTTATTTAATGAATTAAAAGATTTTCAGATATTTTGGGGGAAAAGGCCAGAAGTGAACAGTAAATATGACTTATAAGAATCAGGAGAAACACAAAAAACTAACTATAAGTGATCAAATAAGGTTAAACTGTTTTAATTCTTATATGGGAAAACTGGTATTTGTAATTCTTTAAAATGTTAACCATTATTACAGTAGCTTGAAAGAAAATACAAAGAACTGGAGTTGAGTTATGAAAGGATGATACTAAAAAGCAAAAACTGGATTTAAAGAGGCATTAATGGAAGAATTGTTACAGTAAAGGGAAATAGGGTAGAGGGTGGGTATCATGGAAACCTTATTCTCATTGGAACTGTGTGAAAGAGGGAGTTATATACCTCTAGCAGGGCATAAAAATCTTAACTTATGGAAAGACAAAAATAGGAGGGCAAGGGGATAATATATTTTTTTAAAAAGGAACTCTTAAAGAGGTATGCAAATTAAGGAATAAAAATGAAAGCGAAAGGATAAGGGAAGGACTCTTAGAACAGTGTGAGGATTAGGGAAAGAGAGATCAGAAGCAAATTAAACATCTGCAAAAGGATAGGGTAAAAACGGGGACAAGAATAAATAGTGAGGAAAATATGGTGGAGGGAGTATACAATTAGTAATTATAACTGAATGTGAATGGGATAAGCTCACCTATAAAATGGAAATGCATAACAGAAACAAACAATATGTAGTTCAACAAGAAATACATTTAAAAATGAGAGATACATTGAGTAAAAATAACAGACTGGAATAATATATATCCATTTTGACGTTATCTTAGCAAATGGTGGATGAAACTGATGCATACCCAATTTCTGCCAGAAGGCCCAATAATTTTACCAAATAGTGAGTTTTTATCCCAAAAGCTTAAATCTTTACATTTATCAAACAAGATTACCATAATCATGTAATGTATACCTACTCAATTCCACTGACCCACCTTTCTATTTCTTAGCCAGTACCTGACCTGAACCTTTAAGGAATACAAAGTTTTCAAAGAGCTGAAAAGGTACTATATTTCAGGAATGATTGATATTTTAACAAATGACAAGTTGGGATAACTATTAGTTATTCCCTAAAATCTAGTTAGATGGAATGTAGAATATGTGAGAAGAAAAGTAATGTGAAATAAGGCTGAAATGGTAAACTGGAATCAGATTATGGAAGGTCTCAAATGTCATCCTAAGGAATCCATAGTTTATTCTAAAGGAAATAAAAGAATCCCTGAAGGATTGAGTAAAACACTGATGTGGTCAGACTTGTATCTCAGTAGGATTACTTTTGTAGTTGTAAGTAACTTATATAATTGTACTGATAGTTATAAATTTTAAGAGATGGTATATCAATAGTCTAAGAAGCATGAAAAGCCTGAAATAGAATACTGGCTAGATATAAATGGAAATGGGGACAGATACGAAGGTTGTTATGTCATCTAATAAACTAGGTCTGACATTTAGCTCCCATGACTGGAATGAATTAAGTCATTCACACAGGTTTACTTCATCACAGAATGGAAAGGATATTCAATAAACATACTTGGCTCAAGCAGAAATAAACTTCTTCATCTCTATGACAGAAGCCTGTATGATCAGAACTGTAAGACATCTTCCAAATATAAAAAGAAATATTTCACTTGAGCTTATCCTTAAGCAACACGGAACAGGGTTTGAGCCTCGTTGACCAATCAAATCTCAGTGAAAATTTGTCTTTCAGGAAAAGAACTAGAGTAGCCCTACATGGTGAGGAAATCTGGTAGATACATTACTCATGCCACTTAGTGGTGGAACTGTCAAGTTGTAACAAATGTTCACTAGAGCAAATCAAGGAAAACTGAAAAGTTAGGAACCTGAAAAACTGAGAAGAAACATGTGAAAGAATATGAGATTTCCAGTTAAGTGACCTGGATTTCAATCTGACTGCTTAGAGAAAAATACTCAACTGAAAAACTATTATATTGGCTCTCAATCCTTAGACATAACTCCTAACAACTCCTTCCTGAACAATTTAAATTCATTTCAACTATTCTGTACTTTGTGGAAATATAGAATAATCAGATACAGAACATATTTGAGTTCTGTGAACATATCTGTGGAAATACAGAATAATCAGATACTAAACAGAACTGAGTCAAATTTACAAAAATATAAGTCATTCATTCCCCAACTGATAAACTGTCAAAGGACATGAACAAGTAGTTTTCAGAGGGAAAAAAAAAAAAGCTCTAAATCACTATGGATTAGAGAGATGCAAATCAAAAGAGCTCTGAGGCACCACAACATACCCATCAGATTGGCTACCAAGACAAAATAGAAAAATGATAACTCTTGGAGAGGATGTGGAAAAGTAGGAACACTGATTCATTGATGATGGAGCTGTGAGCTGATTCAACTATTCTGCAGAGCAATTTGGAACTATGCCCAAAGGGCTATAAAAATGTGCATACCCTTTGACCCAGCAATACCACTTCTAGGGCTATATCCCAAAAAGATCACAAAAATGGGAAAAGGACCCACACGTACAAAAATATTTATAGCAGCTCTTTTTGTGGTGGCTAAGAACTGGAAAGTGAGTGGATGCTCATCAATTGGGGAATGGCTGAACAAGTTGTGGTATATGAATGTAATGGAATACTATTGTGCTATAAGAAATGATGAACAGACAGACATCAGAAAATCCTGGAAAGAGTTATAGGAAGTGATGCTGAGTGAAGTGAGCAGAACCAGGAGAACATTGTTCACAGAAACAGCCACGGTATTTGATGACCGATTTTGATACACTTAGCCTTTCTCAGAAATGTAAGGACCTAAAACAATTCCAAAGGACTCATGATCATAAATGTCATCCACATCCAGGGAAAGCAGACTATTTCTTTTTTGTTGTTTTTTCTTTCTCATGGTCTCCCCTGTTCATTATAATTCTTCTGTGCAACATGACTAATGTAAAAATGTGTTTAATAAGAATGTATGTGTAGAATATATTGCATGCCATCTTGGGGACAGAGGGTGGATAGAAGGAAAGAAAATTTAAAACTTATAGAAATGACTATTGAAAACTAAAAATAAATAGATTAATAAGTTTTTTAAAAATAAAAAGATCTTCAACAAACATAAAGGCTTATAACTCAAGCTGCCTACTAAAACAGCACTAGGAAAGGTTATAGCAAAATCTAGCTCTCATGAATATACCTCAGGAAACACCTTTCTATATAAAAATAATGAAAAAGAAATCAATGAGTAACACAAGTAAGTTCTTCCATTCAATCCAGAACTTCATTAAAAAAAAAAAAAAAAGCTGTCAGAGGCTGGCACTGGAGTCACACCAGAGAAGGCAGCAAAAGTTGTAGTATGGTTTAGGCCTGAAAAAAGAAAATGACTTGGAATACTTAGAAAGGGGTCGCTTCTACAAAAGCCAGGAACTTGAAAACAGTAGAAGCTCTAAATGTGAATATTCCAGAGGCACTCATAAGCCAGCAAGAATTCCAAGAATATGGCCCTCAAACCAAATCCCAGACAAAGCCATTTAGAACAGAAACAAGGGACAGAACAAGGTGCCATAGTTCCATCTGCAGGGAGACAAGAAATGACAGAACCAGCAATTCCCTCTCCCCTCATCCCATCAACTCCCTCCCTGATGGCTCCCAGATTCACTGGTGGCTTCTTGGATACAGCTTCTTCAATCCAAGCAACCTAAATGGCACCACCCTTCCTCAGCTTCCCTGACACAGCTTTCTGCTCTAGAAGCAATAAAAACCAAATCTAGACCCCTCAAACTTTGCCTAAGATCAACAAAATGGAATCATTATATTTGATAAGACTAGTGATCAAACATGTTTCTGTGAGGATGAATGGGAGGCTTGCCTCTGGGCTCTGTTTTGCTGCTGTTGTTTTGGGGCTATTTGCATTTCTCTTAGTATAAAAGATTGGAGCACAGTGATGGCTGTTAATTTTCAATTCTCTTTTGAGAAATGCTGATATCCTTTGATCATTAGGAAGTGACTTTTGATTATGTTCATTGTTCAGTTGTGTCCAACTCTCTGTGACCCCATTTTGGGGTTTTCTTGACTAAGATACTACAGCTGTTTGCCATCTCCTTTTCCAGCTCATTTTACAAATAAGAAAGTGAGGATTAAGTGACTTGCCCAGGGTCACACAGCTAGTATCTGAGGCCAGATGTAAACTCATGAAGATAAGTCTTTCTGATTCCAAGCCCAGTACTCTATCCATTGAACCACCTAGCTGCACTTCGGTCATTTAGGTTTATTTTAAATCCTGCCACTTTGCTGAAGTTAAGTTGTTTTAATAAATTTTTGGTTTAACACCTAGGGGTTCTCTAACCATCATGTCACCTTCACAAAGTAATAATTTTATTTTCTGTTTGTTTTTCTTGTGTTATATCTTACAATTCTAGAACAATGTTAAATAGTGGTGATCATAGCTATAATTGCATTAATTTTAATTGGAAAGTAGTTTCTCTCCATTTTCTCTTAGTTTTAGATAGCTGCTATAGTCCATATTAAGGGAAGGTACTTTTATTCTTATGGTTCCTAGTATTTTGATAGGATGGTCTTTTTTATTTTGTCAAAAGTTTTTGTGCATATTAATAAATATCATATGGTTTATTATTATTGTTTATATTTATAGTTTTACTAACATTGATGCAATTTTTAATTCCTAGTATAAATCATACCTAGTTTTTGAAATGTTGATACAGTTTTTCCCTAATATCTTGTTATACATATTTGCGTTAAGAATTAGTTGACAAGAATTTAAGAGCATCCACACCCAGTAAACTGGCAAAGAAGTTAATGATGGGAATAACCAATGTTGAAAGGATATAGGAAGACTGGCATACTAATACATTATTGGTGGAGCTCTGAATTGGTCCAACCCCTCTGTAAAGCAACTGGAAAGTATGTAAAGTTTCAAGTGTCCATTCCTTCCTACTCTGCAATTCCACTGCTAGGCATGCAACTCAAGGAGAATAGTGACAAGAAAGGTCCCACAATACACCAGAATACTTAAAGCAGCATTTTTTGTGGTAGCAAAGAATTGTAAACAAAGTAGATACCCATTCACTGGGTAATGGTAAGTCTTGAACAACAACAAACTGTGGTTAAAGAATGAAATAAGATATTACTGTCATATAATAAACAATGAATATAGAAACACAATGGAAGACAAATATGAACTGAAACAACGACTACAACAATGTAAAGGAAAACAAGTCAATAAAAAAACTGAATGATGTAAAATTATCGTGACCAAGTATGTCTTCAAAGAGGAGATACAAGAAAATACTTTGCCTCATTTCTTTGCAGAGATAGGGACTACAGATGTTTGATATTGCATATAACATCAAATTTTTTCCATATAGTCGCCAGTTTTGTGAGGGTTGGTGGTGTCCTCTTTTTTGATTCGAAGTTGTAAGAGAGTGTGGAGGGGAGGATGGGGCAGGGAGGGATATACTGGGGGAAAAATAGGTTCCAAGACTAGGATTTAAATTTCTAGAACAGGGATAAAGAAAGGATGTGTTCTTGGTCAGAAATATCAATCCAATGAAGTACCCTAGAGCAGTGGTTCTCAACCTTCCTAATGCCACGACCCTTTAATACAGTTCCTCATGTTGTGGTGACACCCAACCATAAAATTATTTTCGTTGCTACTTCATAACAGTAATTTTGCTACTGTTATGAATCGTAACGTAAATATCTGATATGCAGGATGTATTTTCATTGTTACAAACTGAACATAACCCACAAATTGAGAACCACTGCCCTAGAGTCTTCCAAATATGATTAACCTAGACTTAAAATGAGAAGGGAGGGAGTTGAAATGAAATAACCCACATTTATCTGCTAAACCACATATCACAGACTAGTAGGGATAATTCTGGGGAAAGACTATCAGTGAAAGATCCAGTAATTCCCAAATATCTATTCAAAGACTTCCAGGTCACATAAGCAATAAGAATTAGACATTTTTTCTGACTCTGCCCCCCACCTCCCACACAACCTCTCAAAAACAGAAACTAAGCTTAAAAGATAAAGCAACTTCATCGCCTCAGTAGTCTAGGACTAGAATCCAAAAGTTTAAAAAAAAAAAAAAGTCCATAAACTGACACTCAATAAACCTGAACTCACTCAGAACCCCTCACACCACCACTTGTAAAACTGCAGTACAGGACTGAAGAACCCAACAAAGCTCACAATGAAAGCCACCCCTAACACATATCCTCCCCATCTTTCTAGGTCCATGGAGACCCCAGCTCCAAACAGTTGAAGTTTAGGGTTAAAATAGGCAGCATCATAGCCTTTCAGGAGCAAAAGTCTGCCAGGAGCCATAAGGCCCTAGAGCTGAGGGGGCAGGGGAAGAGGGGAAAGGTGACACTACACTAAAACTGAGGAAAAAAGAAACATTCAGCTAGTACTATTTCTAAGCACTCAAAAGTCACTTGGGGCAGGCTAGGCCCCAAGAGTAGTAGAGAGATCCTTTGAGATCCAGCAACCGAGGAAACCACAATCAGGGAAAAGAGTCAGAAAATGAACAAGGGGAAAACATAGGAAAAATATGAAATTACTAAAGACCTCAGGAAGAAGAAAAATCACAGACCTTGACTATAAGCAGTTAAAATAGGGTAAACATTAAAAACAGAAGGAAATGTGATCCTTAAGAATAAGCACTTCAGCATCTACGAATAAATACTTCAAAATGAAGGAAAGCAGTCCAGCACTTGATGAGACAGAGGATCTGCTAGAATATAAGAACGTGGAATCACAACATGCTGTTTCTCAGTGGTTCAAAAGAAAACTAAGAATTATGAGAGCATAACCTATAGCCTGCACAGGAAAAATAATGTACAGGACACTGAGAATCTGCAATGGCAAATGTCATACAACAAACAAGAGGAAACAATAGACTGAAAACGAAAAAATACAGAAGTGAAGGATTAATTCTGGATCAGCACTTCTTAAGCTGTGGGTCGCAACCCCATATGAGGTTGGAAAAAATTTGGCAAGAGTAAAAGGTTTCTGAATGTGCAAAGACCAAAAATTAATTAAATATCAAACACATAACGAATACAAGGTGCTTCTGGAAACACTTGCCCAAGCAATTTCACTACAGCCTTAGTTCTGAAAACAAAGCGTGTGCACTTTGCACTACACATGCCTTCAGGCCACGCAACACCAACTGTCTAAACTGCCTAAACAGAAGGAAAAGTTTAAGAAGCCCTGATCTAGATTTAGAAGAGAATTAAAAATATAATAAATTAAAACAAAATATGCTCATTATGAAAACAAAACATTGATCTCAAAGAAAGGACGGATAGAGACAACCTAAGAATATAGTGTTTCCAAGAACATGACAGGACAAAAAAACCTTAATAGCATAATGAATGAAATAATACAAGAAAACTGTCTGAATTTCTGAACATAGAAAATGAAATTAAAATTCAGATAATTAACACACTGCCTCCAGGAAAAAAAAAAAACCTCAATGTTACAAACTCCAAGATACACATCAGTAAAATTAAAAATTCAATTAAAAAACAAGTTCTATAAGTAATCAGGAGACCTTCAGATACAAAGGAAAGGAAATTTGAATAACACAAATCTACCTACACTCAACAGAAAACATAAGAAAAAATGGAATAATATGCTCAGAAGAGCAACAGAGCTCAGGATACAGCTACATGGCCTACAAATTCAAGCTTAACCATACATTTAAAAAAAATGGATATTCAATAAAAAAGAGGTAATGAAATATTATTAGAAAGAAAGCTACAACTGCAGAGATTATTTGCTTTTGATTACTCCAAAAAAATAAGCAGGAGGAGTAAATGAATGCAGGGGCCAAGGATAGTAACAACAGAGTGACAGCAAAGAGACTAATGTTGGTGTTCAGTCATTTTAATCCATGTCAATTCTCTGTAATCCCATCTAGGAGTTTCTTGGCAAAGATACCTAGAGGAGTTTGCCATTTCCTTCTCCAACTAATTTTACAGATAAGTAAACTGAAGCAAAGAGAGTTCACTGACTTGCCCAGGTTTGCAAAGCTAGTAAGTGTCTGAGGTCAAATTTGAACTCAAGAAGGTAAGACTTCCTGCTTCCAAGTCCAGTGATCTATCCATTGCTCCACCTAGCTACCCTAAAGAAACCAGTAATAAACTGCTTTCTAAATGTGCATGACAGGGGTGAAGGCAGTCTGGTAGAGGTTAACAGTGAAGAGACAGACCTGGAGCCTTATGGACAGAACTTGGTGATGCCCTGCCTACAAGTGAATCAGTGAGTTTTTCTGTGGGCTACATTACAACATGAGAGGTAACATGAAAGGGAAGGAGAGTAGGGAGACAAAAAAGGAATGTGTGATGTGCAGGGATCAAATCAAGAGCTAGCAATGAGGAAGTGACTCCTGTGATATCAAAAAAGAAAAATGCCTATGGGGGAGTACATGAAGAAAATAGGGGAAAGACAAAAGAAAGAAGAACAAAAGGTCTTGCTTCAGTCATGGGAAGAGGTAGGTATCACCAATAAATGCTACAGGTGAAGAGAGATGGTATGTGAAGGGAGATGGGGATCTTGCACGAGGCATGACCTAAGGGATTTGGTGCTTGAAAGGAGTTAGCATTTCACAGTTGCAGGAGTGAGAGAGCATGAACAAAGGGAAGAAATTTTGAAATCAACATGGGGTGGAAGTGGAAGAAACGGAGGTAACACCAGAGTAAAGTACAGATGATAGTAAAGTATAAATATAAATTATTATATAAATATATAAAGTATAGTAAAGTAGATAGGCTACATAATCAGGGACTTGGTGGGAAAGGGAACCCACCAAGGAGCAGTATCTGGTCTAGCATCCACATTATTGGCATTATTCTGAAAATGAGGCACAATGGAAAAAGAAAATCTATGGGGCAAACTCTAAGAGGCAGAAACAGCATTGAGGAGAAAGTCTGGAAGGGAAACATTAGAAGTCTTGATTGTATGAGGAATAAAGAGAAAAACAGAAACTAGATAATTATCAGGGTCATGAAATCAGAGAATGAAGACCTAGAATAGACAGAAAGAACAGATAATGAAGAGAGTGAGAGAAGTTCTTTTCGGAAAAGGATACAAATCAAATTTTTAAAATTAATAAACAACTAAAGGTGAAGAAAAGAAGAGAGAATGTAATTGACTAAGAGGGAAAAAAAAGAAGGGGGAGATTATAAAACCAGATAAAAGCAGGAGAAAAAAATGGAAATAATAAGCAAAACCCTAAGGGAAGGAGATATGAAGAGAGAATGAGGGGAGTTGAAGTGAGGCAGTGAGAATACGGTCAGCCTAAATAAGATTAAGCTAAAGTAACTGAAGAAACTTAGTCATTTGTTTGTAGAAGAAAAAAAACTTTTAAAAAATTAGAGACAGAGGAAAATATGAACTTAAATGTGAGGGGATCAAATAATCCAATAAAACAAATAAGAGTGACAGGATTAGAAAACAAAACCCTGCAAGTTAAAAAAACAAAGACATAAAAAAAAAACTTATAGCAATAATAAAAAAATCATTATTCATCCTGAATCTAAAGAAGCAAGTGTTGGCATTCTATCCAACAAAGAAAAAACAAGGACATAAAATAAAAGAATAAACAAGGTAATTATGTTATTCTGAAAGGAATGAATCAAAGAATCAATAAAAATTTATTAAGGACCTAATATGTGCCAAGCATTAGACTAAGCACTGGGAACACAAAAAGAAGCAAAAGATGTTTTCATCCTCAAGGAGCTTACAACATAGATAAACAACCATAGACAACAAAACAATATTAGTAATAAACTTAAATGTGCAAAATGCTGAAACATTAACTGAGGTGCAAAAAGACAGTAGTAACACAACTGTGATAGCAAACTTCAAATAGCCCTCTGTCAGTTTTTGATAAATCTAACAGAAAGATAAACAAAAGAGGAAATGTGGAGCTGAACAAATTTCTGGAGAAATTAAGAGTTTAAAAAAAAAAGTATGGCATCTTCTAAATAGAACAACAAAAAACATGCGCGCACACACACACACACACACAAACACGCACATTTCTTCACACTACATGAAACTTTACAATGAGTTGATATATTGTTTACGGACTAAAAACAATAAAAATAGTAAGAGATTCAGGGATCAAAAAAAATAGAGACTCAAATGGAGACTAACAATGAAATCCTAAATAATGAATGGGTCAAGGAATAAATCATAAAAACAATTAATAATCATTAATTATAAATAAAGTAAAAATGATGACACGTGAAAATTTCTGAAATGCAAGTAATGCCATCCCTAAGAGGAAAAATTATAGCCTTACAAACACTAACAAAATAGAAAAATGGAAGATGAATTGAATATGCATTTTAAAGAATTAGAAAGAAAACAAATAAACCTAAAATAAGCTAAAAATTGGAGGGTAAATAGATAAATTGGAAACAAAAAAACCTGGAGAAATAATAAATTAGGCTAAAAGCTGGTTCTCTGAAAAGAGTACTAAAAATGATTAACAATTAACTTTTCTAACTGAAAAGTGTAAGAAGAGATACGATAGTATTTTGTTTTGCTCTCACACATGTTATTGGGAGATAATTAATGCTCCCAAGCTATGGGGAAAACGTGCTTATCTTATTTTACCAAGACAATGGCCATCCTCCTGAAGCCAGGGAGAATCAGAAAGGCTGGGATGGGACAACTGGTTCAAACCTAAGAGGTCATGCCCCTGTCACCAGTGTCATCACTACTTCGCTTGCTCCACTAACTTCATTAATATTAACTTACACACCCTAAGGGCAGAGATTCTGCCATTTTCTAATCAAGAGATGTATGATCTGGGAGGGGGAATATGTAATAAGGGCATGTGGTGGGAGTGTAAGGAAGAGTTGTAACCTTGAGGAGTCTGGACCAATCCTGACTCTGAGGGGAGGAGTCAGAATACTCTAATGATATTTAAGCTTGTTCTTGCTTCTATATGGTATGAGTATTCCAAGTGAGCACCTCACCTGCTTCTGAAGCATAATAAACCCCTTCCTCTGCCACTCTATTTCTGAGTTCTTTCAGTGAGAATGGGTCTATCACATGGATCTCCCTACCTGGGAAATCCTGTGATCTCAACAACCATGTTTCTCAAAAAAAAGAAAACAAAATTAAATCAACAAAAATACAAATGAACAAAGTGAAATCACAGCAAAACCAGAATAAAAAGAACAACCAAAACATTATGCCCAGTTATATGCTAACAAAAGTTTAGAACACAAAAGAAAGAGGAATATCTTCAAAAATATAAAATACTGAAATTACTAGAAGACTATACATTGAGGTAGATGTAAAGGAACTACCAAAAAAATAAAACTCAGTCTTGATGGATTCACAGCAGAATTCTATCAAACTTGAAAGAACAGGTAGTACTCATACTTCAAAAATGATTCTCAAAAACTGAGAAAAGCACATTGCCAGAAACATTTTACTAGACAATTATACTCCTAATAACTAAATCACAAAAAGATAAAACACAGAAAACTACAGGCCAACAACATTAAAGAATAGACTCAAAACTTTTAAACAAAATCCTGTCAGACTACTGCACTTTATTGAAGAAATTACTCATTACGACAAAGTAGGATTTAGCCTAGGGGTGAAAGATGGTTCAGCATTAGGAAAACAATCAGCATAACCATATTAAAAAACAAATACATCCAAAACTGCATGAACACCTCAAAAGATGAGAAAAGGTCTTTGATAAAACACAATACACTTTTGTGCTAAAAAACCACAGAAAATATCATCTTAAAAAATCTATCTAAAACCAAAAGTAAGCATCACACGAAATGAAGATAAACTAGAACCTTTTCCAATGTAGACAGTACTAAAGGTAGGATTGCCACCTCTCCCACCTCTTGTTTGATATAGTTTAAGAAGTGCTAGCCACTGGGGGGGGGGGAGGGGGGGGGGCGCGGAGCCAAGATGATGGCGTAGCAGCAGCAACATATTGCAGCTCTCACATAGCCACCCCAAAATATCCATAAAATAGGACTCTAAACCAATCGTAGAACTCCAAAACGCACACAAAGATACTTCCCACTAAAGTCAGCTCGGCTACGAGGAGCCACATCAGCACTGTGAACCGAAATCAGCCTTGCCTGAACCCACGGCTGTGCTCCGGGGGTGGCTGGACGGGAGAAGCACATGAGTCTCTCTGGTGAGCAGGTTAGCACCAGCTGCGAGCAGCTCAGTGGGACTTGCGAATTTGGGAGGGAGGAGCAGTCCGGCCAAAAGGCCTCCAGAGCAGAAAAGCAAAAGGCAGAGTTTTTGCACCCACCTCCATGTTGCAGCTTCCCACCCGCAGCCTGCAGAAAGCAGGGGGACTAAGCAATTGTTCTGAGGCCAGTGCTCTTGCGTGGAGCGGCCTGGATCCAGATCGCTGTCTTGGACCTTAGTCTTGGAGTCCTCATTATCTAGCGAGCCGGAAGTAAGTAGAAAGGGTCCCAGCACCTTCCTGAGAGCTACGGCAGCCGGCAGCCAGGAGGACCCTAGCGATTTGGGACAGAGCTTTCCCTTCTGGAAGCAGAGTCCCACAGAGATTTCAAAAAAAAAATCATGGACTGAACAATCATGAGTAAGAATAAGCATAAGAAGCAGGGTAAGAACAGCAACCAAACCCTAGATTCCTTTTTTGGGGAAAAGAAAGATCATGGGAGAGAGAGGGAAGAGGAGAGTGCAGCCAGAGCGCCCCACCAGGGGCGTCCAATAAACATGAAGAATGCCTTAAAGCTAGAGATGAGCTGAAGAAAGATTTTCAAAACCAAATAAGGGAAGTAGAAGAAAAATTTGGAAGAGAAATAACAATGTTGCAGGAAAATCATGAAAAGAGAGTCAGCAATATGACTGAAGAAATCAACACCCTAAAAAATAGATTAACTCATATGACAAAAGAGGCCCAAAAAGCCAATGAGAAGAAGAATGCCTTA
>CM053591.1:48878047-48896515 GCA_028646515.1 Pseudochirops corinnae | reverse complement strand
TTTGCAACCAGTGTTTCTGATAAAGGCCTCATTTCTAAAATATACAGAGAATTAAGTAAAATTTATAAGAATACAAGTCATTCCCCAATTGATAAGTGGTCAAAGGATATGAACAGGCAATTTACAGAAACAGAAATTAAAGATATCTTTAAGCATATGGAAAAATGCTCTAAATCACTATTAATTTGAGAAATGCAAATCAAAACAACTTTGAGGTACCACATCTCACCAGCCAGATTGGCTAAGATGACAAAACAAGAAAATGACAAATGCTGGAGAGGATGTGGAAAACTTGGAACACTAATGCACTGTTGGTGGAGTTGTGAATTGATACAACCATTCTGGAGAGCAATCTGGAACTATGCCCAAAGAGCTATAAATAAGTGCATACCCTTTGACCCAACAATACCACTTTTGGGGTTATATCCCAAAGAGATCACAGAAGCGGGAAAAGGACCCATATGGCAAGGATATTTATAGCAGCTCTCTTTGTGGTGGCAAAAAACTGGAAATACAAGGGTTGCCCATCAACTGGGGAATGGCTGAACAAGTTGTGGTATATGAATGTAATCGAATACAGTTGTGCTATAAGAAATGGGAAGGAGATGGACTTCATACTTACCTGGAGAGCCTTATACAAATTGATGCTGAGTGAGAAGAGCAGAACCAGGAAAAATTTGTACACAATGACAGACACACCTTGACGAACTGGACTCTTCTCAGCAACCCATAGCTGTAAGACAACTGTTCTACAAGTCTCAGGATGGAAGGAGATATCTACATTCAGAGTAAGATCTAGAAAGACTAGAGTTTAAATGGAGACTGAAGCAATACATGCTATCATTCTTTTTCATGTTTGATTTTGTTTCTTTTTTCCTATTGTTCACTCACTGGTTACAACCCTTCTATACAACCAGACTGTTGTACAATTTGAAAGTATTTGCAGATCCTATACATGACCGCACGTCACCATGTGGGAGGGGGGGAAGGGAGGGGAGAAAATCTGAAACTCAAGTGATTGTGGAACTGAATTTTGTAAACTAAAAGTAAATAAACAAGACATTGAAAAAATTAAATTAAATTAAAAGTTAGCAAAAAAAAAAGTGCTAGCAACAGCAGTAAGGGAAAGAAATTTAAGGCATAAAGATAATAAAGAGGAGATAAAATTATCCCTTTTTGTTGATATGATGATTTACTTAAAGAATCATAAGGAATCAGCAATGATACTAATTGAGACAATTAATAGCTTCAGCAAATTTAAAGGCTACAAAATAAATCCTCAAAAATCAATAGCATTTCTAGATAATAACAAAATCCAAGAAGCCACAAAAGGGAAATCCCAATCTAAATAAAACTACAACGTGCATAAAGGACCTAAGAAATCAACCTACCAAAGCACACAAAAGAGTTGTACAGATTCAATTACAAAGTGTTCCTTAAAGAATCCAACAACTTAAATAGCTAGAAGAACATTCAGACTCATGGCTAGGTCATGTGGAATATAATAAAAAGGAAAATAGTATCAAAGTGAATTTACACTTTTAATGTCACACCAAATTACCATGGCAATATATTATGGAACATGATGAAATAATAAAATTAATTTAGAAAACAGAAGATCCAGAAATTCAAGGAAAATGAAGAAAAGAAGTAGTAACCAAAGGGGGAATGGCACTTCCAGACCATAAACTATATTATAAAGCACCTGGTATTGGTTAAAAAAAAAAAGAGAGATGAATGGAACAGAGTAGAGAGAATCAGATACAAGAGAAATCAATAATCTCATGTTTGACTAAAGTCTGACAAAGCAGAAAACATAAATTACCTAGTAAAATAGTCATTTGACAAAAATTGCTGGGAAACTGGAAAATGATCTGGCTGAAATTAGATTCAGACCAACATCTTACACTATATTACATAATATAGTCTAAATGGAAACACAGCCTTAATATTAAAGATCATACTACTAAAAAATCAGAAGAGACACAGCTCATATACTGCTCACAGCTATGGGTAAGAGATGCATTCTTAAAGAAATAAGAGAGCGTCAAAAGGTAAAAAAAATATATAGATAATTTTGATTAATCAAAAAAACCTTCTGCACAAATTAATGCAGTTGTCATTGAATAAGAAAAAAATCTTTGTGTCAAATTTCTCTGATAAGGTTTTGTTTACCCAAGATACAGAAACAATTAATAAATATGACTAACAGTCATTCCTCAACAGGTAAGAGTTCAAAGGATATTAACAGAAAGTCTCAAAAAAAACTGCAAAGTATTCACAACCACACGAAAGAATGGTCTAAATCACTAATAATAAGACAAGTGCCAACCAAAACAACTCTGAGGTTTCATCTCACACTCTGCAAATTGGCAAAGATAACAAAAAATGGCAATAGTCAATATTGGAGAGACTGTGGAATGATAAGCACACATTTTTGGTAGAGCTATGAAATGGTACAACCATTTTGAAAGCAGTTTGGAATTATGCAAATAAAATGACTAAAATGTCCATACCCTTTGAACCAGAGACTCCATCCCTGGGGTTATAACACCAAAGAAGCTATTATAACCAAAAAAAGTCCCCATATACCCCAAAATACTTGTAGCAGCATTTTTTCTGATAACTAAGTATTGGAAACAAAGTAGATGCCCATCAACTGGGTGACAGCTAAACAAATTTCAGCACATCAGCATAACTGAATATTACTGTTCTATAAGAAATGATTTGATAAAAACAGAAAAGTATGGAAAAATTTATAGTAAATAGAACTAAGAAAACAATAAACACAGTAAGTACAACAACATAAACAGAAAGAACTACAAACACCAAAATCAAAAGTATCACAGCAAAGATCCAGCAGGAGGTAATGGTAATGGGATTTGAAGATCTTCCATGCCCCTTGAACTCTGCTGACTTAGCAGGAAGGGGTGGGGCAGGAAGGAACCAAAGCAGCAGAGTAGGAACCTGGCTGGAGGCAGCATGGTGACTAGAAGCAGCAGCGGTGTGAACTTCCTCTTTTTTTTGAGCCAGCTAGAACTTCTGCTAAGGAGTCCTGCTGAGGACTTCCAGGAACAGGAACTTCAGCGGGGCCAGAGTTGCTGGGAGCAAGCTGCATGGAGGTTGAGCAGTTACCATGAGTGAGGAGAGGAGGATCTTTCCCTGAGGTAACCTGTTTTGTTTTGTAGGCTTGAGAATGTTGGTGTTTACTGCATTAACTATGTGTGCCAACTCCATGCCTACTGTGATGGCTTTGAATTTCTGGTTTTGGGACTCAGGTTTCTGTTATTGGAATAAATGTTCTAGCTACGTCCCCCATGTAGAGCCTGTTACATTTTGTAATTAATAATTATATCAGCATATTCATAGTTACTATAGGCATTGTGAACACCACACTGTTGATACACAGGACTAGAATGGTGTGATTCAAGGATACCGTCAATCATGGAGGTGAGAGGTGAGAGGTCCACAAGTGTTACACACTACACATTTTCAGATTTTTTTCAATGCATGGATCAGTTGTGATTATTTTTTTCCTCATTAATCATCTATGATGATGTAAGAAACAGGATATCAATACAATCTTATTTTCAAAAAAAAAATTAAAGATACTTATTTTAAAATGTAGGGGGTAATAAATTATGTAGAGATCTTAATTCAACTCCATAGGGATCACTGAAACTTCATAGGCTTTCACTTTCAACTTAAGCATTGTTTTAGAGTGCGTACCTTATTCTAAACAGTTAAAAAAAAAAAACTCAGTGTAATAGGTCTGATTGTTAAAAAATAATATACTCATGTGAATAACTCCAAGAATTATAGAAAACATTTGAGTGAAGATCAATAGAGAGATAAAGAAAAGAGATGGGATTACATATAATAGGACCTCTTTTTTTAGAAAAGAGAAAAAATATATGATAAAGAGACTTACAACCACCTAGACTTTCATTAGAAATTCACCTTCAAAAACAGAGTAGCTGGTCCTTGCCCAAATGGCAAGTGGCAAAAGAACAAAAACAGTTTTCAAAAAAAGAAATGTCAATTAATGTCCATAATAGTTTTTTTAATTCCAAATATTCTTATGAACTATTTGTGCCTGATCTGTGGTATGAAGCCTTCCAAGCTTGTATTGGTCTGATCAGCCACAGTCCAACACACTGTACCTTGACCCCAATACAGTGAGGCCATTTTAGTCCTCTATCACCAGTAAATAGCAATACAAATTAAAACAACCTAGAGCTATTACCTCATACCCAAAACAGAAAATGAAGTATAAATAGTAACTATTAAAGGTTGAGAAGATAGACAATATTCATCTGAGAATGGTTTAGAGAATACAATGGGTGACACTAGACTTGATTTTAAAAGGCATGAAGGACTGTGCAGAGGCACCAAGATAAGAGATGGAATGTTATGTTTGGGGATCAGCTAGTAAATTAGTTTGGGTGGAGCAAACAGTGTAAAGAGGAGTAATAAGTCTATAAAAGGCACTTCCTGAACGTAGAGATCATTTTTTGGTTTTGCGTCTCTATCTGAAGCACAATAAACCTTGCACACAGTAGGCTCATAAATTACTATTGAATTGAAATTGATCTCATCTCACAATCATCTACAAATTCTCCCCTCTTACAGACACATTTGTCAAGTTGTGCTTATTGTAAAAAAGAATTCTCTAGTTTCAGATCTTAACATATGGAATGTATAACTATTCAATCTCCGCAGTCCACTATTTCAATACTACAAAACCTCTCTTTTAACAATGTTTCCCATAAAAAACCAAAGTTTAGCATATTGGAGGTTTTTAGCAGCATGCAAGGTTAGGAGTTAATAGTGTGACTTAGCAATGTGAAAACTAATTTAATCTTAAACTACATTAAAGGAAGCATAGTGTCTACAAAGAGGGAGGAGATACTCCTTAAATTAAAACCTCATTTCAAATAATTAGTTCTGGTACCACAGGAAGGATGTTGATAAGCTTCAGTGAAACTGCGAAAGAGTGATCAAGTCGGTAAAAAGGCACAGAATTATGCTGTATGAGTTATAACTCATATATGTGTATCACTTTAAGGTTTTCCAAACACTTTCCTCACAACCAGCCTGCTAAGTAGGTAGGAGTTGAAAGTAATAAGGACAACAGAAAACTTAAGGAGAGTGACTATCTTCAAGAATTTAAACAACTGTCATGTGGAAGGAGGGATTAAACTCATTTTGTTTATTCCCAGAAGCCTAGGACAGAACGAGGAACAAAATATGAAAAGTTGCAATGGGGAAAATTAGTCTTCATATAATATTAATATTATACATAATATTTATACTATATTAATGTAATTAAGGGGAAGGTTCCTAACAAGTAGAGCTACCCACAAGGGGAATGGGCTGTCTCAAAAGATAATAGGGATACATTCCCCCCAATACAACAGATGTCTTCAAGTAAAGGCACGATGACCTTTATGTAAAGTTTGCTGTAGGGGATTCTTGTTCAGATATGTATTGGACCAGATGGCCTCAGGTCCCTTTCAACTCTTGTGACTATGACTCTGTAGCTAAATGCTACATTCCAATTATAAACTGCCCCAACCATTTTGGAAAATAAGATGGAATTACATTCTTAATTCTCTTTTACCAAGAGATTCCACTAATGGAATTATGCCCCAAGGAAATAAACGATGGCAAAAAAATACTAGTGCATTCAAAAATATTAAAAACAGTAATCAGTAAAAAGGGGGAAACAAAACATAATAACCAATGATTTAGG
Organism: Pseudochirops corinnae; assembly: GCA_028646515.1. NCBI lineage: Eukaryota > Metazoa > Chordata > Mammalia > Diprotodontia > Pseudocheiridae > Pseudochirops > Pseudochirops corinnae. The sequence goes on along the minus strand of CM053591.1, from coordinate 48,890,760 downwards.
AATAGTTTAATAAAGAAGTGGCATACAAATGTTAATATTAATACACTATAAAGAATATGAAGAATTCAGAGAAACATGGAAAGACAGAGAATTAAGAAAGACAAGTCCAAAAACAAGGTAACAACAAAAAGCAACAAAATTCAGTGAAATAAGAGAGACAAGGTGGTATCATACTATGAAAGTTAAAGCTTATGTAGATCTTTTCTTTCAACAACAGGTGAAATAAATTTTTAAAAAAAAACAAAGTGCATGTATTATCAGTTTATAACTATGCTTAGTTCTACTTAACTATTTTAATTTTTATTTTATTACACAGTATATACTGTCTTAACAATAAAATGATTTTAAAATACAAATGGAGTATTCGCTTTAAATCCTATGCACTTCACACATTCTTTTCAATAAATACTCCCCTTTCATTCCCAATAAAAATAGTAGTGCTACCACATTGGTGGCAACGTCTTTGATGATGATACAGTGTCAGTGTGGTTCAGTACCTGAGTTTAATTCAGAAGACCAATGCACACAGTAATAAATTACAGTGAAATAAATGTAGTATATACACATCTTTTTTTTCTTTTTAATTAAAAGATCCCTTCTAATCACCCTATTGAGAGAGGAAAACAAAACATAAAGTCCTTAATACATAGCTGTATAGTCCAGCAAAACAAGTTCCCACACTGACCATCTCAAAATATGCATGTTTTTCAGCATTTTAAGTTCATCACTTCTCTGTCAGAAGACAGAGGGCACCCCTTGCCTTAGTTTCCAATTTTAAGCTACTATGAAATAAACTAATATCTCTGTAGATATAGATCTTTTCCCATTTTTCAGCATTATCCTTTGTAGGGGATTTGTTCGGATATTTATTGGGGAATCTATGTTTCTGCCAAAATAAGATATATCAACAAAAACTGTAAAACACAAGAACAGCTAATAATTTTCCCTCCAAAATGAAAATTTTATTCTGTACCTGATTCTGACAAAAAATTTAAAAATAACCTGCTGAGAGGGTTGAAATAAGAGAACCTCAGTGAGGTAAAGATAACATCTTCTTCATTCATTTAATTTTCTGGGAAAACCAGCCTATTTACAATTCCTTCATACGAAGTATTCCATCTCCATGCCTTTGGACTGTAAATCCCTGGCTTCCTTCAAACTTCAACTTAAAAGTCTTCCTATTGAAGACTATTCCTTATGCTCTTGGCTGCAAATATGCTCTTCCACTTCCAGCCCACTGTTACACTGTATGTCCTCTGAATATATTCCATAACAAGTCATTTGTATACATGTTGTTTTCCCCTAGAGAATCTAAGTTCTTTCTTACCAAAGAAGATAGGCATCAAAAATAAAATGGATAATTTTTAGGCATCAAAAATAAAATAGATAAATTTTTATTACTACCAATTGGTAATAAGCTTTTGCACTAACAAAATCAACACAATTAAAACAAGAAAAACCGTTCATTAGGCAAAAAACTATTAAATATTTCTAATTAAGGGTATGCAACCCAAGATATACAGAAAACTAACATAAAATATAAAAACAAAAGCCATTCTTCAACAGGTTAAATGAATCCAGAGATGAACACTGTTCTCAAAAGAAGTGCAATCAATTAACAAACATTTTAAAAACTGTCCAAACTCACTAATATCAAAATAACTGAGGTTATTCACACCCAGCAAATAAGCAAAGATGACAAAAATAGTCATAGAGGATGGTGACAGAACTGCAAGAAATGATGAGTAATGAATAATTCAAAGAATGAGATATATGAACTGAAGCGATGACAACAGTGTAAATAAAAAATAAAAACAAAAAATAAAAGGAAACAAGCCTATGTAGCTATAATGATGAGAAAATATACCTCCCCTCTTTTTGCAAAGATTTGGGTTTATGGGCATGGAACACTGCATATACTACTAACTCAGTTAATTATGTTGGTTAAGTTTTGCTGAACTACCTTTTTTTAACTTATTTCTTTTTAAGAGATGATTCAATGGGTAGGGAACAAGAGGAAAATTTTTATAAACAAAGGTGATGACAAAAAAAAGATGCAAAAGTTTTTCAGTTTATTGACTTTCACTAAGTTCTTTGAGGACAAAGGCAATTCATTTTTTGCCTTAATGCTTCTGAAGCCCTAAACATAAATAGGAACTTAGTAACTGTCAGCTTTTTAACTGACATTATATGGCTGAGGAAAGGAAAGGCAGGAAAGGAAAACTATCCCTAATCTAAGAGCAAATTTCAAAGATGTCAGAAAAAGTGCTATTAAAATGTTACGGTATAAAATTGTACAATGAAAATTTAAAGAGATAATGTTATAAGAACAAAATTCTCATGATAATTTCAATGAAGTAAAGAGACCAATATAAATACACAAAGAACTCACTGACAAATCTGCATTAATGATACAGAGAAAATTTTGGAAACAAGGACAAAGAAGATAAATTATAAGAGTGGGAAATAAAGTGCAATATAAGTTAATATTGGGTATAAACATGTAACAAGAAAAAAAAGGCTGAAGGATAGATACACTGAGGCCAAGAAGATGATCAAGAAAAGAATATGACCACTGTTCAAGTAGATGACAATGAGTAATTTATAAATTAGTCCCATTATCCACTTTCTCCAGTCCTACTCATGAACCATTAATACAGCTGAAAAAAAAGTCTCACAACTATAACAAATGGGTACATTACAAATTTATGTTATAAAACTTCATATAGCCCTTCACTACAGCAAGGCGGGACTTTTATCCCCCTTGTAACTGATTTCCCTAACTCACTCACTGAAGTTACTCAAAACCCTCTCTTCCCTCCTCAATCCTCCCACAGCTCTTCCCCCAACCTGAGGACTTTGCCTCTTACTTTACCCAAACTAAAAATAAAAAATTTTTAATTAAACAATTCAAAATGAGCTCCCTCCTCTCCCATTCTCTTAAATATCAAAACGTCTTGACATCATTTCCCACTCTGCTCAAATCTCTGACAAAAAAAGAGGTCATTCTCCTTGTCAAAAGTAACCCATATAAAGATGCCCTCAATCTCACTCCCTTTCTTCTTCTCTAAAGACTATCCCCTCAATCAAAAATTTCTCAACAATTCAACTTCTCCCAAATGACAATTTTCTTTCCTGCAGTCTTTAAACATGCCAGTCTTCCCTATCTTTAAAACACCCTCACTAAACCCTTATCTTGTCTAACTCTGTCATCCTCTCTCCTTTCCCTTTTGTCATACAAACTCCTAGAAAAAGCAGACAATCCTCATTGCTTTCACTTTCTCTCCTTTCTCACTCTCCTTTGCTACCAGATCTCTTAATTGCCATATGCAATGGACTTTTCTCAAACCTCATTCATCTTGACTTCTCTGCAGCCTCTGAAATGGTTGATCACTCTCCTCTCCTTGATTCTCTTTTCTCTAGGTTTTCAGAACTCCACTACCTCCTGCTTTTCCTATCAGACCATTCTATCTCAGTTTCTTTTACTGGAACCTCATCTAGGAGGAAGATCTAACTGTAGGTGTCCCACATGGCTCTGTCCTGGGCCCTCTTCTCTTCTTCATCTATTCAATAGATGACTTCATCAGTTCCCATGAATTTAATTACCATCTCTTAAACTGATAATTCTCAAATCTACCTATCCTGTCCTGACCTCTCTCCTGACCTTATCACATCTCCAACTGCCTTTCACACATCTCAAAGTAGATTCCAGTAAAAACCTTAAACTCAACGTGTCCAAAACTGAATTAATTACCTTTTCCCCTGAATCCTCTCCCCTTCCCACTCCCACCTCCCCCCAACTTCTCTACTGCTGCAGAAGGAAACACCATCCTCCTAGACCTCCAGGCTCGCAACCTAAATGTCATCCCTAAGGCCTCACCTGTTAAGTTCAACTTTGCAACATCTCTCAAATATACCTCCTTCTCACTTCTTATATTGCAACAATCCTGGTACAAGCCTTCATCACCCCCTGTTTAGACTACTGCAATAACCTGCTGGTAAATCTGCCTGCCTTAAGTCTCTCTGTACTCCAATACATCCTCCATTCAGTTGCCAAAGGGACTTTCCTAACAGCAAACATGGCTTTGAGGTGAACACATCACTCTCCCTAACTCAATAAACTCCAATGGTTCTCTATCACCTCGAAAATACAAAATCCTATGTTTGGTGTTCAAAGTCCTAAAAAACCTCTCCCCCTACTTTCCCATCTTCTTATACCTGCCTCCTAACACTAGCCTCCTTGCTGTTTCATAATCCAGACACTCCATTTCCAGAATGTTCTCTCCCTCTTCATCTCCACTTCTTGCTTTCCTTCAAATCCCAATTAAATCCCATCTTCTATGGGAAGCCTTTTTCAGGATGCGCAGTGGGGTTCCTCTTCATTACAGTGCCTTGCCTCTTTGAGTTATATCTTTTTTATCTTGAATATAGTTTGTTTATACAGATTTGTTTGTTTGTTGCCTTCCCCATTAGATAGTGAACTCCTTCAAGGGCAGGAACTGTCTTCTGCCTCCTTAGTATCGCCAGCTGTTATCTCAGCACCTAGCATATATAGCAGGTGTTTAATAAATGCTTACGGACTGATCAACTGAATAACTTTATACTGAGTTGCAATTGCATCACTCAACTGATATAGATCTTTCCAAAGTTACCAATGATCTCTTAAGTACCAAATTCAACACTCTTTTCTCCGTCTTCATCTTTCTCAACAGACTTGGGGCATTTGAACCTGTTCACCACCACAGTAGGAATAAGTTTGTTAACATAACAAATTCCATTCTGTTCTACATCTCTATTTTGTCTTTTGAGTTGTGATTTAATTTTTTTCTTTATTAGATTTTTTTGATATGTTACTTTTCAGTTAGATAAGCATCAATGTGGTATAGTTTGAAAAACAGATCTAAACTATCAAACAACTGGCAAACATGTCTCTATTCCTAAAACCACTTGATAAAATATATGTGAATCATCTGAATAAGAAACACCAATAATGAAAAATCATTACAAACACCTCAGGTAAGTACTAATCAAAAATCACATTAAGCAAATTAGGTAATAAGGCACAAATAAGAATTTGGATTTAACTAGTAAAAACTCTTAAACAGAACTTTAAGAAACCCAACAGAGGCTAAAGTCAACAGTCAACTACTGGGTCGACTAAGACAGATTCCTGGATTCCCCAAACTCAAGACTTGAGCATGCTATGTTGGAGAGCAGTACTGACTTACAGATACCACCTCAGGAGAAAGACATACATATGGCCTTCAACTGGGCAGAGAAGGAATTCTGTCATGAGAATAATTATGAGACAGGCTTAAGGGACCTTTAGGAATCAGGCTAGAGATTTATTCCTAGAGATGTTGATGTTTGTACTGCTGAATACATAATAAAAATCTGATTTACATGCACTGACAAGAGTTAAGTCTGTTTAAGTGATCTGTAGTGCTAACCAGCATAAATAAAGGTAAATCAACTTAGTTCACAACATACTTTACAACCACCTGCACCTGCTCTCCTCTATAGATTTTCATGGCACTACTTTTCCTGGTTCACCTCCTCCCTGTCTGACCATCCTTTTTCAGCCTCCTTCGCTGGTTTTTATTTATTGTACCCTCTAACTATGGCTATTCAATAAGGTTCTATCTTGGGCCTTCTTCTCCCTCCACATTCTCTTGGTAACCTCATTCACTCTCACGGATTTAACTATCATCCGTTTGTAAATGACTCCCAGATTTATATATCTAACCCCCAATCTCTCTCCTGGGCCTCAGTCACCTATCACCAATGGCCTACTAGACATTTCAAACTAGATGTCCCAGAGGCTTCTAAAACCAGATTCTTTTTTCCTATGTCTGCTGAGGCATTGCCATCTTTCCAGTCTCCTGGGTTTCATTAACTTCAATATTACCCTCAATTCCATACCCTTCCTCAGTCCATGTGATCACTCACTTACCAAATCTTCCATTTTTACCTTTCACAAATTCAAACTCTTCTCACCACTCACACAGCTAATACTACTTCTACCATTATCTAATTACTCAGCACCTCTTGCCTACATTATTACACTGGCTTCCTAATTGGTAGCTCTAAATTCTAATGTCTAAATTCTCTCCCCACTCCAGTCCATTCTACACACTGCTCTCCAAGTAATTTTCCTTACTGCATAGAATCTACCATGTGATTCTTTTATTTGACCAACTCTAGCAGCCACCAATTTTCCAAAGAAAAAATACATATTGTTCTCTTTAGCTTTTAATGCTCTACACAACCTGGTCATAGTCTACCTTTCCAGCCTCATAGCTATTACTCCCTTTCCCACTCTACAATCCAGCTAAACTGGCCTTCTGTTTCTTATACATGACAGACACTCCCTTTCCAGTTTCTATGCCTTAGCACTAGCCATCACCAATACTTAAAGCACTTCCCTCCTTATCTACACCCCAAGTTTCCAAGAGTCAGCTAAGGCATCATTTTCCAGTTAAAACCTTTCTTAATTCTCTACAACTATCAATGCCTTTGTTCCCAAACAATTTTGTATAATTATTTTGTATAATTATTTTGTACATATTTGGACTAACTAACTTTACATCCATGTTGCTTATATCTGTATATGTACTTACATCCACCCCTGGATCACTGCCTTGTTGCGGCAGAGGGGCTTGCATAGCTGAGTGAAACTATGAGCTGAGCCATGCAAGGTTACCCAAGATAGACAGGTTATAGTGGAAGGTTCTGACAAAAGGTGATCCACTGGAGAAGGAAATGGCAAACCACTCCAGTATCTTTGCCAAGACAACTCCACAGATAGTACTAAAATAATAAAAGAGATGACATCAGAAGATGACCCACTCAGGAAGATGTCCAATAGGCTCCTGGGGAAGAGCAGGAGACAACTACAAGTAGTTCCAGTAATAAAGAAGTGGTTGTGCCAAAGCCAAAAGGAAGCTCAGCTTGTGGATGTGTGTGGTGACAAAAAAAAAAAAAAGTCCAAGTTGTGAAGATCAATACTGCACAGGAACCTGGAATGTAAGATCTGTGAAGCTAGGTAAGCTGGATGTGGTTCAGGGAAAAAAAGAGATAGAAAGATTAAACATCAATAACTTGGATGTCAGTGAATGCAAATGGATGGGAATGGGTGAATTTAATTCAGATGATCACTACATATACTTCTGTGGGTAAGAATCCCTTAGAAGAAATGGAACAACCCTCAGGGTCAATAAAAGGGTGAGAAACGCAATACTGAGGTATAATCTCAAGAACAGTACAATGATATCTGTTCAAATCCAAGACAAACCATTCAACATCACAATAATACAAGTCTATGCTCTTACCACTGATGCCAGAGGCCAAGATCAAGTTCTATGAAGACCTACAACTTCTTCTAGAAATAACACTAAAAAATAAATGTCATAGTCATCATAGGGAATTAGAATGTTAAACCAGGAAATCAGAAGATAATTAGAATAAAAGGCGAGTTTTGTCTTGGAGTCATAATGAAGCAAGGGAGTAACTAATAGTTTTGTCAAGATAATTCTCTAGTCGTAATACTCTTTTTCAACAATCCAAAAGGCTACTCTACACATAGACATCACTAAATGGTCAATACTGAAATCAGATTGATTATATACTTTGCAGCCAAAGATGGAGCTCTATACAGTCAGTTAAAACAAGACCTGAAGCTAACTCTGGCTAAGATCATGAGCTTCTTATTGCAAAATTCTGACTTAAATTAAATAGGAAAACCATCAGACCTTATAGGTATGAACTAAATAACATCCCTTACGAATATGAAGTGAAAGATAAATAGATTTAAGAGATTAGACCTAGTAGATAGAGTACCTGGATAACTATGGACAGAGGTTCACAATACTGAACAGGAGGCAGCAACAAAAAACATTCCAATGAAAAAAGAAAGAAAGCAAAATGACTACCTGATGAGGTTTGATAAATAGCTGAGGAAAGAAGGAAAGTGAAAGGGAAAGATATATTCAATTGAATGCAGAATTCCAGAGCACAGTAAGGAGAGAGAAGATTTTCTTAAATGAGCAATGCAAAGAAACAGAAGAAAACAACAGAATAAGAAAGACGAGAGATCTCCTCAAGGAAATTAGAGATATCAAGGTAAAGTATCATGCAAAAATGGTAGGGACCTAAAAAGAAGCAACAGAGATTAAGAAGAGATGGCAAGAATACACAAAAGAACTACACAAGAAAAATCTTAACGTGACCAATAACTATAATGATGTGGTTACTGATCAAGAACCAAACATCCTAGAGAAGGAACTCAAGTGGGCCTTAGGAAGCATTACTACCAATAAGACTAGTGGAGATGACAGAATTCCAGCTGAGCTATTAAAATATAAAACAGTGATTCTCAACCTTCCTAATGCTGCGACCCTTTAATACTGGTATGTGGGCATATCTGCATGTGGGTGGACCCACCTGGAGACAGATAGAGGAGCCGAGTCTCGGTTCCTAAAACCATCAGAAATGTGTTTTCCGATGGTCTTAGGCGACCCCTGTGATCCCTGTGAAAGGGTCATTCGACCCCAAAGGGTTGCGACCCACAGGTTGGGAACCCCTGATCTAAAAGATGATGCTGTTGAAGTGCTGTACTCAATATGCCAACAAATCTGAAAATCTCACTTTATTGGAAAAGATCAATTTATGCTCCAATCCTAAAGGAGAGCAATGCCAAAGAATGTTCAAATTACTGAACTGCACTCATTTCACAAGTCAAGAAGGTTAGGCTTAAGATTCTACAAGTTAAGCTCCAGCAATATGTGAATCAAGAATTACCAGAAAAACAGGCTGATTTTAGAAAAGGCAGATGATCTGCTGGATTATGGCCAAGATCTGCTGGATTATGGAGAAAGTTCCAGAAAAACATCTACTTCGTCATTAGCTACACTAAAGCCTTTGACTGTAGACCACAACAAAATATGGCACGTCCTCAAAGAACTGGAATACCAGATCATACTTGTCACCTGAAGAACCTGTATATGGGCCAAGAAACAACAGTTAGAACCAAACATGGAACAACTGATTGGTTTAAGATCGGAAACGGAATAAGACAAGGCTGCATGTTGTCATTTTATTTAACTTATATACAAAGCATATCATGCAAAATGCAAGACTGGATGAATCAAAAACCAGAATTAAGGTTTTTGGGAGAAACATCAACAATTTCAGACAAGTAAATGACACCACTCTGATGAGAAAAAGTGAAGAAGAATTAAGAAGCCTTTTGATGAGGGTGAAAGAAAAGTGTAAAAAAAGGCAGCTTAAACCTTAATTTCAAATAAACTAAGATCTTGGCGACTGGTTCCATCAATTCCTGGCAAACAGAAGAAGAAAGAGAAGCAGTGTCCGATTTTATATTTTTGAACTCAAATATCACTGCAGATGGTAATTGCAGCCATGAAATTAAAAGATGTTTGCTCTTTGGAAGGAAAGCTATAGCAGATCTGTACAGCATGCTAAAAAGCAGAAACATCACCTTGTTGACAAAGTTCATCATGACAAGAGTTCTTTTTTGGTACACATTCTTTCAGACAACTTTCTAACTTCGAATTTAACGTTGTAAACCTGGGCTCTGTGACACTTCTGGATAGAAGGTTTGGTTTGGTCTTGTTGCTGCTTTCTTGGAATACTGAGTGTTTTCATTCCAGGATCTGAGGGACAGTCTTTCAGCATTCCCAAAGGAGTGTGATGCATAACAAAGTCAGATTGCTGCCCCTCTGATCTGAGCTCTGCAAGTTCCTCACCTGGGTTTTAGTCTGTGCAAGAGCAGACTACTGCTAAGCTCTACGACCATCAGCCACCTGGAAAGCTCTGTTGGTTCAAAGTGACAGAATTATATACTCCTCTTTGGTCTGAGTTAGCTACCCTGGTTATTCCCGTACAGGCCGGGCTAGATTCTGAGAATGAGACCATGCTTTTGTACCTAAGGTGTGATCCATATCAATGCTGCTGCTACTGCTGGCTTCTACATTTACTCCTTTCTTGGTATACTGCCCAGGGCCTCCCTTATCACTCCACCCTGGACCTGACACTGGGTAATAGACAACAAAACTGCCATTTGACACTTGTTCCTGTCATAGTGCCCAGTTGTGGGGCTTAGAGTACCCCAGTATGGGTCTGGGACCTCCTCTTGTGCTGATGTTCAGTCTCTCTCTAGGCTCTAGAAGAGTCCATGCACTACGTACTCCTGCCCCAACTATGTCACAGCGTCTGCAGACCTCTTGGTCTGTCTCCATATGTCAACCTGGAATGGACAAAGGACTCACTGTAACATTTTTTTTAATTTCTCCATCCAATGTATCATATAAATCTGAAGGAGTTGTAGATCGAAGTTCAGTTGGGGTACTTCCTTCTACTTTGCCATCTTAGCTCTGATCTCCCTTTTTTCTTCCAATGAAATGCTTTTATTGATTTGTGCTGGCTTCTGTTATCATGGCAATAACTAAACATTTCTTTCACAGAGGCAGAGGCTTTGGTCTCCAGATTCACACAGGCTTAGAAGCTTGTACAATACTTAGAAAATACACTCCTTAAAGATGAACACAAGACCATGAGGATCTAGTGCTAGCTGGAACACATCATCTAAGAGTGAGCTGCTTCTAGTTTTCCCACCCACCTCATTCATCATTTTAACCATCAAACCCTTCAACTGAACTACATTATTGTACTCTACACAAACCAAAATAATTCAAAGTCTTTGACAAAGTGAACCAAATCTACATTAGTTACTTCTGTTTCCTCCAATGCCTTACCCAATACCATCTAGTCTTTCTAAATAAATTGGCTTATCTCTAATGAATATACTCTACGCCTGTAATACATTCCCCTTCCACCTACTTTCAATGTTCCAAAAATAGTTTTTTGGCTTTATCAGCTTTAAATTCTAAAGTTCTGTTGATCTTATGACCAAACAAGACATACAGAACATTATGAAATGCAAAATGGATCATTTTGATTACATTAAATTAAAAAGTTTTGGGGCAGCTTTTTTGTTTGTTTATTTTTCACAAAAAAGCCAATGCAACCAAGATTAGGGGAGAAGCAGAAACATGGGAAACAACTTTTATAGCCAGTGTCTCTGATAAAGGCCTCATTTCTAAAATATAGAGGGAACTGAGTCAGATCTATAAGAATACAAGTCATTCCCCAACTAATAAAGGGTCAAAGGATATGAGCAGGCAGTCTTCAGAGGAAGAAATTAAAGCTATCTAGTCATATGAAAAAATGCTCTAAATCACTACTGATTACAGAAATGTAAATTAAAACAACACCTATCAGATTGGCTAACATAACAAAAAAGGAAAATGATAAATGTTGGAGAAGATGTGGGAAGATTGGAACACTAATGCATTGTTGGTGGAGTTGTGAACTGTTTCAACTATTCTGGAGAGCAATTTGGAACTATGCCCAAAGGGCTATAAAACTGTTCATACCCTTTGATCCAGCAATACCACTTCTAAATCCATATCCCAAAGGGATCATAAAAAAGGGAAAAGGAAGGGGTAGAGTCAAGATGGTGGCATAGAAGCAGGAAAACTCCGTGAGCTCCCCCCATAACCACCTCAAATACCTAGAAAATATGACTCTAAACAAATTTTAGAGCTTCAGAACCCACAAAGTAACAAAGAAACAAATCTCCCACAGAAGGCAGCCCGGCAGGCAGACAGATCATCGAAACACTCCCTGCAAAAACCATAAGGTTTTAGCCCCAGGGCAGCCAGGACCAGCCACGGGTAGAATATTCAGGAGAGTGGATCACCAGCAGATGTGGCAGTTTCCAGAATTATCAACCCATAAATGCCAAAGACAAAGTGAAAGGTCAGTGGAACATAGCTGAATTTGGGGGGGGAGGGGGCGCGGAGGAGCTGGGTCCAGCCCTCTATCCCCAGAGTCAAAAGCGGCAGAAGCGGCAGCCACATCACCACCTCCACGTGGCTACTTCAGAGCCCCCAGCCTGCAGATTGCAGGTGGGCCAAGTGACCATTCAGAGGCTAAGTGCTCTTGCCTCAACCTGCCTGGATCAGGATCGTGGTCTTGGGTGGTGGTCCAGGGTAGTGGTCCTGATGTGTGTGAGCAGTGAGCCAAAGCTGGTGGGGGCTGTAGAGATGGCGGCCTCCTAATAGCTCTGGCAGCTGCAAAAACCCCAGGAATTTGGGACAAAGCTCTCCCCTCTAGAAACAGAATTCTACTGTGGCAAAGAGCTAAAAAGTCAAGTTAATTGGCAACATGAGCAGGCAAAGGAAGCAAAGCAAGCCCAGCAATCCAACGTTAGATTCCTTTTTTGGGGACAAAAATGATCAAAGCATAGAACAGGAGAAAGATAACACAGTCAGAACTCTCATACCAAAAGCTTCCGAGAAAAATTTAAACTGGTTACAGGCCATAAAGGAGCTTAAGAAGGATTTTGAAAACCAAATAAGAAAAGTGGAGGAAAAATTGGGAGGAGAAATGAGGATGATGCAAGAAAATCATGAAAAGAGAGTCAACAACCTGACTGAAGAAAATAATACCTTAAAAAACAGACTACCTCAAATGGCAAAAGAGGCCCAAAAAGCCAATGAGGAGAAGAATGTCTTAAAAAGCCCAATTTGCCAGATGGAAAAAGAATCTCAAAAGCTCACTGAAGAGAATAATTCCTTCAGAATTACAGTGGAGCAAATGGAAGCAAATTACTTTATGAGAAATCAAGA
>CM053591.1:48851946-48877547 GCA_028646515.1 Pseudochirops corinnae | reverse complement strand
GAACTTGAAAGAATTCACCGATTACCTCTTGAAAAAGATCCCAAAAAGAAAACTCCTAGCAATGTTATTGCCAGGTTCCAGAGTTCCCAATCAAGGAGAAAATACTACAAGCTGCCAAGAAGAAACAATTTGAATACTGTGGAAACACAATCAAGATAACACAGGATCTAGCAGCTTCTACATTAAGGCATCGACGAGCCTGGAATATGATATTCTAGAGATCAAAGGAGTTAGGATTAAAACCAAGAATCACCTACCCAGCAAAACTGAGTATAATTTGGTCATTCAATGAGGTGGAGGACTTTCAAGCATTCTTGATGAAAAAACCAGAGCCAAATAGAAAGTTTGACATTCAAATACAAGAAGCATGAAAAAGGTAAACAGAAAAAAGAAATCATAAGGAACTATTTACATGTCTACATGGAAAAACGATAATTGTAACATGAAACTTTTCTCAATCTGAGGATAGCTGAAGGGAATATAAATATGTGTGTATATGTATGTATGTGTATACATATATGTATACATACACATATGTCTATATAGGAGGGTATATATGCATATGAGTACATATGTGAGTGTGTGTATATATTTGTACAGGTACACATAGACAGAGGGCACAGAATCAACTGAACAGGAAGAGATGATAATTAAAAGGTGAAATTGAGAGGTGGGAGAGGAATATAATGAAAGGAGACAGGAAGAAACAGAATGGGGTTAATCATCTCATATAGAAGAGGCAAGGGATAATTGTTACACTGGAGAGGAAAAACAGGAAGGCAAAAGGGAATGGGTCAACCTTACTCTCACTGAATTTGGCTTAGGGACAGACTGACACACACTCTAAACTGGGGATCTTGCACTAAAGGAGAGTAGGGGGGACAGAGATGAGAGGGGGGATGATGCAGGGGAGAGCAGGGTGAGGGAGGAGGGTTGTTAGAAGCACACACTTTTGTAAACGGACAAAGTAGAGAACAGAACAAGTAGGGAGCAGGATAGGATGGAGGGAAATATAGTCAGTCTTTCATAATATGTCCATTGTGGAGTTGTTTTGCGTAACTACCCATATATGGCCTGTATTGAATTGCTTGTCTTCCCAGTGGGGGTGGGGGACGAGGGAGGAGTGGGAAAGAATCCAGAATTTAAAATTTTAAAATCAAATGTGTAAAAAATATGACGACGACGATGATGATGATGACGATGATGATATACATACAACTGGGAAATAAGATATACAGGCATTGGGGTAGGGAGATCCATCTTGCCCTACCAGAAAGTCAGAGGGGTGAGGAGGGAGGACATAGGAGAGAGCAGACTGGGGGATGGATTATACAGTGGGATCGCTGTTTTGGGGTGCTGGGTAGGGGAAAGATGGGGAGAAAAATTTTAACTCAAAATCTTGTGGAAATGAATGATGTAGACTAAAAATAAACAAAAGTTAATTATTTTTTTTAAAAAGGGAAAAGGACCCACAGGTACAAAAATATTATAGCAGCTCTGCTGTGGCAAAGAATTGGAAATTGAGGGGATGCCAATCAATTGGGAAATGGCTGAACAAGCTGTGGTATATGAACAAATGGAATACTACTGTTCCATAAGAAATGATGAGCAGGCAGATTTCAGAAAAATCTGTAAAGACTTGCATGAACTGATGCTGAACGAAGTGAGCAGAACCAGGCAAACATTGTACACACACAGTAATAGCAACACTGTGCGATGACCAACTATGATAGATTTAGCTCTCTCAGCAACACAACAATCTAAGACAATTCCAAAAGACTCATGATGAAAAATGCTATCCACATCCAGAAAAAGAACTATGGAATCTGAATGCAGATCATAGTTTTTCACTTTGGTTCTAATTCTTCTTTACAACATGACTACTGTGGAAATATGTTTAATATGATTGTACGTGTATAGCCTATATCAGATTGCATGCCATCTTAGGAGTGGTAGAGGGGAAGAAAATTTAGAACTCAAAATTTTATAGAAATGTAAGTTAAAAACTAAAAACAAATAAAATTTTAAAAAATAAATTCTAAAGTTCTCAACACTTCTCTGTTGAGAATCAAAGTGAGATAGTATATGATATTTTAGTTTTTCTTTTTTCTAATTAAAAAAATCTAAAGATGGTTTTTGCCTTAAGAAGTACAAAAAAAAATACTCCCCTGCCTTCTGAGAGTTCACAACTTACTAAAAATAGGTTAAATACTCAAATAGGGAAATGATGGAAAATAAGTTGTTTTTTTAAAAAACATGTGAAAATCAAATGTATTTTATTTTTATTTAAATAAATCCCAATGAAGCTTGAAATTAATATACCAATGAATTATACTAAGAAAACCTAGGAATGTCTAAGCTCTTGGTTTATCTCAGTTTGATAACTTCCTTACATATCAAATTTCTTGGGTGACTGTATATAATGGGCTAACTCAAATATGACACAATGAAAAGGTAGTAAGGCAGTAAGTAGAAAGGAACTGGACAAAGGGAATGTTTCCTTTAGCACTGGAGTCTACTCTATGTCTGGGCCAACCTTAGCAAAGTCTAATAGCAGAAACTTAAATATTAGAAAGCAGGAAGAGTGTTAAACCTTTCCTACAAACTCAACTCATAATGCAAAAGGACTTGATGGCGTGAGTGTAAAAATGGGATACCTAAAGTGAAGAAAAAGTACTAAAAGGAGAGGAAACAAGGCACTAAGGAAAAACTTTTCACTCTTCACTTTGACAGTTGGCTTTAGGCCAGCAGTTCTCAACCTGTGGGTTACAACTCCTTTGGGGGTTGTACAACTCTTTCACAGGGGTCACAAGGGTCGCCTAAGACCATCGGAAAACACATTTATGATGGTCTTAGGAACCAAGACACCACTCCTCTATCCGTCTCCAGGTGGGTCCGCCCACATGCAGATATGGCTAGATACCAGTATTAAAGGGTCCCAGCATTAGGAAGGTTGAGAACCACTTCTTAGGCTAATAGTACCTTCCTTATAAGCTGCACCCGTAGTTCTACACATTACCCTAGTTATACTACCATACTTTTACACTTCCAAATTTATACCTTACAATAGTCAATATTCTACAAAACATAGTAGTAGTTTAAAAAGTTAGACACTGCTTTTCTCCCTATCCCTTTTCTATTAACCAATCTAAAATTCATTTTCCCAGATCTCATGGTTTTCTTAAATACATCTCACCTATTTTTACATCCCTATCTCTTGCCTCATCTATTTCATATAGCACCAGACTACTAAGAAATGAGAGAGAAGGGGGAAACAAGAAACGAAGTATATTTTTATTACTGGTACAGTGATGCATACATTCCAGTGATTCTCAACCTTCCTGGTTTCCGTGACCCTTTAATACAGTTCCTCATGTTGTGGTGACCCCGAACCATAAAATTATTTTCGTTGCTACTTCATAACTGTAATTTTGCTACTGTTATGAATCTATCTGCGATGCAGGATGTATTTTCATTGTTACAAACTGAACATAACCCACAGGTTGAGAACCACTGATATATTCCTTCAGCCTACCTAGGTTACATATAAAAGAGGTAAAAAGTGACCTAAACTTCAGGTAAGACTACAAAGTGACAAAGAAAAGCAGTATGGAGCAGCGGATAAAGCTCTGGATTTAGAATAGTAAAACTCCAAGCTCAAATTTCAACACCTACAACATTAGGGTTGGGATTCATTACCCTACTCAAAAATCTTCAGGGGATCTTTTTACAAATCAAATACAAAGACCTCTATTTGGTGGCATTTAAAGCCCTTTACAGCCAATAACTGTCTGAGACAGGAGGTGACTCCTGAAAGACTTGGAATCAACTCCAAGACAAAAACAGCAAAGAAGTTTAAAGGAAAAAACAAAAACAAAAAAGATGGTATACTGAATTTAAAATGTTGCATATAATCAGAAATATCCTAGGAGAAGTTAGACATGAGGTTATGAAACCTGGGAGAGGTTAGGGCTGAAAATACAGATTTAGGTATCATTTGTCTCAGAGGCAACTAAAACAACAGGCCTGAATGGGATTGCCAAAGGATAAAGTATGGGGAGAGTAAAAAACACCAAGTTTCCTTTGCTGGCATATCATCTATAAGACATCTTTTAAAAGTGAGTTCCCCAAGAATCTATATACTCTCTTGGGAGCCTCATCAGGTTCCATGGGTTCAATAAATATCTCTATGCAGAGACTCTGAGATCTATATACCTAGTCCCTGTCTCTCCTCAATTTCAATCATCAATTGCCTAATGGATAACTATTTCCCCCTAAACACATCCCTCTTCCAATCTTTCATATTATTCTCTCAATGTCACTACCATTCTTCTAATAACATCCTATGCTCATATCCTCAATGTTAACCTGAACTCCTCATTCTCTTTTACTCCTTCACCTCAACCTCATAGAATCCTTCTCACACTTTAAGAAAAAGATCAAACATCACCTTTGCCTGTCAGTGCCCCCTCCAAAGACCCTTTATTTGTGCTGCATATATTTATATATTTACTCATCTCTCAAATCAACCATTTAGGCTTCTTGATTGTTTCCTTCTTTGTAGTGATATCCCTAGGACCTCGCAGTACCTAGCACACGAAAAGCAACTTAATAAATGGCTGTTGATTGATGTGTATTTACTGTGTGAACCAGGCAAAAAATAGCTAGACTGAAACCCATTGGGAGACCTGGCCCTCATCTAGTTTCTGTGGAGTCGCCAGAGCTGTCTAGGAGTTTGGCCTAGCTCAATTCAAAAGTTATGTACCAAAGGCTTAACAAAACTGGAAGTGTCTCTCCTTTCAGGGAAGGACAAGAGCCAAACAACTGGCCTAGCCAAGGAACTGAGAAGAATATACTCTGGCACCTTCAGAGAAGACAAGCAGCCTTCAAGAAGCAACAGTACATTTAAAGGAATCACCGTGAGGCCAACACAAATGGCCCTGATGCCCTCCAAACCACTGGTCCCCTAGGCTGACAGCTTCTTAGCTAGGCCTTAAACAGACTCAAAGTCCCAGAACCTGAGCAGCTCAGCAGAATATACAAACTCTGTTTAGATCTTAATGCACTATGTGTCCAAGTTGTAATTTGAATTGAAAATCAATTTCTAGTTCTCTTCCTTTAACTTCCAAAATGAGCAAAGTACCAGAGCGGCAGCTACAATGTAGTGGAGAGAAAGAGATGGTCTCAGAACCAGCTGGAGAGTCGAGAGTTTAAAGTCCTGTATCTTACTCATACTGGCTATGTAACTAGGTAAAACCCTTTGCCCAAGGTAACTCTCTAAGACCTTAAGTTGCCAAAGTGCCAATACACACTGGTAGAAGGAGTTTTCTTATCTGGGAATTTTCTATATTAATTAAATAATAGGTCCAGTTCCTAACCCAATCCTAAAATATCATATGTATTTCCAGTGAGAAGGCACCGTAAGCCAGTCATTTTCAAATGGTATGACACAAACTGTTTAAGATTTACACTTGCTATCCAATACCTAAGTCTCCCAGTTCTTCCATGCCACAGAGAGAGGGACACAAAAATAAAGCTATGTAAATAATGAATAAACAAATAAAATGAATAAATAAATGAGTAGTTGAGAAGCACTGCTCTATATATGGAGGGGTTAATAATCTCTGTGGTAAAATCACAGATCCTTTAGAATGCAAATATGCAACAGAAAGGTAAACACAAACAAGAAGTCATTTATTTTACACAAAACTGAATGGGCAAAAAAAAAAATCTACATTCTCTCCTCTCAAAGATTTAAGGCTACCATATTTTCTTTTCAATTTATTTATGGACACACTTACACATTATGTAATTATAGTAATTTACATTAAACTTACATATTATAGTGTAAAAGCACAAAATTAATTAATACAATTCCCCACCACCCCCCAAGTGGTCACTGTGGCCAAAAAACAAATGACCAATAATGAAATGATGATCCTCTCCATGCTGAGCTGAGTTGGTCCTCAATTTACATATACAATACATCTACAATACCTGTACCAGTATGCTATGTAAAAATTCAGTTTAGTAAAATCTTCCAGGGTTTGACCTCTACTTTGGGAGTCCAGTATCACAGCTATGTCATGATGTGACATCAAAGTAGAACTTCAGCTGAAGTACAATATCAATGATGTCTCACATAAGACAAATACTATAAACGATCATCAAGTGCATGCATACCCAGAAAAAGACCAATAATATATTGAGATTGAGAAGCATCAGCCAAACAGCTCAAATGACAGTACTAGTACAGGGGTAGGGAACCTGCAGCCTTGAGGCCTATGAAGTTTGGATTCAGTCAAAAGACAGCACTTGAGGACCTAAAGAGCCATATGTGGCAGGGTCCCTACCCCTGTGCTAGCATATACAAAATATCTAAAGACCAACGAAAGTCCTCTAGCACATGGGGTAGACTGTCTATAAAAGTCATGGGTAAAAAGGCTCTGCCTTACCTTACACCCAACTAGTAAACAGCAGAGCTGAAATTCACAGGTATCATGTCTATAAAGTTCACAATACTTATCAAAATCTTACTGCATGAATACCCATGAAATTATCACAAGTATCAACTGCAACATGTAATGACTAAATCCAAGCCCGATACTTAGGGCTTCCAGAGTCCTGTATTAAAGAGCACTACATCAGTTTTTCTGGATTTTTCTTCCAAGATGGTTCTGCATACAAAATCTGGCTAAGAACTTAAGAACATAAACAAAAATTACCCCAAAAAGTGAAAATGAAAAATAGCTAAAAACATGTATAAATAGCGCGATAGCGCTTCATAAAAGACTGTCCTAACAATAATCTCGTGAAACAGCTAATATAGGAATTTACTATCTCCATTTTATAAATAATTCAACTTGGGCTCAGACAACTAAGTGATTGATTGGCCCAACATCAGTCAGTGAGTAGCAGAGATAGAATGGATAGCCAAATCTCCTGCCTACAAGTCTAATGTTCATTTTCCTTTACTATAATCTATACCTATCAAAATCTGATTAGTCTCAAATGAAAAATGTCATATTTTGCCAAATAACACATTTTATTTCCTAAAAATGGAAATTCTAAGAACTACAAATAATTCATTTTACTCCATAGGAAAAAAGTTTTTAAAATATATATTACTTTCCATCAACATTTTTCCAGATATACTATATGACTTGAAATCTTGGAAAATTTTTTGAAAAATGACAGGCTACCAAAAGGACAATGGAAAAAAGTCCCAATCCCCTAACTAGGTTATAGCATATCATAATTTGCTATAATAACCAGCATAAAAGGAGCAAAAAAGGATATCATCTAGAAAAAAATACAATCAAAAAAGGAGGTACATTTGTCATGTAACAAAAGTGAGGGAAGAACAGATAAATGTTGCTGTATCATCCCACAGAATGTTAAAAGAATGATCCTAAGAAGCCTCTGACACATTGTATAGATCTTATGCAACAACATGGACAAGAACTGCACAGAATGAAAAGACATGACAGGTTATAATCAAAAGGAGAATGTACTCACATCAGTGAGATCATCAATCTACCAGATTTACTTTGTAATTTCATTATGATTAGTAGTTTAATACTGAGGAATAGATAACATTATTTGTAACTTTTCAAGAAATGGTCTAAAGTCTAAAATAAAAAACAAATTTAGAAATTAAATCTTGTACTTCAATAGTTTAAGGAATTTTGTTGTTACAGGTATACCTCTCCCCTCTAGTTGAGATAAATAGCAACCTCTATAAATCTTAGGTAGAGTCTTCCAGGGCTACTGTCACCAAAAGATTCATAACCACAATACTTTCTATTGCTCTACTTGCTTACTCCTTATTCTGTTTCATACTCTGTAGAGTGATACCAGATACTCGCAATAAAATCTGGAGATAAAGCTTCTTCTACAAACTTAGCTAGATGGATCCTGAGAAAAAGAGACACGGTATGTCACCATAACCGCACTTAGGATGGACTTCACCAGGTTTTGCAACACTAATGGTCTTCAAAAATCCAAGGTTACCTACACACCAACACGAGGAAGTTCTAAACTTGACTGTTATCTCCAGAAGTAAAAATAAAAGAACTACCAATTTTTCTGTATCATTTAAATGGCTAATTAGTAGAAAATATGACAATCAGAATTTGGATTGCCTCAAGCATAGGACTATAAATTATAAAGCATTACAGAATCTCTAGTCAAATCTCAATTGTTCAGCAACAGATTACTCAAGCAAGACCTGTTCCTACTTTCTCCTGCAGTGTCTTTTGGCCATTTCACTTCTTTTTATACATGCCTAGAACAAGGAGGTAAAACTTAAATCCGTCAATTCTAAAAGACAAGTACACTGATAAGAGGTTTTGAATATAATTCCCCAGAATTGGGGAGATTAACAGTGGATTTAAATTAGACTGTGCCATCCCAGTCTTTCATAGCACAAAGGAGAACTGATAATAACTTTGGCAACCCATTAAATGTCTCCTTTCAAATGCAAACACATTCCACCTAATATTGCTCTATTAACTTAATCCTTACTGTTAAATTTGGTTAATTTTCTGTATACATACAAAGGTACTACCACCAGCTAAACCAAATTCGGAATCTGTATAGTTATATGGTACTCAATACTCAACTGTTAGATAATCACTTGTAAAAGTAATGACTAAAAAGACATTTTATATCGAGAATTTTCTTCCAAAACATTTTAAAGTTTGCCAAAGTCTGTCACTAACAACATGGCAAATCAATTTCTTGGTTTAAACACTTTTACATATATGAACAATACAACACTTGTACCATAATTCAAAGTAAAGATGTAATTATAATTAGGTATTTTAACATTAGCTGAAGGAGGATGGTACAGTGAAGAGAACCCTGGAATTTGTAGTTAAAATCAAGTCAACAAGCATTTATAAAGTACCTAGGATGTGCCAAGAACTATGCTACCTATGCTAAGCACTGAAGCTACAAAGAAAAGTCCCTGTCCTCCAGGAGCTCCCACTCTAATGCGTAGACAACTAGCAAACAAATAGGTACAAATGAGCTATATACTAAGGATAAATAGGAAAATTAACAAAGGGAAGGCACGAAAACTAGAAGGAACTGGGAAAGGCTTCCAGTAGAAGGTGGGATTTTTTTGGACTACATAAACTTCAAGCCTGAGGTCTAGGGTTTGGCTAGCCTCCTACTGAAATATCCATTTTCAGCTATCACAATCAGACATCAAGCAGACCAGTTCAAGACAGTAAACAGCCATATTTTTAAACAAAAGTTACATATCAATAAGCCAACACCAGTCTTGCCCTTGAATTTAATTTAGAAGCCAAAATGTTTATAACACCCAACTCCTATCCTCAGTAACTACTTGGCAACTTCATAGGGCCATGTGAATGAAAAAATTTGGCTCATCAATTTCCCAGCATGTATGGATTTCATCTCCTTTCGATCCAGTTCAGTATCACCAAAAGAATAATTTTTCCCTTTCTCTTTTCCAGGTAACTCTCCATTTTCCATCAGCAGCTTTACTAGGTTTTGACTCCAAGGAACATCAAAGTTCATCACCAGGCTGACTGATTCAATTTTTGATACTCAACCTCCTCAACCAGTTGCCTCTCACATTTGATAGGAGGGCAGGAGAGAAGAGATATAAATTCCTCCTAAGCCTTCCTTCATCAAGGGCTCAGAACTTTTAGAACTTTCCAAGTAACTCCATTTTCTATCAGCAGCCCTGCTTCATTTTGACTTCACAGAACATCATGCCCTCAGGCCAGGCACCTCCTCATGTCAGGTTATCACCTCATGTCCCCCCCTCATTTTTAGCTTCCTTCTGTGTATTGTCTTCCCCCATTAGACAGTAAGGTCCTTGAGAGCAGTCTTTCTTTTTCTTAATGTTTACTGAAGTGAAGTGAATCTTTAATTCTAATAAAAAATATGGGTTAAGATTACAGCTAAACTAAACAGTAGCCATTAACAGTAAATGACAAGTTTTAAAACTAAAATTGGGCATACATTAGATACACGAGTTTGCTTTATCCCAGAAAGTAAAATTTGGTTTGCTATATTAAAATGAATGTTTGAATAGTAGTTCCGACTTAGAACGCTGCCAGTCTACTGAGTCTACTAATGGAAAAAAAAATTATGAAGTTTTATATTGGCAATTAATTCTCATACCAGAGTTATATGTCACTTGCAGTTTACTTAACAGTACTAAAGTTAACAGAAAGTAGCAAGATGATAACAGATCACTTGGGTCATTTCCAATATTCATTAAGTAACAAAAGTAACAAAAGTGAGGGAAGAACAGATAAATGTTGCTGTATCATCCCACAGAATGTTAATTTTGGGTAGGAGCTGCGGGAGGAGCTCCCCTAAGTTGATTTTCGATGAATGACTTCAGACAGTAACTTTGAAAACTCTAAAAATTAGTTAGAAAGGTAAGAAAAAGAGTTTATATTAAAAACAGTTCTTCAAATCAAAGTATATGAAGACTGTGTATATTATTAGCTAAACTGATAAATGTGCTTAGAAATTTCAACTGCTCAATTTAAATAATTTTTGTCACTTTCCTCCACACAACCTTAACGGTGTTGCCACAAGGCAATATTAGGTGAGAAATCCTTCTTTTAAAAAAAAAAAACAAAATAAGGAAAAGCTTTAGAAAACAATAAATCAATTTAATGTTTACAGAATTAAATTATGTCCAAAGCTCAAAACTTTTTTTCAATCCAAAATCCTATCAGAGATAGCATTAGCTCTAAACAACTATAATTTCTGTAGCAATTAAAAGGTATGACAAAAACATAGGCATCTGATATGATAATATATATACAAATACTTTGAATGGAAGGGCCATGAAAAAACACAGGTACAGATAAACTCAAAGACACAGAGTTGTAACTTACCCAAAGTAAACCAGAACTAGTGATCTTTCAACTATTCCACTCCAACTAGATGGTATTCTTAAACTTTTTAAGAAAAATCATATAATCCACTGACAACACATCACTTAATAAGAAATTTTAATGTATGTTAATATATCACTTTTCAATGACAATGTTTAAGAGATAGTCCAGTTGTTTCAAGTAATGAACTTGTATCTCTTACTTTAAAAGATACACACTGATACTCTAAGTTACTGTGGAGATAGAAGTAAGTTAAAAGAAAATGAGTGGCCTTCCTACTCAGCAGTTTAATCAGCAGGATTTCAAGTTCATGCTTGAGATCACTGACAGGAAATTATGGGAGTAGAGAGACATTTGGGTGAGGGCTTTTTTCTTTAGGAAACAATTAGAAATCAGTTTTAATTGGAAAGTTTCATTCCATCATGGAAATGAAAAGTGTATGAATGGGATATATAATTTGACGAGAATTTTTTTTAAGTGTATCAATGAATTATTTCCAAATTCTCTCCTCACAATTTTATTTGGAGAATGTTTTAGTATGCTAACTTTCTATACGATGAGATGTCAAAATATTCAAATGACATTCAAATCAATATGGAACAATCAAGGGAAACAGGTCAATGTGAGATTTCTTTTAAGCACCAAATAGGTGATAAAGATTATTTTATTTCACAGTAATATTCATAATAAATTATCATGAGATTTGCTTCCAACTAAATATGCAAAGCATTCTTAAGATTCCATTAAATTATTAAGTATTTCTTACTCTCCCCATTCCTACCCAAAGAATCTTGAAGTATTATCTCAAGTAAATACATTGACAGAATGCAAAAACATCATTCTAGAAAACTGCTATTTGATTTTTTTTTTGGAGGGCAATTGGGGTAAGTGACTTGCCCAAAGTCACAAGGCTAGTATGTGTGTCAGGTGTCTGAGGCCGAATTTGAATTCAGGTCCTCCTGACTCCAGCGCTGGTGCTCTACTCACTGCACCACCTAGCCGCCCCTGCTATTTGATTGGAATTTCCAAACAAAACAAAGACCAACACACCAGTTTTATCCTTGTACTATTTTTAAGTTCAAGTCTGTGCGGATTTAAGCAGGTACAAGTGAAACAACAAAACTGTACATTAAATTTCTATAACCAATAATAAACTATCAACTAGTTCCAACAAAATGTGTTTGTATGACCAGACTGGAAACTTCTTGAGAACAGAAATTATGATCTATATCTCATCCCTACACATGCTTTTCACAACAGGTCTCCAGTAAGTAACTGATGATTTTTTAAAATTGTGCCTTAAAATGTCAGTGCTCTATCAAACTTTCATGGACAACTTTAGTAAGTCACAAAATCTCACAAATGGAAAGGCCTTTCAGAAGGTATGTGCTCCCTCCTGGACAACTAAGTTTGGGAATTTGCTCTTTACAAAGTAAAATTCCCTTTATTCTTGCAGTCACTGGAGGCTGGCCCAGTCTTCCTAACTGCACACTGCAAGCTTAATTCTACAGCAGCATGCAATGTACTTGCACACTAATTACTGTTCTAATTATTTAAAATAATTTTGATATGGTTTTATTTTTGGACAAAGGTCATTCATGTGTATTTTTAGGATGATCCAAAATGTCTGACCTTACTCAGATAAAAGAAGATGAATTAAGCTGTTTTCCCCATCAAATTTAATTCTGTCAGTTGAGTGCTAGATTTAATACCATACACGTGAGACTCATTGGTCTTTAGTTGTGTTTTTAATTCTGTGAATTTGAGAATGGTTATTACTCCAAGAAAACAAAAGATGTAGGTGTTAAAAGGCACACTTCAATAACAGTTAAAAAGATACTGAAGCAGCTGCTGGTGTGGGAAAGACAAATAATAAGATCAATCTAGCTAACAATCAAGCAGTAACAGCTGCAATGAAGCACAAAAGAAAGTGCAGTCAAAAATGAAAACAGAACCAAGAAATGAAAAACTATTGCTATGAAACAGCCTAATTAATCCTCAGAAAACAAAGACTTTCAGAGGGCCCTACCAACTGAGAGCTGTTAGTGATTCTTCTACAGTAAAAAGCAGACTTCTTATCACTGGAAGAACAGTGAGAAGACCAGTTTTAAAAAGAAAAAAAAAAACCAACCTACTAACCATGAAAGGGAAAAAAGGTTGCAATAGGCAAAATATTACAATAACTGGGATATTCATTAATAACCCAAAAGCTAATTTTTTTACTGATGAAACTCATTTTTCTTTCAGAGTTAAACCAACTCTTAATAAAAAAAATTCCAGTGAGCCTGTTGTAAGACCTGGGCAACTTGATCACAATCTGGAAAACATCCACCCACAAAAAGTCATTCTGGGGATTTTTTTTTTTTTAACTTCAAGTGGGTCTGAAAGTCTTGGCCCCACTGATAAACACTAATATAGTGATATATTGAGAAGCAGAATTATTCTGGAATTACAAATATTCTCAAATGTAACTGTAATACTACCAACATAACTTTGTTACATGGTCACTAAAGGTTAAGAACTTTATTTAATAGAAAGAAATAATAAACAAGTGTCATGGCCTGGCAACTGATCTGACTTAAACCCCATTAAAAATCTATGGGATGTAATCAAGGTCAGACTTGGAAAAACAGACTATTCAGTAAAGGTACACTTAATATCAAATGTAATTTAAGTGTGAATTAAAGAATGTGTCAAAACTTGTGAACTCAGTCCCCAATCATGTAAAACAAATGACAGCAACAAACAGGTATATTACATATTAAAAGTTTTTAAAGATGTAAAAAGTTGTGACAGGTATACTATGTCAAATATATTTTCTACTTTAATCTTTCTAGTTAATTTACAAACCAATGTGAGTATATATGAAGTTGCCATAACCTATTTTCACATTTACATTTATGTAGAATGCAAGATAGACCTAAGTCATTGAAAACTCTCTGGCAAGATGATGACTTTTGTCCTGAGTAAATCTAGAGTCGTTATAAAAATGCCAATACTCCCAACACCAGAAGTCTTTCTTTACAAATTGGTTAGTTTGAACAGTTCAGAATCATTACGTATTAAAAAAACCTTAGCTAGAACTAAGGAGATTCTCATAATTAATGTATCTGACACTATCCACATATTTCACATAAAAATTATATTAATCTTATGCTACACAGAAATCTGTTGTTTACCTGGAATCAAAATTCTTTACATCTGTTAATCAAAAGAACAGAAAAGAAATATAGAGGTACATAAAGGCAAAAACTTTTCCTTACATTAAAAAATATCCTTATGCCAATATATTTAATCTTCCACATTTTAATTACACAAAGCATGAAATGGTACACAGATAAATGCAAGGTACTTTAAAGGATTAAACCAAACTGATATATATCAAAATTCATTTTATATTCATCAAACACACCAGGTAGACCCCCAGGACCAACTTTTGGGAAACCATGGATACTCAGGATAGGCAGGAATAGATGAGTGGGGATCTGTATTACTGAAGTGAACTCCCAAAAGATGAGATCACAGATCTATATGAATAGTTTCAATAACCAAAGAAGGCCTACACCTAATTAGAATACTTGTTGAAGTGTCATTCATATACTACAAATCCAGTAGAAAACTTAATAATTTCATTAAGAGTTTTCAGTGATAAAGTACATAGTTTTCAAATATGAAAACACTTCTAACAGATTTTTAAAAAACAAATTTGGACAAAATGGCACTAGATCATCTTAGACTTCACTTTCCAATTCCACAAATGATAGAGCCAATTACAAGCTAATACCGCTACTTCCCTTTAAAGTCATAAAGCTTTAATAATATATAAATGCCTACACTATTCATTATTACTTATAATCAGTCGATTAAGTAGCAAACGAAATGTTTTGCAGAATTAGTAGTGTTCTCTAACGTTGTTGGTGTAAAGTCAATTTTCAAAGTGTATCTCTTTTCTGATGAGTAATGCAAGAATCAAGCAACTTTGGCATTAGAGAATTCTTATGATCAAGGAAAGAATAAAGTGTAACCTTAAGT
Source organism: Pseudochirops corinnae (assembly GCA_028646515.1). NCBI lineage: Eukaryota > Metazoa > Chordata > Mammalia > Diprotodontia > Pseudocheiridae > Pseudochirops > Pseudochirops corinnae. The sequence goes on along the minus strand of CM053591.1, from coordinate 48,862,623 downwards.
TAGCTAGGAGATATACACCTACTAATGCTATTTTTAACTAGGGAATTTTAACGTGGACAGTGATCTTTTTTTCTGTATATGAAAAGTATTCACTGGCTTTGGAGGTTAAATGTTAAATTCCAAAAAGGCTCTGGGTTTGTGTCTATAAATTTAAAAGCCACATCTGAAAACTTTTGCGGGTAAATTATAATAAATATGTTATCTGTCATCAAATTCTCTAGTTGCTAAATAGGTACTTAACTTGCCACCTCAAAAGGCCAAGTTTGCTTTAACTTCAGGGAATATAGAACATCACAGACTATCTGACTTTATAAATCCAAACAGATTAAAAGATTAAGAATTTTTTTAAAATCATATCCTTTTCAACCACCTACCCAAAAAATTAAACTCCTTGTTTTCATCATCTCACTGCATCCTACCTACTCATGTTTGCAGATTCATTTTAAAAAGGAAAAGGGTCAATTGCCGAATAATTCTTGATTTTTCTCCACAGCTGAAGAATTAAAGGAGGGATGAAGAAGCAAAGAGCAGGAAAAACATCTTTCCCTTTGCATAGACCCAATACTTTTTCCAAACACAAATATAGAAAGAATTCAGCACTGTATAGCCACAAAAGGAGAGCACTGGTTGCAAACAAGGGCTTATCTATTTGTTACCTGCAATTCCCCATCTGCAGGAGCCGGGGTCCTTCAGAGGGTCCTAGTTCCCCTACCTTTTTCTTAACTTACTCACCCCACACTCAACTTCACTAAAATGAAACGTTTCCGATTGCATCTTACCAGAGGCCTGCACCCCGCAGCTCCTCCCCAAGCTACACGAGGGGGTGATTCCACTGGCAGGACCGGGGACACTTCTTTCTAAAATGGCAGGTTTCCTCCCCACCACATATATATACATATATGTAATAATTATATACAGACACTCTCTCCCTCTCTCTTTGACCTGTATGTCACTGCAGGTCCTAGCTGAACCTCAGACTGTGAACCCCGGCCTATTACGGGGGGAAAAAAAGGCTTCGGTCCCCGGGAGAGGCCTGCTGCCGGGGCCGGGGGGAGAGAGGGGAGGGAGGCTCCGGACACTCACCGAGACGACGGCGGCTGATCTCGGCTCCGGTTCCCCGGCTTCCCGCAGTTACAATCCCATCCGAGGGCCTCGGGATCCAGCACCGCCCCGGCCGCCTCTCTCCGCCCCCGGCACTTCCCGACTCCACTCACCAGCCACTGCGTCTCAGTCTCCCGATTTCAGCAGCGCCAGAGACCAAGAAGGCGACAACCCCCCTCCCCGGCAAATACCGCAGTCCCCGGACTCCGAGGATCACTCAGGCGGCGGTGCGAGGCCGCGCTAGGCCGGGCGAGGCCGGGCGCGGCGTAGAGGACGGCAGTGGCGGCGGCCTCTCCCCGGCGGCCGTGGCACGGGCTGCCTCAGTCTCAGTGGCTCCCGGCTCCTTTCCGAGCAAGATTTTGTAAATCTCACAAAATGGCGCGCGCTCCAAACCTGCGCAATGAGAAGCGCCGGGGCCGGGGCGGCGGCGGCGGCGGCGGCGGCGGCGGCTTATCCGCCAGAAAAGTCCTAGCCGCCCGCCCCCCGAGAGATCCTCCTAGCACGGACACACACACACACACACACACACACACACACACACACACACACACACACACACACGCGCACACACACACACACACACACACACGCGCGCGCGCACACTCACATTCACACTATTTCTCTCTCTCCCCTTCTCTCTCTCAAACACACACACGGACACACACAACACACACACTCACACACCGGTCTCGGCCTCAGCGGCGGCAGCAGCAGGAGCAGTAGTAGCAGAAACAGCAGCGCCCGTGGCACCCGCACCCCCAGCTCGAGGTGTCCGCTCCCCGCGCCGGCCTGGGCCTGATCAACAACAGCAACCACAGCAGCCTCCCGGATTCCCCCGCCGCAGTTACCGCTACCGCCCCCACCTCACTCCAAGGGAGCTTTTTATTATTATTCGGGCGGGAAGCGAAAGGGTTTAAAAAAAAACCCTACCAACAAAATGGCGACTGACCGACCCGGTCGCTATGGCAACTGTCAATCAAATAGCAAAACCCCGGCTGACGTGCTGACGTACTCCTCCTACCCCACTTCCCCAAACCAGTGGGCGGGGCCTGTCGCTGGGGTAACAGCGAATTCCGTTCCCTCCTTTTCCTTGCTTCTTCCCTTCCCCCAACCAACTACCCAACCCCCTTCGGTCACGTGAAGGATAAATTCGGCGCTGTTTTGCTGCCAAGTGTCAGAGGAGGGCGCGTGATTCACTCTGGGGAGGGGGCAGAAGGAAGGAAAGAGAAGAAGGGAAGGATGACTAGAGGTGTTATGGGGTGGGGAAAACAGAAAAGAAGGGAGGAGGGATCGGATCAAATTTTGTATTTCTAAGTACTGCATTTGTAGAGAGAGAGAGAGATTCTGCCCACACGCGCGCGCGCACACAGACACACGCACACACGCGCACACACACACATTTAACACATATCCCAAACCCCGCCCCAAACTAGGTTGGCCACCAGAAATCTGGAGAGCTGCCACCCACTGGACTACACTCTTGCGTACTCCCCATAATGCGCAGCAGCTGCGGGTAGGGCCCCACTGCAGGAACTGGGAGGCGGGGGTGGAGACGGGGGAAACTACAGAGCCCTCTGGACCTGCGAGCGAGCGTTTAACCTGGTGCCCCAGAGCCACTCCCTAGCGGCCCCGCCCGCCACTCTACTGCTGCTTCAGGTTCTCCTACCGTCGCCGCGCCTCCTCAGCACTAACCTCAAAAAATTAAAAAAAATCGCACCGGGACGGCTCTGCGTTTCTTAACCTCAGGAAAGTGCTGTGAGACCTTCTGCATTTTAGCAAAGTGTTCTGCAGTCTTCGAAAGAGCAGCATGCAGTTTTCTAATAGAAGTGTCACACCAACCAGCAGCCTACATCTCTGACAACCTGTATCGCTGATGACCGGCATCCAAGATAGGAAAACCCCATCACCAACGGGAAGTGGGGGGGAACTTAATTTTTTTTTACCTTTCTGTTACACTTACCTGAATATTTCATGTGCCCTGTTTCATGAAAGCAAGCTTCTATATGCTTTTTTAAAGGCATATGACACAGGAAGGGATAAAAGTCTCAACCTAATTACGGCAACATTGTATATAGCTGGGCAAATAATTGGTGCTAAAGGAAAAACTGCCTTATATGTATCAAGATTTGAAATAAAACAATCCAAGAATGCCTTTGCTTCTTACTACCCAGATTAAATCACTCAAATAGTTGTGTGTGTGTGTGTGTGTGTGTGTGTGTGTTCATAAGAGAAAACCTGTCCCTCTCGGTGGGTCTACTTCCAGTTAAAATATCAATCAGGCACTGCCACTGATGCATTTACCTTTTCTTTAGTCAGCCAAAGGACACAATTCTTTCAAAGCAAAGACATTTAAAAGTCACAATAGAACATACTGAGCTATAAATTCAAGGTATAAATACACAAGCAATATCGGTGGGGAGAATGGGCACACACACAGGGAACACAAGTAGAAGGTAACTTGAACCTCCCATGCTGCAGGACCATTAATTGCTTCTGCCGGCATCATTCAACAAGCATTTGTTGAGCTCTTACTCCGGGCCAGGCACTATGCTAAGCACTGAAGATACAAAGAAAGGTCAAAGACGGTCCCTGCTCTCAGGGAGCTTACAGTCTAATGGGGGAGACAGCTTGCGTTTAAACAGCTGTACAAACAAAATAACACAAAAGATAAATTGGAGATAATCAAGAGAAGTAAGACACTAACATTAAGGGGGATTGAAAAGGCCTTTTGTAGAAAATGGGATTTTGCCCGAGACTTGAAGGAAGGCAGGGAAGTTTGGCAGCAATGAGGAAAAAGTTCCATGCATGGGGGACAGCCAATAAAAATGCCCAGTCGGGAGATGGAGTTCCAGGAACAGCAAAGAGACCAGGGTGACTGTATCACAGAGTACTTGAAGGAATGTAAAGAGTAAAAAGACTGGAAAAGTAAGAAGGAGCAGGTTATGGAGGGCTTTAAAAGCCAAAGGATTTTGTAATTTGTTTCTGGAGACAAAAGGGATTCAGTGGAGTTGATTGAATAGGGAGGAGGTGGGGTGATGTGGGCAAACTTGCTCTTTAGGAAGATTAATTGGATCTGGAAGATGGAGTCTTAGTGTTTCATTCTCACCTCCTCATGGTGGGTTCTTTGCTTATCTCTTCAGAGTCACCAACAGGCCATCTCAGCTGAAATTAGTTTACCAGCTAACAAAAACCAGGTTGAGTAGCTCCAGTTCTCTCTTTAAAAACTATGTCTAAGTAGAGATCTCAACCTTCCATTAGCTAATAACTCTCTAACCTATCTGATTTAGGATGCAAAAGAATTTTAGTCAGAAAAATGGTAAGCTAAGAAGGCAAGTCTCTCTACTGACTCCATTTCTGCCTTTATTGTCCATAGCCATCGGCTGTATTTTGACTAGCTGGAAAATCTTGCTGTCTCCCTCAGAAATGATTGTTGTTATTGTTTAGTCATCAGTTGTGATCCCATGGACCACAGCATGCCAGGCCCTTCCATCCTCCACTATCTCCCAAAATTTATTCAAGCTCGTGTTCATTGTTTCTATGATACCATTTGCCTGTCTCATTCTCTGCCATCCCCTTCTCTTTTTTTATTTTCAATCTTTTCCAACATTGTGGTCTTTTCCCAACTTCTCATTATGTGACCAAAGTATTAAAGCTTTAGCTTCTGTGTTTGACCTTCCACTGAATAGTGTGAATTAATTTCTTTAAGTATTGACTGTTTTGATCTCCTTGCTGTTCAAGGAACTCCCAAAAAGTCTACTCCAGCACCAAAATTCTAAAGTGATGATTCTGCAGCACTCAGCTTTCCTTTTACTCCAACTATCATAACCATACATTGCTACTGGAAAAACCATAGCTTTGACTACATGGACTTTTGTTGGCAAGGTGATGTTTCTGCTTTTTAATATGCTGTCCAGATTTGCCATATCTTTCCTTCCAAGAAGCAAGCATCTTTTAATTTTATGACTGCAGTCACCATCTGCAGTGATCTTTGAGCTCAAGAATATAAAATATGACACTGCTTTCATGTCTTCTCCCTTTATTTGTCAGGAATTGATGGGACCAGTTGTCAAAATCTTAGTATATTTGATGTTAAGAGGTAAGCCAGCTTTTTATACTCTCCTCTTTCACCCTCATGAAAAGGCTTCTTAATTCTTCTTCACTTTCTGCCATGAGAGTGGTATCATCTGCATATCTGAGACTGTTGATATTCCTCCTAGCAACCTTAATTCTGGCTTTTGATTCATCCAACCTGGCATTTCACATGATGTACTCTGCAAATAAGTTAAATAAATAAGATGAAAGAAGAGTAAAAAAAAAAAATGGTAGATTCTAAGTATCATGAAAACTCTCCTTCTAGTCTTAGAACAAACTTTCTCAAGTTTTCTTAACCTTGAGCTTCCCTTCTAGATGTGTATAATTAATTCAAGAGGGAAATGTCAAACCATTCAAGTATCTTTGCCAAGAAAACCCCACAAAGAATAGGACATGACTAAAGTGATTGAACAACAAATTAATTCACTATCTTAAGTTCAAAGCTATCCTGCTGGTCCAGTGGCTCCCTCTGAACTTTCTTTTGTCATCTTCTGTGCATTTTTTTAATGGACCAACGACTCCCTTTTTTGGTGTTATCTACTATCACTATCCCCAATCTTCATCCCAATTCTTCCCCCAATTTTTAAAAACTCTCCTTTGTAATAAATTAACATAGTCAAATAAAACAAATTCCAACATTTTCCATGTCCAAAAATGTATATCTTATTCTACATCTTGAATCTATCACCTGTCAGGTGGTGGGCAGCATAGTTCATCATTAGTTCTCTGGAATAATAGTTGGTCATTGCATTTCTAACCCATGTGATTAGGAAGCTTTGAAAAACTCCCAAGTCTACAGTATTTTAATTTGAAAGTGTAGTTTAATTTACAACTGTAGTTATGAAATATGTAAATGTCTCATCACTGTCTCTGAGTTAGAAAGCAAAAACTCTAACAATTGATTAGGAAGCTGGGATTCCAGGATTGAAGAGGAAAAGATCACTCTCTGACATGTGACTTCCAGAGCTGTCCCACATCCTTATGCCATGAAAAACAGGACACAAGACAGGGTCACATAGATATTTATTGAAAAATTAGATGGGTCATTCCAATCATTCAGACAGATGTCACTGTCAACAGCCATCACTCCATGTGTCTGGGGAAGACTGTCCTTTCCCCCTTTTCCTTTCCTTTTCCCCCTCTCTTCCCTTGGAGAAAGTTTCAAAAGACCACCACTGTAGGAAGAAAAACCCCATTCTATGGTCCTGATCTCAAAAATTTCCTCTTCCCAAGCTAAAAAGAAATACAATTCCTAGCATCTGTGCAGCCAGTTCAAGTCTTGCCAAACAGCTATTAGACATTGACCAAAATTCTTCAGTCTTTCAAAGTTGTTTGTCTTTATAGTATTGTTATTATTAGAGAGAGCTAGGTGACACAGTGATTATCCTATGGTCCAGTGTTGGATCTGGAATCAGAAATCCTGAATCCAAATCTAGCCTCAAACAAATATTAGCTGTATGACTCTAGGCAAGTCACTTAATCTCAATTTTCTCATCTGTAAAATGGGAATATTAATAGCCCGCACTTCTCAGTGTTGTTATCTCATTTGATTTGATCAGAGGATCAAATGGGATAATATTTGTGAAGTCCTTTGCAAACCTTAAAGTGCTATGTAAATTTTATGTATTATTATTGTATAATTTTTTCTTCTGGTTCTGCTTCCTTCACTCTGCCTCAGTTCATATGAGTTTTCCTATATTTCTCTGAATCCATCTTTTTCATTTTTATGGAACAAGAACATTCTATTATGTTCATATACCACAATTTGTTTAAACATTCCTAAATTGATAGGCACCCCCTTAATTGCTAGTTCTTTGCTACAACAAAAAGTGCTGTTATATTTTTATGTATTATAATAATAATAGCCAACATTTATACTGTGTGCCAGACACTGCTCTAATTACTTTGCAATTATTATCTAATCTGACCCTCACAACAATCCTGTGAAGTAAATGCTATCATGATCCCCATTTTACAGATGAGGAACTGAGGCAAAGAGGGGTTAAGTGACTTGAGGTAGTATAAAGCCACGCATGAGCAGCTTTCCAGAGGACAGTTGCTATGAACAGCTTTCAAGGTTCTGATTACATAGTATGGTGAACTCTCTATTTATACAATAACAAATTAGAGCAAAACATTCACAGAAAATCAAGGTACAGCATTCACAATATTACAACTTATCACAGAAAATCAAAATACAGCATTCACAATGACATAATAACTCAAACAATTTATCACTAAAATGGCCACATATTTTTCACCAAAGTGGTCAGTCACATAGTTTTGGACAAAGTACAATCATTTAGTCAATCAATCACTTAGAAACTCAATCATTGAATCATAAAGTACAAAACCTCAAAGTCCTCCACCCATGGGGCACACTAAGTTACAGATCAGTCACTATTCAGTTATCAGTCACTATTCAATCATCAGTCACTACTCAGTACCCTCTTAAGGGGTAGTGGAAAATATACAGGCCATCCACTCCTCAGTCAAAAGTAAATCACAATTTCATCACTACTCAGTGTCCAGGGAGGGGTCTTTTCATCTCGACTTGAGGCATGTGGTCCCAGCTCCTACCCCAATCTAACCAACTGCCTCCTGAGTTCAAAGGCAGACAGCTCTCATTTCCTTGTCCAGTTCTCTGTGCAGTTTCTGCTCCACATTGGAGCTCACAGTGTCCAGTCCATCTCAAATCCTTCACAGTTTCTGTTCCTGGGAAGACAAGGCTTAACAAAGCCACAATAATATTCATACACATTAACAAAGCCACAGCAACATTTGTAAAAAATACTGGCATCACAGTCATATTTCCTCAGTCTTCAGCAGCTCCAGCTGGCCCTCAGAAATCTACAGCACCATAAGCTCCATTCTCAAAATCAAAATCACTTTCTCCCATTCTCAAAATTAAAATCAATTTCTCCACAGAAGTTCTGGTCCAGCGACAGTGGCCCAGCCTTCAGGTGCTCATCCCAAGAAGTTCTCACTGTCCAGCTTGTGTTCTTCCTTAAATATGGTATAGCTCCTCCCTGTTCAGCCACTTCCTGTTATGTCAGCAACAGGGATTCATATCTTGTGTTTCTTTAACAGAGGCTTAATTTGAAACGAGGTGCTAAGTACCCGTCAGCTTCCAGTACAAAGGGATCTTCAAATTTCTTTACCATTACAGATAGTAAACCTCTAAAGCTGGATTTTAATCCAGGTCTTCCTGAGTCCAGGCCTTGTACCACCATGGTACCTAAAATTGGTCCCAAACACATGAATCCTTTTCCTCTTTCTTTGACCTCTTTGGTATATATGACTTGTAGTGGTATTTCTAGGTCAAACAGTATTCATAGAGCAGTGATATTATGGAGTATAGGTCTAAATTGTTTTCTAGTATGACTGCATCAATATTGCAGAACATTAGTGTGCCTGTTCTTCAGAATCTCCTGCAACAACTTTCCTTTTTTGCTTTTTTTTTATCTTTGCCAATCTTTTGGGTATGAGGTAGAACTTCAGAGTTATTTGAATTTGTATTTCTTTTATTTTTGGTGACTTAGAGCATTTTTTCATATGATTATTGATAGTCAGGATTTAATCCTTCAAAAACTGTGTGTTCAATTGTTTGACTACTGAGGAATGGTTCATGTTCTTAGATAAATCTTGAATATCAGATTAGCATAAGAGATTTTTTCCCCCTAATTTACTAATCTCCTTCCAATTTTAACAACATTATTTAGTTTGTGAAAAAGTTTGTTTTTAATTTTATGTAATCAAATTGCCTTTTCTTTACATCTTATGGTCCTTTCTATCATCTGTATAGTCAAGAAGTCTTACCATATCCATAAAAGCAAGAGGTGTCTCCTTCCTTGTTCTTCTAATTTGTTGATGGTTTAACTTTTGTTATTGTTGTTATTGAAGTCATTTAGCCATTTAGCACATAGAGTGTATGTCAAAACCTAACTTCAAACCTGAACCAGCCCATGATTGCATGTACCACTTTCCTACCTTGACCTTATCTCTTATCTAGCTACTTTCCCCTCCTTCTGCCTCTCTCTCCCCTACTTTTCAGCTCCTTTTATGTGTTGGCTTTGTGTGGCTTCTGTGTCAGACACTATGCTAAACTCTTTACAAATATTATTTCATTTGATTCTCCCTATGAAGTAGGTGCTATTATTATTCCCATTTTACAGTTGAGGAAACTGAGAAATGACTTACTCATAGAGGTTAACAAAGGTTAAATAACTTGTCACATAGCTAATAAATGTCAGAGGTCACATTTGAACTCAGGTCTTCTGGCTCTAGGCCCAGTGCTCTAATGATCTGCCTAGATGCCTTGAAGGAAGAGGCTCTCATTCTTTTTGTTTATAATTGTAGTACCAATGCTTAGCATAGTACCTACTACATGGTAAGTATTTAATAAATGCTTTATCTATGTATTTCTGCCAGAATACTTTCCGTATTTCCTAGTAGGTTTGATAAATAGTAAGTCTATAAGCCAGTAGTGATAGTCTTTAGATTTATTGAGCAATATAGTATTTTACTATATTACTAAATTATAGGAAATAATAATATGATAACAAATAAAGAGTAAATAATAGTAATATTATAAATAAATAAATTATAGTAAATAACAATTATAAGAAACCTAAACTGTTCCACTGATCAACTTTTCTGTTTTTTTAACCAATACCAAATAGTTTAATGATTCCTGGTTTGTAATACAGTTTGAGATCTAGTATTTAAAGTCTTCTTCCTTCCAACTTTTTCTTTATTATTCCCCTTGAGATTTTTGACCTTTTCTTTCTCCAGATTAATTTTGGTTGTAGTTTTTTCCGCCTCTACAATGTGACTTGTTCATAGTTTGATTGGTATAGCTTTAAATAAGTAAATCAATTTAGTTAGCATTATCATATTTATTATATTGGTGTGGTCCAACTATAAGCAAATAATATGTTTTTAATTATTTAGATATGTCTTTATTTCTGTAAAGAGCATTTTATAATTATGTTCAGTTAGTTACACTGGAATCTTGGTAGGTGGACTCTCAAACAGTTTATACATTCTTTATTTAAAATTTCAAATGGAATTTCAAGATAATTGTGCAAAACTACTACTTAGTTCAGTTCCTATTTAGCATTGGTAGCAACAAGTTCATTTCCAGATGCAGCATGTTTGCCAGATGAGTACTTTCACTGGGCTGGGGTCCCAAAAGTCACCTCCAAAGATCGCTCCTTGTTCCTCAGGACATCAATTGGCTCTGGAACCCAGACTCTGGAACACTGGAACCTGGCAATCTTTTGAGCTCACTAATTTGAGAAGAGAGGGGAGGGGAGAGGAGGGAAACTGAGGGGAGGAGAGAGGGAAGAGGGGATGTTATGGGAATCTGAAGATCTTCCCTGCCCCTAGGCCCTTTGCTAAAGTGGCTACATGACTCTGAGAACCTTCCCAGATTTGAAAGTATACTCTGTTCCCTAATAGGCTCAATGTGGTCATGTGGAG
>CM053591.1:48815862-48851446 GCA_028646515.1 Pseudochirops corinnae | reverse complement strand
TATTCCATTACATTCATATACCATAGCTTGTTCAGCCATTCCCCAATTGATGGGCATCCCCTATATTTCCAGTTTTTTGCAACCACAAAGAGAGCTGCAATAAATATTTTTGCACATATGGGACCTTTTCCCACTTCTGTAATCTTCAAGAGGTATCTTTTAATTCTATTATGTTACAAAGCATGATTCTAGCTGTCTATAGAATAGTTGGGCAGCTAGGTGGCACAGTAGATACAGTGCTAAGCCTACAGTCAGGAAAACTCATTTTTCTGAGTTTGAATGTGGCTTCAGATGTTTATTAGCTGTGTGACCCTGAGCAAGTCACTTAACTCTTGTCTTAGTTTCCTCATCTGTATAATGAGCCAGAGAAAGAAATGGCAAATTACTCTAGTATCTTTGCCAAGAAAATCCTAAATTGGGTCATGAAGAGTCATATACAACTGAAAAATTAAAAAAAAAAAAGACTGAACAACAACATGAAATAGTTAAATATTTAAACCCATGGTGCCAGATTTTCCTATCACAATCACCTATGTTTTACACACTGCTTTAAGTCAATTTTTGGAAAATAGCATAATTAAGCATATTTTCAATACTGTCCCTTCATTCTCCCCAAACAGTTTGTCTTTTGGATGTTAATGGATGAGCTTTAACTGCTAGCTGGGGCAAACCAGAAGCAACTCTCTGTAGAAGTACAGATTCGTGTTTTTTGAAGTATACTGGGAGTAAGGTAAAACCTAAATTGATTCTGGCAGGCTAAGCAGCTATATTTTCTGAATAAATGGCTATGTTGTAGCCATGCAAAGTGAAGCTCAACACAACTGAGGACTATAGATGAACTATAATTTTGTTGAGTATTTTAAAATAGTAATTATTTGTGGGGAGTTGTTTTAACACAGTCATAATAAGCCTCAGTCAACTGATATATAAGTCGTAATAGAGGAGTAAAAAATGGGAGAGGGGCAGCTAGGTGATACAGGGGCAGCAAGGTGATTCAGTGAATAGAGCACTGGCCTTGGAGTGAAGAGGACTTGAGTTCAAATCCGGCCTCAGACACTTGACACCTTACTAGCCCTGTGACCTTGGGCAAGTCACTTAACCCCAATTGCCTTGCCTTCCTCCCTCCAAAAAAAGAAAAAGGAGAAAAAGAATGAGAGAGGTGCTTAAAGTTGTGATGACATGTAAAAGAAAACCAGACTGGCAGTGAGGTGGCACAGTGGATAGCACACTAGTCTTGGAGCTAGGAAGACTTGAGTTCAAATCTGACCTCAGACACTTACTGGCTGTGTGGCCCTAGGCAAGTCACTTAAAATGATTGCCTCCAAAAGTTTAAAGAGAGGGAGAGAGGGAGAAAGAGAGAGAGAGAACCAGAACCATTTATAGAATGTCTATGCATGCTCCATGGTCTATCCAAGGTTTTTCCTTTATACATCATCAGAACTCTTCTAGAAGTTTCTTCCATGTGGAGAAGTTGCATCAGCTGAGCAATCTGATTGGGTCCATGCAAGTTCCAGACCTCCATTACACTAGAAGACAAACCTATAAGTATAGTGTGGAAGGTAGTGTATGGTGTGATTGTAGCTGAGTGAACCTTTTGACACTATTGTTGGCACCCTCTCTTGCCTGACATTGTCCTATCCTCATCTCTATTTCATGAACCTCCACCCTTAATATACTTAACCTAGGTTTATAGTACTTTACTCTCATCAAATATATGTACTGTGCACATGTACATGTGTGTACATTAAAAGGACAAATTTTGAAGCAGAATGATGTAGTGGATTAAGATCTGGCCTCAGAACTAGGAGGATCTAGATTTGATTTCTGCCTCTGACATACTGGTTGTGTGGGGGCAAATAACTTAATGCTCAGGCAATTTTCTAAGATTATGTATGGTACCAGAGCAGGTGTCTGTTTTAATAGAGGGAGTTTCCTTGCTGTGAGTTCTTTATACCACTGAAATGACAAGTCTGGTTAAAAACAAAAGAAAAAAATGAGGACAATTCTAGACTTCCACAGATTTTTGTTTTGGACTAGGAATCATATTCCAAGTTGATCAAATATACACATGCAGAAAAAATATCTAATTTCACACCCAACAAATAAATTCAGATCTTCACACCTCATCTCATTCCTGGACTATTGCAATAGCTTGCTGGCTTGTCTGCCTGCCATTAATCTCTTCTCATTCCAGTCTATCCATCACTTGGTTATCAAAGTAATCTTCCTAAAGCAGAAGTGTGACCACAGTACACACACCTATCCCTCAACTCCAGAAACTCCATTAGCTCCCTATCACCACTAAGGGCAAATATAAAATCCTCTGTTGGGTATTTAAAGATTTTCATTTCTTATTTCCAGTCTTCTATATCTTATTAAATTTTTTTTTGTATAAATAAAACGAATGTAGCCAAGATTAGAAGGAAAGCAGAAAATTTGGGGAAAATTTTTCATAGACAATCTTTCAGGTAGGATATGATTGTGATGAAATACTGCTGTGATATAAGATATAATAAGCTGTTTGATTTAGAAAATCATAGAAAGACTTGGATCTGTGAAGGAAGATACTATCTAACTCTAGAGAAAGAACAGACAAATAGAATAAGCATAGTAGGGTCTTACATATATTTATATATGTGTATATATGGGTGTATGTGTTTGTAGATGTGCATATATATGTATATATATATATGTGTGTAAACACACACACACACATATTCACATTTAACCGTAGCCTTCTCTAGGTCTGGGAGGTGTGGGGAGGAGGAGAAAAAAAATAAAATAAAAAGTACACAGTAGAGAACAAAAGAAAATCTAGAAGGAAGCAAAGAAAAGCTGGGTAGCTCTGAAAACAATGTGCAGGATCTATTACACAGGTTTTCATGAAATGAAACTTTATTGTTTTATATTGAATCCTTTCTTATGTTCTGCTGTGTACATGGAAATGATTTTTTTTCGTTTCTTGTTTTGTATTTAAGTTTAAAATGAATAAAAAATTAAAAATAATACTTTTCTCAAAACCGTACAGCTAATAAGTCTCCTGATTCATATAGTATAATAAATTCTAGAAGGGACACATTTCACTTAAAATGAGACCAGAATAAATTCAACTTCACCTGGATCTATTTTCCAAATGATATTGTACACAATCTCAATTAATAATTTCAATTATTTAGGATTATATTTTATACAATATCTATTTATTCCAAGGATTTCATATTATGCTATTTCATATTATGCTATTTCCAGCAAATCTATTGGCAAAGATTTTAAAGGTGACAGTAATGTACTCCAATTATCATACTTAGGAACACATTGCTTATTGAATTTCTCCTAACCCTCTATACCTTTCTCTACTGGCTTTTAAATCAAGCTGTAAATCTTCTACTTAAAGTCAAACTTCCTCAAATCCTTTCAAAATACTTTAAAACTTCAATTTTTTTATACAAGTTTCTTTTGGTTTGAAAACCCAAACCTTCTTATATTGCTTCCATATTTTCCCTCAAGCCTTTATTATTTTTCTTTACAAGACTTCCAAATCCTTTACTCAGTTAACCCAACTTTCCTTTACATTTCAATCATATACCAGATTTTATTCATTCTATTGAATATTTCCTTCGTGACTTTAGCACTTATTACTGTTAAATTTTCCAAACTTGACTAATTCTGGGAAGTAAAGGGAAAGGAAAGATCTTTTTGAAAGCTTGGAACTTCCCAGCGTGGTTAGTTAAAAGGGTGCCCAAATGACATTCACACAAGCTCTGAGAGCCACACATGCACAGGGAAACACAAACAGGTCAGCAAGTTAATAGACAAACAAACAAAACATTCAAAGGTGTGATGGTGCCTTCAGGAAAAGAATAGTTTGATATTAAACATAAATGACATGACAAGGAACACAGAGGTACTTGAGTTCAAACCTTCATTCTGCTAGGCTCTCTGCTGAAGCAGGTATTTGAGAAAGCACACATCAGCAAACATAGGGCTGGTAACAGACAGGGTTCTAGATGCTCACTTCTGGGACACTCGAAGATGTAATCTTCAATGAATCCCATGAATGCTTCCACCATTTAATGTTAAGTCCTGAAATAAATCAAGCTCAGGAGTGGAGGAATAAAACATCCTTAATCAGGTAACAGGGTGGCAAACCTGCCACCCTGGGGGATGTCTCATCAGCAGACTCAGCCTAAAAGGTGCTTATACTTTTAGGAGAAAATGTGGGGAGGTCACATTAGGAAGCAAAGCTTTGTCATGAGATCCCATTGCCCTTGGCAATCTGGGCAAGAATACTTACTCATTCTGGTTAATTTACCCTTCATGATCTAACTTGCCATAAATCTCAGTGAACAGGATGGACAAGGACATTAGGAGCTCAAGCTAGGTTCCTCTACATTACAAGGTAAAATCCCAGGGTAGGAACTTAGGGTGTGGTTCACTGCAACCAAATCAAGAGTAAATATGGTAAGAATACAAATGCAAGGACATTACTGAAATTGGGACATTACTAGGATCACTTAATAGAGTGGCAGGTAATATTACATTTAGTATTAATTTTCAGTCATTTATATTAACAATTTTTCTGTCTGACTAAGGTTTTCATACCTCTGCTGGAAAAGTTTCAGTAGCTATATATTTACCTCTAGGATCAATTACAAACTCCTGGATTTGATATTTAAAGCCTATTTACAACCTGACTCTAGTCTACCTTTCCAGACTCATTTACATATCATTCCTCTTCACTCACTCTACCATGAGTGAAATTATAAACTCCACGCTGGGTTGTTTGACTTACCTCATACACAGTGCTCCTTCTCCACGTCTTTGCACAAATGAACTCCCATTCCTGAACTTCACCTCATTTCCTCCTTTTAGATTCCCTTTCCTCCTTTAAGATAGCTAGATGGTACAGTGGATAGAGTACCGGGCTTAGAATCAGAAAGACTTATCTTCATGACTTCAATTACTAGCTGTGTGACCCTGGACAAGTCACTTAACCTTGATGTTCCTCATCTGTAAAATGAGCAGAAGGAAAGGGCAAACCACTCTAGTATCTTTGCCAAGAAAACCCCAAATGGGGCACAAAGTCAGACACTATTGAACAACACCAAAAAGCCTCTTTTAAAGGTCATCTTCAAGAATTACCTCCTACATTTCCTTCGTGCAACCTTTCTGTTCTCCACATATCCTCTCCTCCAACAATGCTAGTCTCTCCCATTATCTCACATTTTGCTTATATATTTTGTATCTACTTGCTGATCTACTATAAGCTCCTTGAATGCAGGAATTGTTCCCTATTTGTTTTTTAACCCTTATTGACTGCTTGATTGATGACAAATTAAGATGATTTCTTTGCTTTTCAATACATTAAGACACAAATAAAATTACTTAAGAAAGTAACATTCAATACAGTGGTACCTTGACATAGGAGTGCACCAATTTACTAGATTTCTGAGATAGGAGTTGTCACTCGATTGATTTTTTGCTCTCAATTGTGAGCCAAAATTTGAGGTACCAGCCACCGCTAGTTGGAGTAGCCAACGCCACAACCCAAGGGCCACCCAGCATCCCCCACCTCACTCCCTCACTCTTCAGTCTACGTCTACCTCGCCAGTGAAGAAAATTAAGTTAAGCAAAAGTAAAAAAGATATTGTAGCAATTAAGTTCAGGGATAAAGTGTAGCATCAAGAGTGTAGCGAGTGACCCCGAAAGAGCAGGAAACAAAACTAACATCCTCCATCTATCTCCTCCACCCTCCACCTTTGCCAGTATCTTCTGTTAGCTCAAGTCGTCTGATATCCAAGGTAAATATACACTTTATAAAACCAGTTTATTTCTTCACATTTTCTTTTATTATGTTTTTATACAATATTTGTTATTTATAAGTACTTTTTCTTATTTAAAAACACATAACAAAAAATACTGGAGTGGTCTTTTGGGGCCTGGATTAATGGCATTGTAGTTAATTTCAATGAAATTAATTGATATGTTATACAAGCAAATTGAGTTACTCGGAAGTCAAGGTACCACTGTAAGTGTAATAGTAATAATGGTAACAAGTAATAATAGCTAGAATTTCAAGTAAGCGCGTTAGTATTTGAACTCAGATCTTCGTGATTTTAAGTCAGCTTACTATACTATCTAGCTGTCTTAAATGTTTATTTAAAAGTTAATAGGTCACATTTATCTGTCCTTTTACACTTTAGAACACACACTATTTGATAATGTAGATAACTTGACTCATATTTTGCATACAGAGAAGATGATTTTAAAGTGGTCCAGATTACATTCATCTGTAAATTTCTATTGTAGTAAGAAAGTTAGTCATGGATAATTGAACCTGGAAGGAATCTTGTACGTAATTATGCATAGCGTTATAAAGCGACTTGCACACAACTTAAGAGGGAAACCCGGGGCTGCGTGCGCAGTTTGAGACGGGTAGGGCGGGGCGGAGCTGGAGGAGGTGAGTGGGGGAGCCGCACTTACAGCCCCAGCTATTTGAAACATTGGGAGCCAGGTGTCGTCCTCGGTGCTCCCATCACACACCAGAGGGCGCCCCTCTTAACCAAATCCCCATTGGTGCCTCCAGCCTCTTTCCTCTCTAAACAAGGAAGAGAGTTTAGGAAGGCGGGGCTGCCTCGATTGCCCGCCCTTCTCCCCCCATTTCCGGCGCCAGGGCTTCTCTCGTTGCTATGGCGACGGGAGAAGCGCGCGCCCGGCCCTCCAGCTTCGACCCCGAACTGGACCCGACGGAGGTCCGCTCCGCGGCGAGGCAAGGAGGAGCGTGCGCACTGCGCGGACCATGGCTTCGTGTACAGGCCGGAGGCTGAGAGACACGCCATGAAGAAGGGGGAGAGAAAGAGGAAGGGTAGTGGAATCTATCCCGTGACCCGAGGTGCTATCACGTGACTCCATGGCTGCTGGGAAGAAGAAGAGAGAGTAAGGAGAGGAGGCTGCAAGGAGTAGGAAGTGGCCCCCATTGCTTCTGCTGCCTCACGATGGGGACTGTCCTGGACATCAAGATCAAGAGAGCCAACAAAGTGTATTACGCTGGGGTGAGTGGGGGCTTGTCCCCTCGGCCTGGAAGGCCTTTAGGGAGGGGAGGTGCGGGAAGTCACGCCGCGGCTGCACACCCACGACCGGCCTTGTACCAGAAGAGTGATGGATTTCACTGCTGCAGGCCATCCCTGCATTGTTTGTGGCAGCGTGGTTGGTATGGGAATCCTGTCTGGATGTTAATTTGTTTAGAAATCTATCCCTGATTTGTGAGAGAATATTGATTCTCAAGTAATCTTGTTGTCTTTCAGTTATTTCAGTCTTGTCCGACTTATCGTGACCCCATTTGGGGTTTTCTTTTCCAGTAGTTTGCCATTTTCTACTCCAGTTTATGTTACAGATGAGGAAATAGGGTTAAGTGACTTGCCCAGGGTCACACAGCTACCTCGTAGGTGTCTGAAGTCAAATTTGAACTCGAGAAGGTGTCTTCCTGACTCCAGGTCCAATAGCCCACTGCGCCACCTAGCGGCCTTCTCATGTATTCTGGGCTGGAGCAAACCAGGAGGGGAGCAGACAGTACTGAAGCGAACTAGTACGCATTCATGGTTATGTTTTCGCAATTTCCGTGTTTGGAAAGCAACGGGAAGTTTTACCTCCAAAATGAGAAATACTCATCTGATAAGTTGTAATTTAGGATAGGTTCTTAACACTACTCATAAAGGAAAGTAGCAGTGTCTATTGTTGAATAATACAATAGAAAAAATCCCATTATATGCTAAATTTAAAAAATAGAAAGAAAAATACAGTTTTCCATGGTAGGAATCTTTTGATGCTTTCCCACTCATTTTATGAAATATGTTTCATTTGAAATAGTTGGTCAAGTAGATAGAATTCAAGTAGATAGATTCAGCTACTGATAACTATTTTGTTAATTGAAATAGATTACAATTAATCATTTTAGCTGGAAAAACTAATTATTAGATTTTAAAATTAAATTTGAGATATCCTTGCATCTATCTGTGGTTTTTCCTGAGTCCTGGACTCAAATCAAGGACCTTAATAAAAGTTAAATGAGGAGAGTAACAAAACATAACACCTGAATACTATTATCTGTAACTCTTTGAGATTGACTGGAGGCAACACAGAGTTTGTTGCCACCGCAGAATTCTGGGTTGTGATGCTTATGAAAACAGGAATAAAGGAATTTGTATTAAAATAACACAAAATTAATTTTCAGTCACTCTTATCAGGGTTAAAACTCTTAAGTGAGGTGAGCCCCATAATTTGTCATTTCAAAAATGTCTTAACCATTTCAAAAAGGTGGTTTTAGTTATGCAGAGAAATTCATTTTGAATCAGCTGTCTGTTTAAAGAGCTACAAAACCACTTGAAAATGTCTATTGACTTTGAGAACCTGAAATAACCTAGCCTGTGTGGGTGATATTTCTTAAAAAATATTAGCATTAGGAAATCTCTGCAAAGGAACCACAAAATTGTGGTGTCCATTGACTTTGTATCGTTTAAACTGGCCTATACTGCTTCTGATGTTTACTATCTGTGTGAACTTGGGCAAATCACGTAAGATATGTTGGCCCTAATTTCCTCATTTGTAAAATGTGGATGTTGGAGTAGGTGGGCTCTGAGGTCCCTTCCAGATTAAGATCTTACATAACTTGTAGAAAACATTCCATCACTATGCCTTTGCATGAGCTGACTCCCATGTGTAGAATTCACTTTATTCTTTCTTAAGACTCATAACCCTAAGCTTCTTTCAAAGCTCACCTCAAATGCCCCCTCCTCCTTTGACCTTTTCTAATTCCTCCCAGCTGCTAGTGCCTTCCTCAATTACTTTTTTTATCTATTTTTTATCTATTTTTCATTTACTTCACACATGTGCGCGTGCGCGCACACACACACACACACACATACACACATCCCTCCATAGTGCTGTTTTCCCAATAGCTTTTTGAGGACAAAGACCGTTTCACATTTGTCTTTTGTGTCTCCATTACCTAGAGCAAGGCCTGGTACATCGTAAGTGTTTACTAAATTGCTTGTTGATTGGTTAATTAATTCAAGGCCATGATAAATGACACAGCCTCTAAGTTGACATCAACTCATAAATTACCTCTTTTTTCTCATCCTCTTCCAGCTAAGATCTGGTATTTTTTCTGATCCCCATCTCTATCTTGTTCATCTATATGAATGGACAGCATGAAGAACTTTGTCAAGTTTAAATATAGCATTATCCTGTCAGAAGAGAAAACGAGGTTGTGCGGCGTGATCTTTCCTCAATGAAGCTGTGCTGATTTTTAATGGTCACTCTTTCCTGAGTGCTCAGAAACAATCCTTTTAGCAATATATTGTGAATTTTTAATTTCTGGAATGAAACTTAAGCTCAGGGGCCTGTAGTTTGTGGATTTTGCCCTCCTGCATTTTTTGGAAATTGAAAGAATTTTTGCTTCTCTCTGTACCTATGACATGATCCTTTTGTGTCTTCCAGCATCGTTTATAAATCGTTAATATAGTAATGCAGCAATCACATCTACCATTTCTTTTAGCATCCTAGCATTTAGTTTGTCCAGATCTGGTGGCTGTCTTACCTTCACAGAACAAAGATAATTAACCCAGCATCCCAAGTAATCACTTTAGAGAGTCCTTCACAGCAAATAGGCATCAACAATACAGACAAAAGCTCAGTGCAAAGCATCAGTTTTCAGGCTGCATTGCTGTCTATAGAGTCTGAATAACTTGAAGAATACATGACGTACACATAATCACATCAGTATTTTATTTCAGAATGAAAGCAAATATGTATAACAGCAAACATAAAGTAGTTCTCAGTAGGCCTTTGAAATAGCAAAATATGCTGTTCCACATACATAACCAACAGCAAAACGAAACAATTAACAAATGAACCCTGCTACAGTACAGGCATAATACTAGTACAAACACATAATGTCAATACAAAGCAAAGAAGCATAAAAACAAAATAATAAAACAAGCATATTTAAATTTGCTTCAGTGAACTCAAGACACATATTAAATAGCTAAACATTAGCATGATTATCTGGCTGTATGTGTCACAATTTCACTAGGTTTACTTAAGACATTATAATGTAGTCTGATTTCTAGTTGGAAAGTCTTCCATCTCTGGTGATCTGTCTGTCTCTACCTGCGTTGGTTGAATGTATTTATAATCACAGCCTTCATAATCAGCATTATGGTCATGTTTACCTAAAGCATTACCGGTAGAGTAGTCATGTTAGCTAGCAGTGGTACTGTGTTCTGAAAGCTGTGTCTGTATACTGGGAGACTTTGACTAAAATTACTGTGCATGAAAGCTATTCCTTCTGGGTTCCTTCCTCTACCATTATTTGAACTTGGTTTGGGGGTACAATACAGAGAGTCCTTTTCACTTGAAATGTCTTAACCATTGCCTGGGTCAGGCAGCCTTTAACTGGCAGTCTCTATCTCTTCGTCTCTTGAGATGAGCGTCAGGCTAAACTTGCCCAACAAGGAGTCCAACTCACTCAGCAGTTGGCAACAAGGGATTGCTGTGAATTGTCTTTATAAAACCCTCACCAGTTTTAGGAATGATTTTATTTTTGATTTAAACTTTTAGTTAACAAGCATTTATTTTCTCTCCTCACCTATCCCTACTAAATAAATAGGAAAACAAATCCTTTGTAACAAATATACATAGTCAAGCAAAACAAATTTCCACATTGGCCTTGTCCAAAACTGTGTTTCATTCTGAATCGTGAGTTCGTCAGGTAATTCCCTTTATCAGGAGGTAGTATTGTGCTTCATTCAACGTTTTTTCTCTTTACAGTGTTGTTACTGTATAGATTGTTCTTGGGTTCAGCTCAAGTTCATGTCTTCCTAGGTTTCTCTGAGACCGCCCCTCTTGTCATTTCTTACAACACAATAATATTTACATTTATGTATAATAATCTCCATTAGAGTATAAGTTCCTTGAGGTCAGGGAATGTCTTTGGGCCCTTTTATGTATCCCCAGTGCTTAGTATGGTGCTTGGCACACGGTCATCTGTGTCTGTGCCTCTGCGCTAACTTCCACATGCTTAGAGTACATTCCTTTTCTCTCTACTTCATAGAATCTCTCTCTCTTTTTTTACCCCCTTCCCCCTCAAAAGACTACAATTAAGTATGGATATATTTATATTAGATATAGATATATACATAGATACATACATATGTACATACATATATAGACATATACATTCCCAAACAAATTCTACGCCTGAGCATCGTTTTTATGTTTATGCGTGTCTTATATCCTGTTCCTCCTGACTCCTCTGGTTTACTTCTACCTACTATCTTGCCCTCCTATTACTTAACCTACCCCCTCCTCCAAAGATCCCTCCCCTATCTTCCCATCCCCATAAATCTAAACACCCTTCTACAACCCCCTTTAACCCATTCTCTCCCCATCCCCTCTAAAGATCCCTCCATTATCCTCCCATTCTCATTGATCGCAACACCCTTCTATATCCCCCTTTTAACCGTTTCCCTCACCTCCCTGGAGATCCCTTCCTTATCCTTTCCCCCCTCCCTAACTCCTTACCATTTTATTTCTTCTGAATTTAGAAGACTTATATGCTTTTCTAGATAGACGTGTATTGTTCCCTCTTGAACCCATTCCCCGTGAAAGTTGGTTACCAGAACTACCAACCTTCCTCCCCCATCTATGTCCTCTGTGTTGGTTCTTCCTCTTGCACCTCATTTGTATAACATACTCTTGGGGCAGCTAGGTAGCACACTGAATAGAGCCACAGCCTGGAGTCAGGAGGACCTGAGTTCAAATCCGGCCTCAGACACTTAACACTTACTAGCCATGTGACCTTGGGCAAGTCCACATTCTCTGCCTTCTCCCTGCAAAAAAAAAAAAAAAGATAGTTACTCTTTTTAACTGTATCTGTTTTCATTCAGGTTTGTACTGAACTTTGTGAATTCTTTGCTACTACAAAAAGTGTAGTAGCTATGTAGATTTTGTCGTTGTCTCTGAATTCGTTAGGGTACATACCTAGCATGGGACTCATTGGGTCAAAAGGTATGGACATTATAACTATTCTCATTGAATAATTTCCAATGCTTTTCAGAGGTGTAGACCAATTCATAACTCTGCAAACACTGCATTAGTGTGCCTGTCTTTTCACAACTCCTCAAACATGGATAATTTGCACCTTTTGTTGGTCAATGTGCTACATATTCAGTGAAAACATTTGTTTTTAACACTTATTAGATATTTGCAGCATTCTTTCATGTAGTTGTTAATAGTTTGCAATCCTTTAACCACTTATCTCCTGGGGAATGGCTCTTGTTCTTATATATTTATATTCATTCTTTATGTATCTTAACTATGCTCTTTATCAATGAAATTTGGTGTGAAATTTCCAGAAATTTGGAAAAATTTTCCAGTTGCTTCTTTTTTGTTTCTAATTGTATTATTTTGCTTGCAAAAAACTTTTTTTAATTATATAGATTATCTTTTAAGATTATCATCAGTTTTCATAATGATTGTGGGCAAATGTTATTGCCCTGTATCCCCATTGTGATTCCCATTCAGTAGTCTTCTATTCTGTCATTCAGCTTTACAAAATTCCTTTCAGATTTTTAATTTAGTTTAATATTTTAATTTTAATTTCTTCTCTTTTGGTTAGATTTATTTAAATCTGGAAAGAGCACATATATATCCTCAACAGTTATTGTTTTGCTATTTTTTTAACCCCTTCTATTTCAATTAGATTTTTCTTTAGGTGGAGAGTTATTAAGTTAAAAAATATTTTTGATAACTGCATTTCAGTGCTGACAGATGTGATAGACTTAGGATCCACAATGAGAAATGGTTGATGCAGAAATTTGTTTAGTTTTACTATGCCTATTTGTTATAATGGTTTTCTTTTTCTTTTCAATAGTGGGGAATGGGAAAAAGAAAAATAAAATTTAAAAAAAATGAAAAATTAATGGAATTTACTTTCTTTATAATAATTTGTATTTCATTAGCCCAGTACTAAGCACATAGTAGCTTATGTTTATTGATTTGATTTTTTACATTTAAAAACATTATTCTGTGATGGGGTCCATAGGCTTTACCAGACTTCCAGAGGGGTCTATTATATAAAATAAAGGTTAAGAATTCCTGTTTTAGGTATTTAAATACTATACCATTTGGTGCACATGCATTTGACAATGATATTTTGTTATCTATGATACCTTTAATTATAATGTAGTTTCCCTGCTATGTCTTTTAGCTATATCTAATTTTTTTTTGGAGGGGGAAGGGCAGGGCAATTGGGGTTAAGTGACTTGCCCAAGGCCACATGGCTAGTAAGTGTTATGTGTCTGAGGTCATATTTGAACTTAGGTCCTCCTGACTCCAGGGCTGGTGCTCTATTCACTGTGCCACCTAGCTCTCCCTATATCTAATTTTATTGTTGCCTTGACTGAGATTATGATTGACACCTCTGCTTTTTTGGATTTGCCTAAGGTGTAATAGATTCTATTCTAGCATCTCATCTTAAACCTATGTGAATCTTTATGTTTTAAATGTTCTTTTTATAAACAACATTGTTGGATTCTGCTTTCTAATCCATTCTGTCACTCTAATAGGACCGGTACTAATAAGGTTTTTCTTGTCTCCATCCTCCTTCAACATTAAGCTCGTTTTCCCTAAAAGGCAACTGAAGCACCAATGCAATATTCACAGTGCCAGTGGTCTGTAAATATAACGGCATAATGCTTGATTGCAAAATATAACAGATTCCATATAGGAGACAGAAGCAAAACATTTATTCAGCCACCAGAAAACTGAATCCTAAAACCAGTAAGTCGATTCCATCATAGTAGCAAAAAAGTTAATCAACCATAACAGCACAGAGACCCACAGCATTCTTTAGCCTTCCCACAAACTAGCATTTACTCACAAGCCTGTCTCCCTTAGACGTGTCCTCTCCTTCCTCTAGTCTTAACTGCTCTTACTCCCAGCTTCTTGTGGGCTCTGTTCCTACCTTCAGCAGATTCCTCCCTCCACAGACCCCAATGATTACATTCAGCCTATTATGGGGCAGAATATATCCTTAAGTCAGGGAAGGTCTTCAAATTCCCATTACAGCAACAGAGCTGGCCCAGGTGCTTTGGTCTCTGCACCTCAATTAATGCAGCTCCCTTGACAATATCCTCTGGCCATATTAACATGGCTTCCTGGTCACCTAAGTGCAAAAAAGTCTTATCTACATAAAGTTCAGGCCTCTCAGATTTGGTAGATATCTCTGAACCATGAGAATCACCAGACATTCTCCGGCTGACCCCAGATTTGTTTCCATAAGTAGGTGAGGGGTGCCGATTCTACTGAAGTTAAGTGCTCTTGTATCTTTCTATGCTATAACTAAGTAAGGTCTTTCTGTTAATAGTTCATTGACATACGAATGATTCATTGACATATGAGTGCCATTTTACCTGAACTGTTGGGTGTTGGTGTCAGACCCCCAATACCCACCCTCCTCAGTTTTGAAGCTTAATTTATCCCATTGACATTTACTATTATGACTATGAATATTTTTTCTTCTACACATTCAGTTATAATGTTTCTGCCTTTTTTTTATCCCTCTCCCTACCTCCTTTTACAAAGAAAAAGGTGGTGGGGGAAAAAAGTGGAAACCGCATAGTAATTGATTTTCCTCTCTACTATCATAGCTTTTTGGGTAATTTAAAGTTTTGGAAAACACTTTGTTATCTTATTTGATCATTATAACAGCCCTGTGAAGTAGATGCTATTATTAATATCAATTTTACAGATAAAGAAACTGAGACTGGGAAATCAAGTGAATTGGTCAGGGTCACACAGCTTATAGGTGTCTTGGGGCAGAATTTAAATTGTCTTCCTAGTTCCAGTTGTTTTTTTTTTAATTTAAAAACATTTTTTAAAATTCAGTTTTATGTTCAGTTTTATTTTCCCTCCCACATCTGCCTCCTTCTTGAGGAAGCAAGAAAAACAAAACTCATTAAAATATATGTGGTCAAGTAAAGCAAATTTCCACATGTTAGCCACGTCCAAAAAAAAACATTTCCGATGGTCTTAGGAACCAAGACACCACTCTTCTATCCGTTTCCAGGCAGGTCTGCCCACATGCAGATACGCCCACATACAAGTATTAAAGGGTCGTGGCATTAGGAAGGTTGAGAACTACTGGTCTACTAGCTCTCTATCTGGAGATGGATAGCATGTTTCATCAAAAGACCTCAGGAATTGTGATTGATTGATTAGTTTGTTGATCAGAGTTCCTAAGTATTTCAAAGTTGTTTGTCTTTACAATATTGTTTTACTTTATAGATTGTTTTCCTATTTATTCTCACTTTACATCAGTTCATTTGAGTCTTCCTGAATTATAACCCAACTACATTCCATTATATTTATGTATCATATAACTTGTTTAGCCACTTGACAATTGAAAGACATCCTCTCAGTTTCCAGTTCATTGTCATCTTGGAAAGAACTGCTATAAATGTTTCCATGCATATGGGACCTTTTCCTTTTCTTTGACAATTTTTTTTTAATGAAAACAGTGTAAATTTATTTCAATGAAGAACTCAAGTTTACAATCTTTTAGTGAACAAGAAGTGAATTTCTACTTCATTTCTACCTCGTGACATTTATGAAAACACCCTGTCAATAAATAAATATCTCTAGACAGATTAAGGGTAAGGCAGACTGGATGATCAATTACTTCTGCTGTTCATATCCTTGCACGTGATGCACACAAAATGAGTAAGAATTGCATTTCTAAACAGACTAAACAGTTACTGAATATCAATTTAATCATTCCTTGAGCCCAATGGTACTTAATTTGTACATACAAGCATAACCTACTAACAGATGCTAATTGCATTTCCACCTTTTGCTGAAGAGACTTTGATAGAAGCACTTGTTTAAATTTGTATCATGTACCACAACTATAAAAAATGGTTTTAAGAATTCCATGGAGGGGCAGCTAGGTGGCACAGTGAATAGAGCACCGGCGCTAGAGTCAGGAGGACCTGAGTTCAAATCTGAACTTAAACATTTAACACTTAGTAGCCCTGTGACGTTGGGCAAGTCACTTAACCCAATGCCCTGCCTTCCCTCTCCAAAAAGCAAAAACAAAAATTATTCCATGGAACCACCAATTATAAAGTGCTGCTGTCAATACTGTGTTGCTATATTTTATTATCTATGAACTGCCATGTTGGATTAGAGTATTAAGTTTAATAGCTTTTTGGTTCCAAATTGCTTTCCAGAGTGGTTGCACCAGTTCACAGCTCCATCAGCAAGATATTAATGCATCTTTTTTTTTATAACTGCTCCAGCATTTGTCATGCCTCTTTTTTTGTCAACTTTGCCAATGTAATGGGTATGAGGTGGTACCTTAGAGTCATTTTAATTGGCATTTCTCTAATTATTAGTGATTTAGAACTTTTTAATGACTATTGAAAGTTTGGATTTCTTTCTCTGAAAACTGCTTATTCATATACTTTGACCATTCAGTTAGGGAATGGCTCTTTTAAGTTTGACTCATTTTTCTATAAATCTTAGAAATGAGATGTTTATCACATAAACTTGTTGCAAAGATTTCCCCCTGCCTCTTCTCTCCTAATTTTAGGTGCATTTGTTTTGTTTGTGCAAAAACAAAACTTTAATTTTACATAATTAAAATTGTCCATTTTATCTTCTGTGAATCATCTTATCTCCTCTAATTTACTTAAGATGTCCCCTTTCGTGTCTAAATCATGTACCTCTTTGGAGCTTGTCTTGGTATATAGTGTGAAGGGTTTGGTCCATACCTACTTTCTGCCAGACTGTTTTTCAGTCAAGTCTTTTTTTCCCAGTGTGTCACCTAGTTGCTTCATTTGATCATTAGCTCCTTTTAAGTTCCTCAATATTTCTACCTTTGAAGATTTCCCTTGTCTCCTGCGTTTGTGTTTCAAATGTAAGAGGAAAGAGTTATTTTTAAACATTTTGATTCATTATTTATTTATTTTTTAAAGCATCTTTTCTTTTTAAATTATGAGTTCCAAATTCTCTCCCTTTTTCCACTTCTCACCCACCCACTGAAAAGGCAAGCAATGATATTAATTATACATGTGAAATCATGCAAAACATTTCTATGTTAGCCTTATTTTTTTAAAGCAAGAAAAATAAAGTGGGAAAATTATACTTCAATTTGTGTTCACCAGTTAGACAACTCTCTGGAGAGAACTCATTTTTTTCATAATGAGTTGTTTGAAATTATCTTGGATCATTATATTGATCAGAGTTGCTAAGTCTTTCACAGTTGATCATCATTGCCGCATTGCTGTTACTTTGTGTAATGATCTACCAGTTCTTTTTGCTTCATTTGCATTGATTCATATAGGTCTTGCCATGTATTTCTGAAACCACCCCCTCATCATTTCTTAAAACACAGTAGTACTCCATCACAATCATATGCCATTTGTTCAGCCATCCCCCAACTGATAAGCATCCCTTTGATTTCCTGTTCTTTGATTTCCCATTCTTTGCCACCACAAAAAAGAACTGCTATACATATTTTTGTACATATGGGTCCCTTTACATTTTCTTTGATCTCTTTGGGAGATAGACATAGTAGTGGGTAGTAGTAGAACAAGTAGCTGGGTCAAAGAGTATGCATGGTTTTGTAGCCCTTTTGGCATAGTTCCAAATTGTTCTCCAGAGTAGTTGAATCAGTTCACAACTCCATGAACAGTTTATTAGTGTACTTCTTTTTCTGCATCCCCTCCAGCAATTGTCATTTCTGATAGGAATGAAATGATACCTCAGAGTTGTTTTAATTTGTATTTCTCTAATCAGTAGTGTCTTACTCCGATCTTTTGTTGATTCTGCCACTATAACATTTGATTTGAGATGCTATTTTAAAATTGTTTGCAGGGGAATGTTGGGAAGAATTCAGCTGGGTGGCTGCCCCTAACTAGCCACCTTAGTTCTGCCTCAAGAAGAATATTTTGATTTATTTCTTATTACCTCATTGAATCATTGAGTTTCCTTTGATTGATTCTCTTTTTCAGGCTGTCACTTAACTGAGCCAGTGGCCTGATTTTTGCTCTAAGCCATTTCACTTTCCAAATGCACTAATTTTATTTTTTATCTCTTGTTTCAACTGTTCCTTCATCTTTTTCAGCCCAGTCTTAGAATTCTTGTGACCAGCATTCATTTTTCTGAGTGTCTACCTGTGATTATTTCAGATTTATTTCTTTCCTCTCAGATTCTTTTTTTGGAATTCTCTAGTCCCTAGCCTTTCTTTATTTCAGTAGGAGTTTGCTGCTGTCTTACAGCGTAATTTTTGGATTATGATTTGTGCTATGGCTCCTCCTGCAGCATAGTATAGGAGTCCTATCTTTCATTGCAGCTCTAGAATGGAAAAATGAAAAAAAAAATGT
The DNA here is from genome assembly GCA_028646515.1 of Pseudochirops corinnae. Taxonomy (NCBI): domain Eukaryota; kingdom Metazoa; phylum Chordata; class Mammalia; order Diprotodontia; family Pseudocheiridae; genus Pseudochirops; species Pseudochirops corinnae. The sequence continues at coordinate 48,833,000 of CM053591.1, read as the reverse complement.
ACCAACCAGGACTAAGTTCTGCCCCTGCTGGTGTCTGGAAGCCATCACTATGGATGGGAAACCAACTGCCTTTGACCACAAAATGATTGTCCCAGTCTGCAACAGCTGTTTTTCCCGTGGTCAAGCATGTGGACGTGAATCATGATCCTTCAAAAATAAAAGCAAACTGAGATTGACTTTCAGGAGAGATAGGAACCAAATTAAACATGCTAGCATGATCAGTCACACCAAACCATTCACACTGAGCATTCTGTAGACTCTCAGTAGTCTCTGTGATGTTAGTCAGAAGAGCCTTAATAGGAGAAACAACCTTGTTAAGATTATTGTGATCTGTTTTGAGATACCAGTCATTGTTCCCTCTTTCTAGACTGGCAAAATAGGAGAATTGAATGGGAATGCTGTGGAGATAATCATATCTTCATGCAATAAGTCTTTAATTACTGGTGCTGTCTCTCTGTCTCCTGCCTAAGTTTGTACTGAGCAGCGTTAGCAACTCTTTTCAGGGAGGGAGAGCTAGTTGCCTGTGAATGTAGCCTGCTCTTAGTGTCAGGGCTTTGGATTTGTCCTAAGACTGAAACTGACACCTTGTAACATCCTTCGTTGCCTACAATGGAAGAAGGGAGATGACTATCAGGTGTGACAACCTACGCTTAGGGAACCAGGAGGGAAGCCCAGTTCTAGATTAGCTGCAGTACATTTACCCATGATAGTATAACCACATAGTCCCTGCATTAGTTTGCGTGTTTGTAGGGTTAATGGAATATAAGAACTTCCCCATTCATTAATAGGCCTATGTGACCATGTGTTCCCTTTTTTCTTTGGAACAGGAGCCATGTTCCCAGGTTTAAAGGTACATAGGTATTTTAATCACGGATGTCTTGCTGCTTTGAGCTCTAGCCTGGTTCACAGCTGTGACATATCCTGAGTCACACAGAGCCCGTGTATTGCCTTGGGGGGGGAGCTTGCTTAGGAGGAAGCTTGCTTATGGGAGGCTTGCTTGCAGGAAGGCTTTCATACATTTGGGTACTGAGCCAAGTAGGCACTGTGTCACCTGGGTTGTGATGCTTTCTGGCTCTGAGCCTATTAGTTGAAAACTATATCTACTGGGAGGTTGATATTTTACTTTGGGGCTCACTCATGGGAAGAATGTTTCTTTGTGATTTGGCCAGAGAAGACTCTGCGTAGCCATTGTTAAGGGGCCCCCCAGCTTTGAAAACCCAGATGTTGGTGCTTCCTGGTTTGGTGATTTTGTATCTATTACTTTAGATAGTCGGAGCCCTGTCTGTTGGATTCTTTCTTGGATACTCACTTCTTTCTACTTATCTGTCTGCATTGTTATAATTAAAGTAAGATTGTTGACCCCTTTGAAGCTGTTTTTCCTTTAGAAAAGTCCATCAAAAAACCTGTGCTGGCAGTCCTGTATGCTGGTGTTATTGGCCTTATGCCTCCCCAGCAGCTGCAAGTATCATTTCTGATACAGTATCCCATGATGAACTTCAGGATTCCCTGGAATAAGATTGACCTGTACTCCCGTGTTCAGGAGGACCATGCACTGTTTCCTGTTCATAGGTGATCAGATGACAGGGGCTGTGAAAGGGTGCTTATCCTCGTCTTGTCCCTGTGTTCCCTCTGGATCCCCTACAGGTTAGGGGTATAGCCTCTATGGTCTTTCCTGCCTTGGTTCTGGGCCTCTATTGTTTCTCCTATCCCTTTTCTGCAGGTACCTTGACAGGAGGTCCCTCAATTCACTCACTGACTTGACTGACATCATACACTTGGAAGCACCCAACTCTCAGAAGTGCCGCTGTAAGGCAGTTTGAGTGTCCTTGGGTATCCTTGTTTGTTATCCCAAAGCTAATATTCTGGCTGCCTGAATCTTCCCTTGAGGCCCTCATTGGAGTGTAGCTGAGGGTCCTGTCCGTTCTTATTTCTCTTTATCACGTGCAGACAATCTAGAGCCTCTTGCATGATATCAGCTTCAGCCATCATTAGGAGGGTAGCATTATACCTTTGAGGAACAGAGTGTGAATGGCTTTATTCAGGGTGGCTTCTTAAGGTCCTTCCTATCTGTCATCAGTATTGTGGTTTAGCCACAAAATCATCCCTATTCCCCACAGCAGGGAACATTTCTCTTAGGGAGTCCCTCAGGTGATTTCAGAGCCAGTAAAGAGAACAGGATGTGGCGAGTGTTTCTCCAAGTCATCAGTGTCCATTGAAGGGCAGCACAGGAGCTGCTCCCTTCTTGGCCCCAGTGTGTCCGTTTTGCCAAGATCTCCTCTGCAGCTCCTGGGGATTTTTTAGAACTGCAGTGACATGACAAGCGTCAGCAACTTGACAGAGCTCAGCAGGGATAGCTTAAAGGCCATCTCCAGTCAGGTATAGTCTGTTTAGCCAATGACATGACTTCTTTGACTTCTGTATTAGGTCTCTGAGCAGAGACGAGAACTCAGGGTGAGTTAGGGATCTGCTTTCTTTCTGATGTTCAGAAGGGCTATCAGTGTCTGTCTTGAGTTGTCACCAGAAGGATTTGGTGTAGACTCTGGAAGTAGGCAGTATCATTCTTCAAGGAGTCCCCAGTTATCTCGTCAAGGTTCGGATTGGGATTAGGGGAGTCTTTAAAAGGATTCTTCTTAACCATCCCTCTTGTTGAAAGAATTGTAACAACACTCTTCTTCCTACTTTACTTATCTTGGTAGCTGGTGGTTGCTAGCAGATTCCAACAGAAATCTTTGGGGGATTTATATCTCTTAATAGAATAGACAGCTTCATCAGGGTTCTTAAGAGGAGTTTATACAGGTATATGTAATAATGGATTTAAACTTGCTGAATGTAAAGATTGAACTTCAAGTCCCTGTAGGGTTAGTAATTGCTTATTTTATTAGTTTAGATGCTAGCATTGCATGTGCTGCACATACTCTGATTTTATTAAGGTAAAAAGTTGAACTGCTAAAAAAAAAAAAAAGACTATACCTGAAAGCCTTGTGCCAAGGGTTAGGGGTCAGAAACCTTCTGACCTGGGTTCTCTTACAACCAGGGAAACAGCAAACTCTGCTTTGACTTTGGGTAGGAGACAACACACCTTCCTTCTGATTCAGAAGGAGCCAAAAGATCCCTGCTTGTTGCGTTATGTGAAACAGCCCATTACACAAAGGTGAGGTATCCTTTTAATTATGTACAATGCCTCTTATTTTATACTAATGACTCTCCAAACACTGGCAGAGGATTCAAAATGCTGTTATCTAGTCTCTTAATTCCTTCCCATATGCTCAGTTCCAAACTACTAATTCTCTTTCCTGTTTTCCAGAAACCCAGTTTCTTTTTCCAGCAATCTCAGTTACTTTATTTGGCCTCACCACTGGAGTTAAAGCAAAGACCTGGGTTGTAAATTCACAGGAAATTGGTACTCGGGAAGCTAGTACAAACATGAGTTTTATTATTATGTTATTATGTGGTACAGCAAGGATACAGAACAAGCATACACACACACACACACACACACACAGACACACTGTGACAGTACAGACAGAGGTTTGTCTCTTCCTGTATGCAAAGAAACTCACCCAATTCAAGGGAGAGGGAGTCGTCTTAGAGAAGTACACACTTTAAATAGGGGTCCAAGCAGAGAAGTCTTATATCCTAAAAATTGGCTTGCTTGAGAACAGATAATCAATGCCAGATGTGGAAGAGGGCATTCCTAATCAGACCCAGATGTTTCTTGGAGTTATCTATCTATACTCAGCTTGGATGGGTGGTGGGGAGGAAGGGTTTGAGTTGATTATCTTGAGGCATCAGGAAAGGAGTGGCCCTCAGGTCACTGCAGTTGACAAATAGTTAAAGACTGTTTGATACAGGATTAGTTTGGGTCAAAACAATGGAAAAGTATAAAATGGCGTTATTGCATATATATTTTATAAGCATTTAGGACCGCTTAGACCATCATTAGACCATCACATTAAATAACATATTTTAAAAATCAGAATTCTCACAGCCATTCATTGTCCTGCATCTTTTATAGTGCTGAAGTTTTGACTTATTCTGTTTAAGTTGGACTGATTCATCCTTCCTTAGGGATCCTAGTAATTGTTTCCAGGGCCCATCATATTGATGTCAGACTTAGTGTGGACATTGGATTGACTTTAGCCCTGCTACAGCTCAGAATTATTGAACTCAGGTGTTCTACCAACTTCAACCTCCCCAGGAGCAGGAACTATAGTTGTGTACCATCTTTCCTGGCTTTAAGAAAGAAAAAAGTTATAAGTTTCATGTTTGTTACTTTTTTTGTTGTTTAATTTTATTAGTATTATTTTTTTTTACATCTGCTACTTCCCATAGACTTCCCTTCTCCCAGATAGAACTCTTCTTTGTAACAAATAAGTACCACAGATCAGCCTCACAATATGCATAGTCTGTTGGCTCTCTGTTGAGAAGTCCTCTGACATGATAGATCATTGCGTGAGTTACACAACTCCTTGAGTGGTAAAGTCTTTCATTGTTGTTTTCCTTTATATTACAAACTGTTGAGTGGCTGTCACACACAATTTGTTCTCCTATTCTGTTAGCACCACGTATCTTTTTCTAGCATGCATTCTGCTCCACTTTGTCCTTGTTACACGAACAGAGATGGTTGAAGGTTTGTTGGGGAAGAGTGTTGAAATTATTTAATAGAATGAAACAAGGAATTTTCTAAGTCTTCCTCAGCCTGTTGGGTGGGACATGGCAGAAGTTGGGGGGAAAGGTGGAATGCATAGTTAAAGACCAGCTTTCCTCTACTCAGAATTTCTACTGCACTAGAAAATATACAACATATGACACTTTACCTTAAAAAAGATCTGGTTTGATTGTGGATGTGGATAGGGTTGTAGCTTGTGAGTTATTATGTAGTGCTAGAAGAAGGATTATCTGTAATTGGAAGGAAAATTGTAACATGAGGTGTGGATGGTTGTGGCAGTTTCTGCATTCTGTTTTTCAAAAGTGAAATCAAGCATGAGCAAATGGAAAATTTGTGTTGTTTAAATCATTCCCTAATATATCAATAGGGACAGAACAAATCTGTATTTTGAAAAGAAGTCTTATAGCAGAACTAGTGTGTTTGTGTGTGTGTGTGTATGTGTGTGTGTGCGCACAGTGTTTTCCAGGAGTCATAATATTATTAGAAATATTTTTCAAAATGCCATACAAATCTCCTGATTTTAAGGACCTTCAAAATTGGTATAAAAACAGTGGAAAGGAAGTTAAGAAGTTGTTCTGTGTTCATTCGTTTCAGTTGTGTCTGACTCTTCATTACCCCTTTTGGGGTTTTCTTGGCAAAGATACTCGAGTGATTTACCATTTCCTTCTCTAGCTTGTTTTATAGATGAGAAACTGAGGCAAACAGGGTTAAGTGACTTGCCCAGAGTCACACAACTAGTAAGTTAAGTGCCTGAGGCCGGATTTGAAGATGAGTCTTCCTGATTCCAGGTCTGTGGCTTATCCACTTTGCCACTTAGCTGCTCCAAGTTAAGAAGTACCATTCAGTAAAGAAGGTGAAGTTGTTAAGTATTCTTAAGTAAATAGTCTATAGTAAAATCTTTCTTAAATGATGAAGGTCCATCTGAAATCCTGCTTTTAGATTAATATTAAGCCTAAATTATAAATCTGGAAATCATTGGAAATTTTTAATACGGGTTTTGTGATGACCTTTGTATTTTATTGACAATGCTGAGCACTTTTAAAAAAAAATTATTTACTTTTAGTTTAAAACATTCAGTTCCACATGTTTTTGAATTCCAAATTTTCTCTCCCTCCCTCTCCTGTCCTCTACCTCCCGCCTCCATGGCGGCATGCAATCTGTTATAGATTCTACATATACCTTCACATTAAACATTAGTCAAGTTGTAAAGAAGAATCATAATCAATGGAGTGAACAATGAGGAAGAAGAAACAAAACAGAACAAAAAAGAGAGAGAGCAAGTAGTTTGCTGCAGTCTGCATTCAAACTCTGTAATTCTTTCTCTGGATGTGGATAGCCCTTTCCATCATGAGTTTTTTTGAAGTTGTCTTGTAGCATTGCATTGCTGAGAAGAGCCCAGTCTGTCAAAGTCAGTCATCACAGATACAATGTGGCTATAATTGTGTACAATGTTCTCCAGGTTCTGTTCCCTTCACTCAGCATAAGTCTCTCCAGGTTGTTATTATTATGAAGTCCATCTGTTCCTCATTTCTTAATAGCACAGTAGTATTTCCATTACATTCATATACTATGACTTGTTTAACCATTCCCCAATTGATGGCTATGCCCTTGATTTTCAATTCTTTGCCACCCCAAAAAGACCTGCTATAAATATTTTTGTACATACAGGTCCTTTTGAGTACTTTTTATGGAGCTTATTTTATTGAGAGGGTTCACCAGATTTTTGGCATATGTAATTGGGAACGTGGAGTATTGGATAAAGAGCAGGCTTCAAAACCAGGAAGACCTGTACTTAAGAACTGTTTCTGTCACATTCTCGCTGTGTGTCCCTGAGCAAGTCACTTAACCTCTCTGTGTTTATCTAAGACAGGGGTTTATAACCTGGAGTCTTGAACTTTTTTTAATATTTTGATTACTGTATTTCAACATAATTGGTTTCTTTTGTAATCCTAGATATTTTCTTTTATGTATTTAAAAATCTCATTCTGAGAAGGAAGGGGTCTTTAGGTTTCACAGACCTGCAAAGGACTCCATGACCCAAAAAAGGTTATGAACCCTTACCCTAAGACTAAATTGCAAAGAGATGTGCCAACCTGCATTGTACAGGGAATTTCTTTATCCAGTTTCATGTACCAGCAAAATCATTGGTCATTTCTGTCCCTATCAGCAATTCACAAATAACTCCATTGGTTCTGACTGTGGTTTTTCGTCAGCTTAAAAGATCACTGTCAATGCTAATATGTAAATTACTTAATATAAATTACTTAATTTGGAGTTATAGAACTTAACATGTCTCCAGAATCTTTGTTGTTGCCATAATAACAAACATTTGTTGGTATTCTGTCCTGTGAAAAGGTGTATGGATAGGTGGGATTTGCTTTTATTTTTGGCAAAAGTGAATAAGGTGAATGAGTCTAATTAATTTACGTTGTTACTCTTTTTTCTCTTTGTAGGAAGTGCTCTCTGGTGTGGTGGTTATATCTAGCAAAGATCCAGTACAACACCAGGGAATTTTATTAACAATGGAAGGATTGGTGAACCTGCAGCTCAGTGCCAAAAGTGTTGGTATGTTTGAAGCTTTCTGTAACTCTGTTAAGGTAAGGATTAGCTTACATTTTGAATGATTGGGCTAATGTTTAAAAAAAATCACAGTGGTTTCTTGATGCTACAAGTAGAATAGTATAATCATTACCCATTATTGTGGGGGACTTTATAAGCAGAAACTGATTTAGTAATTCCTACAATTTCTATCGTCAGCTTAAAGAAACAGCAAGGTATTTAGAGTCTAAATGCCTTTAGCATGTTACTGCATGTTTTTTGTGATTAGTAAGAAATTGCAAAACCAAAAATGTATGCTTCAGTCTCTATTGAGACACCATCAGTTCTTTCTTTGGGGATGGATATCATCCATCATTAGTCCGTCAGAGTTGTCTTGGATTGATGTATTTCTGAGAATAGCTAAGTCTTTCACAGCTGATCACCCTACAGTATTGCTGTTACTTTGAACACAGTACATTTCACTTTGCATCAGCTCATGCAAGTCTTTCCAGGTTTTTCTGAGAGCATCTTGCTCATCATTTCTTATAGTATAATAGTATTCCATCATAATCACACAGCACAGCTTGTTCAGCCATTCCTCAATTGATGGCCATCCCCTCAATTTCTGATTCTTTGTCCACACAAAAGAGCTGCTTTAAATGTATTTTTTACCTGCTCGATTGTAATACTAATAAATAACCTCCAAAAGTCCTTTACCTCTGATTGTTCTTTACCAGCATAATTTACCCAAAATATAATTCTAATATCACTTCCCTAACTTCAGTGGCTCTGCATTGCTTATAAAATGAAGTACAAATTCTTCTGTGTGGTATTTAGACCCTTCATGATCTGGTCCCCAACCTACCTTTCCTGTCTTCCTTACAACTGTGCTTCCCTTCAGAGGCAGCTAGGTGGCTCAGTGGATAGAGTACTGGGTCTAGAATCAGGAAGATGTGAGTTAAAATCTGGGTTCAGACACTTAGACCTGTGTGACCCTGGACAAGTCACACAATCAATATTTGCTTTAATCCACTAGAGAAGGAAATGGGAAACCATTCCAGCATCTTTCCTATGAAAACTCAATGGAAAGTATGGTCCACATGGTCAAGAAAAGTTAGACATGACTGAATAACCGAATAACATATTCTCCTTCACCTAGCCCGTTCATTGAACTATTAATTGATCTCTAAACACTACTTCCTGTTTCTATATAGACCTTTACTGAAGCTGTTATTACTATGAAGAGTCTTTTCTCTCAAACTCTACTTATCAAAATCCCACTTCCTCATTATTTTATTACCTCCTTCTAGTGCCATACTCTTCTTCTAAATGACCAGAATTTGTCATATATTTTATATCTTCCTCCTAGATTGTAAGCTATGTAAGGGTAAAAAGCAAGAAGTTTCATTTATTTATTTATTCTTAGGTTTTATTTAGTATTTTATTTTCCCTCAGTTGCATGTAAAAACAATTTATAACGTTTATTTTTAAAACATTGAATCCCGAATTCTCTCTTCATCCCTACCCATCCCCTCTCATGGAGAAGACTAGCAATTGATATAATTTATACATGTGCAGTAATGCAAAACATATCCATAATAGTCATGTTGTGAAAGAAAACTGATAAAGAAAAAGCTCAAGAAAAATAAAGAATGTTAAAAAAGTATGCTTCAATCTGTGTTCAGATACCGTCAGTTCTTTGGAGATGGATAGCAGTTTTCTTCATAAGTCCTTCAGAGTTGTCTTGGATTGTTGCATTGCTGAGAATAAGAAGTCATTCACAACTGATCACCTTACAGTATTGCTATTACTTTTTACACAGTATACTTCACTTTGCAAGTCTTTCCAGGTTTTCCTGAGAGCATCCTGCTCATCTTTTCTTATAGTACAATGGTATTTCTTCATAATTACATACCGCAGCTTGTTTAGCCATTCCCCAGGTGGAGGGCTTCCCCTCAACTTCCAATTCTTTACCTCCAGAAGATGGCTGCTATAAATATTTTTGTACATATAGGCCCTTTTTTTAAAATTGATTTTTATTTTATTTTAGTTTACATCATTCATTTCCACGAAATTTTGAGTTACAGATTTTCTCCCCATCTTTCTCCTACCCACCGCCCCAAAACAGCCATCCTAGTGTATCCCCCCACGCCCAATGTATTCTCTCCTGTGTCTTACCCCCTCACCCCTCTGACTTTTCGGTAGGGCAGGATGGATCTCCCAACCACAGTTAGGCCCTTTTTTTAAAAATCTCTTTTGGGATACAGACTTAGTAGTGGTATTTCTAGGTCAGAGGTTATACCTGATTTTATAGCCCTTTGGGTAAAGTTCCAAATTGCTCTACAGAATGACTGAATCAGTTAGCAGCTCCACCAACAGTGCGTTAATGTCTCATTTTCCCCCACATCCTCTCCAACATTTGTCGTTTACTTTTTCTGTCCTGTTAACCAATCTAATAGGTAAGAGGTAGTACCTCAGAATTGTTTTAATTTATATTTTTGAAATCAGTAGTAAGTTAGGGTATTTTTTTCATATGGCTATAGATAGCTTTGATTACTCCATCTGAAAACTGATCATATCTTTTGATCATTTATCAATTGGAGAATGGTTCTTAATTTTTATATATTTGACTCAGTTCTCTATATGTTTGAGAAATGAGGGCCTGTATCAGAGAAAGTTGCTTCAAAAATTTTCAATTACTACTGCTGTTTTTCCCTCCATCCTATCCCCACCCCTGTTTATTCTTTTCTCTTTCTCCTTTCACCCTTCTTCTCAAAACTATTTTGTTTCTGCCTACCCCTCCCCCAATCTTCTCTCCCTTCTGTCAACCCACCTTCCACTTCCCCTCCTACTTCCCTGTAGGGTAAGGTAGATTTCTGTACTTCTATATTTGAGTTGAGTGTGTATGTTATTCCTTCTTTGAGCCAGTTCTGATGAAAGTAAGATTTATTCACTCCCACTTACCTCCTCCCCTTCCCCTCCACTTATTATAAAAGCTTTTTCTTACCTCTTTTATGTGATATAATTTACCCCATTCTACCTCACTCTTTCACTTTGTCCCAGTACATTCTTCTCTCACCTCTTAATTTTATTTTTTAGATTAACATCCCTGCATATTCAACTCACACCTGTGCCCTCTGTCTATATATTCTCCTTCTAACTACCCTAATCATGAGAAAGGTCTTATGGGTTATAAATATCATCATCCCCTGTAGGAATGTAAATAGTTTACCCTTATTAAGACCTTTATGATTTTCCTTTCCTTTTTACCTTTTCATGCTTCTCTTGAGTCTTATATTTGAAAGTCAGATTTTCTATTCATCTCTGGTCTTTTCATCAAGAATGCTTGAAAGTGCTCTCTTTTTCTCGCTCTCTCTTACTCTCTCTCTATTTCTCTCTCTCATTCTCATTGAATGTCCATTTTTTCCCCCTGAAGGCTTATACTCAGTTTTGCTGGGTAGGTGATTCTTAGTTGTAATCTTAACTCCTTTGCCCTCCAGAATTTCATATTCCAAGTCTTCTCATTCTTTAATGTAGAAGCTGCTAAATCTTGTGTTATCCTGACTGTGACTCCACAATACTTGAATTGTTTCTTTCTGGCTGCTTGCCTGGCTTGCTTGACCTGGGAATTCTGGAATTTGACTATAATATTCCTGATAGTTTTCATTTTGGGATCACTTTTCAGGAGGTGATCAATCAGTGGATTCTTTCAATTTCTATTTTATCCTCTGCTTCTAGAATAGGAGGGCAGTTTTTCTTGATAATTTTTTGAAAGATTGATGTCTAGGCTTTTTTTTTGACATGACTTTCAGGCAGTCCAACAATTTTAAAATGATCTCTCCTAGATCTCTTTTCCAGGTCAGTTGTTTTTCCAATGTTATATTTCACATTGTCTTCTGTTTTTTCATTCTTTTGGTTTTCTTTTATTCTTTCTTGGGTTTTCATAAAGTCGTTAGCTTCCATTTGCTCTATTTTATTATTTAAGGAATTATTTTCTTCAAGTGAACTTTTGGACCTCCTTTTCCGTTTGGCAAATTGTGCTTTTTAAGGCATTCTTCTCCTCATTGACTTTTTGGACCTCTTTTACCATTTGGTCCTAGTTTGTGTTTTAAGTTGTTATTATCTTCAGTATTTTTTTGTGTCTCCTTTACCAAGCTGTTGTCTTGTTTTTCATGATTTTCTTGCATCACTCTTATTTCTCTTCCCAGTTTTTCCTCTGCCTCTCTTACTTGATTTTCAAAGTCCTTTTTGAGCTCTTCCATGGTCCAAGACCAGCAGTTTTCTTCTGACTGTGTTTTGAGCTTCCCTGTCACCATAGTAACTTTCTTTAGTCAGAGTTTTTTCTGTTGTTTGCTCATTTTCCTGTGTTCTTACTTGACTTTTAACTCTGTTAAAGTAGAGCTCTGTGGGAAGGCTAGGTGATGCAGTGAATAGAGCACTGGCCCTGGAGTCAGGAGGACCTGAGTTCAAATCCCAAACATGGCCTCAGACACTTAACACAAAAACTAGCCGTATGACCTTGGGCAAGTTACTTAACCCCAATTGCCCTACCTTCCCCCCCCCCCCCCCCTCCAAAAAGCAATAAAAATAAAATAAAATAGGGCTCTGCTTCTGGTATGGAGGGCAAACTCTCTCAAGCTTTGGGGGTTTTGTGCAGTTGTTTTCAGTAAGTTTTCCGTTCTTTCGAGGTGGTATGATCTAAGGAGAGGTGTTTACTTACTCCCCTGGCCTGTGCTCTGATCTGTGTACAACCACAAGCACTATTTTCTGCCCTGGAGCTGTGAGGAGGGTCCCCTAGCTGTGGCCCCAACTTCTGCTGTGCCAGAGCTCCTCTTTACCCTGGGACTGCCATCCGGGACTGTGACCCGAATCACTGTATGGGCAAAGCAACAGAGTCCTGCCTCCATGCTAGCAAAAAGACCCCTGTAATCTCCTTCTTCTCCTTCAGTCCCCTTACTGTCTATGGGCTGATTCAGTCTCTCCCAAGGCCTGCTCCTGGTTTGCTGGGGCTGGAGCTGTGCTGGTGCAGCCTGGGCTGAACTGCACTCCTCTCCCACCCTGCTGCACCAGACCTTTCCTGTCTGACTTTCAGATTGTCTCAGGCTGGAAATTTGTTTCACTCTTTGTAGATTCTACTGCTCAAGTATCTTTTTAGAGTTGTTTTTCAAAGGTATTGGGAACGGTTTAGGGGAGAGCTTCAGCAAGTCCTGCCTTTACTCTGCTGTCTCGGCTTCCTTCACTGTTCCTTGATATCCTCCTTTGCTCCTGTTCTCTTTCTCTTTCAGGGTTCTGAATGTTCTGTTGTTTATGTGTTACAGCCTGCTCACATCCGGTATCGACCTCCATTCTCATCTCTGAATTTAGAATGAAGTTCACTGGACGTTTTTTAGTGTACTCTTACAGTTTACTTTTATTGATCGTTATACAAAACCATCTAGGAGTGAAGTAAATGCTTTTAAAGATTATTGTTCAAGGGTTAATTTAAGTTTAGAGTTTTTACTGATATCTGTGAAGAAAAGATTACAAAAGAGGAATTTAAAATTGGAGGACCTGCTTAATTACCAGATTTAATGATCTTTTCTGAATTCTTATAATATAGTAGTAGTGAAATCACACATGTAGAGACTATGTGGCCAACGTAATTCACTCCTTTGATACTTCCAGGCCTCAGAGTCCTTTCTTGCCTGTGGAATCCTTACAGTGCTCCTCATTGGATGTATTGCCTCAGCTAAACAAGTTGCTCACTTGATCTCCCAGGATCTGCTCCAGCAGAGCATCTCAGTTCTTGTGAATCCATAGCCAACTCTCTCTGCTGCCAGAAGTCATGCTCCTTAAAGCAAGTGTGTCTCCATCCATGCCTGGTTGTAGCATGTCTTTGAAAACTCAGGTCTTCCTTAAACAATTTCTTGAACTGACTGCTGGATGGGATGTTTTCTTCTGTTGGTGGCAGCATTTTCTTTCAGCTTCTCCCAAGAAGTGGAAAACTGGGTTCTTGCCTCTGTGCTTGGCCTCTCTTAGAGGCAGATTGTTGACTTAATAAATAGAGTTCTGGATTCAGGAAGATGTAGGTTCAAATTCTGCCTTAGACAGATTCTGCCTAGCTTTGTGATCTTGAGCAAATCACTTGACCATTTTGTTCCCCAGTTTCCTTATCTGTCCAATGAGAAAATTGGACCTGATGGCCTGGAAGGGCCTTTTCAGCTCTGATTCTGTGATTTTATGATTTTTGACAGCTCAGAACTCTCTGGCTGCTCTGTCCATGGCTTAAAGCCTCCAAAGACACATCCGGTTTTTAATGCAACCATCTTGTTGCCCTTTTTGAGCTAATCAGAGATAGATATTCATACTTGATAAAAGAGATAACTAGGTGTTAACACTTTGTTACCACATCAGCACTCACCAGTGAATATATTCTGTTAACACCCAATATATGCCAGGCACTTTGCTAAACACTTTACAAATATGATTTCATTTAACTTCCCCACAACAGCCCTGTGAGGTAGGTGCTATTGTTATCTCCACTTTACATCAGAGGAAAGTGAAGCAAACGGACATGAAAGGTCCTGGATCACAGCTAGCAAGTGTCTGAGGCTGGATTCGAACTCAAGGTCTTCCTGACTCCAGGTCTAACTGCTCATTATTAAACATATCAACGAAGCTGGGAGAGTAGGAATCAAATAGTCCTCCCTTACACTTATATTTATTTTGCATATGTTCTGTGTTATATGTTTATATTTCCCCTGATCTCCTATAGTCTCCCTGAGAGCAAGGACTGTCTGTTTTGTCTTTGTGTACTTCGTGTCTACTACGGCGTCACAATAGGCATTTACTAAATCTTTATTAATTGATTAATTGATCTGGGTTCAGATTTGTGACCACGGACGGGTCTTTTAATCTTTTGGGGGCTTAGTTTCTTTATCTCTAGAATAAGAGGATTTACCTAGTCTTACTGACTTAGTAGCCTCTAAACTTCCTTCCACCTGTGAATCCTGTAGTCCATGATATATCATTAATAACTCACCTCTTCAGTGACTTCCACTGCTCTCTTTACATTTTCCTCATTTTTCTTCTTTAGGTCTTAGAAACATAACTCAAAGAATTTATAGACTTAAAAAAAATTAGTGCCAAATGAAAACTTGTTTTCTCACTCTCAACCCCCCCAGTAAATACTTCCTGCTAAATATAGTTACTCCTGCTGACCACCTCCCTCCTTTCCAGAAGCAGCAGATCAAATTGCACATCATAGCTGCTGGGTAGTGACTGGAAGAGGAAGTCATTCTGAAAGCTTTGTTTGTTTGACTCTGATTGTAGTACCAGTGCTCCAAAGACTGCAAGTCAGAGAATGCAGGACCAAATGACCAAATCCGACTCCTGTATTTTTTCTGTAATAACATATGCTTTGTCAGAGAAGCACAGAGACACTGTTCAACACTACCTTGAAATAGAAGAAAAAGTGAGAGGGACTCCTTTGTGCTTGTCCTTTCATCCAAACAAGGTTCATAGAATTGAATTGACCAGACATTCATCAAAGACTAGATCATATTCTCTAAATGTTAAGGGAACACTGGAATTTTTAATGGATCTTTTGTAAATTGATCATCTAAAATTCCTTTTTATTTTAAAAATAAAGAAAATGTTGATGGAATGATTAAATCGACTTTGTTTTGCAGCCTATCCAGGTTATTACCAGTTCAATAGAAATTGTGAAGCCAGGAAAATTTCCCAGTGGCAAAACAGAAATTCCTTTTGAGTTCCCTCTGCATGTGAAGGGCAACAAAGTTTTGTATGAGACCTATCATGGTGTATTTGTCAACATTCAGGTGAGCTTTTCTTTATTTTTAAGTAGTTGATTCACAACTTTTCTTTGGAAAAACAATGGGGAAAATTAATTTAACATATGAACTGGTTCTATGTTTTCTTTCCCCTCTTTCTTAATTTATGTAATATATTAATTTTTCATTTTATTCTGTTTAATTTCAAAATGTATTCACTGTAAATGTAAATATTTGAAGCCAAACTACATTCTTTTAAAAGATTTCCTCTTCATTTCTGGCATCTGATTCCCTGTTTTTTCCTTTTGCTAACACCCTTATTTTTTTTTACCTGCTCTGTTATTTGTGTTAATTTTTTGTTGCTTTAGAACAGAGGCACTTGCCTTTACATACTTCTCTCATACTTAAACGTATCTGTGTGCTTGAGAGATAAAGGTTACTGCTTTAGGTTAAGATTGTGCTCTTTATTGAGCAAATCTGAAAAATGAGTGACAGGGAGGTAGATATCTGGATGGTGGAGGAGCAGGAAGCAATATGGCAAGCTTCCCCTTAAAACTCCTTAAAATCTAGAAAATGCACCAGACTGAAGCTTGATGGGGAAATCTAGAACAACAGTGAGTTATTTATCTATCCCAAGTCAACATAGAGATACAAACTGAGAGCTCTTAGATACTGGGCATGGGATCTGGCTACAAATACACTGTACATGGAAGACTCTAGTGCCCAGAGACAGGCTGTGCCACCAGAGTAAGAGGAGTCCCAGAGTCATACCACTGCACTTGTAGGGTGCACAGACAGGTACTGACTAGCAACTTTAGCACACACTAACTGGTTCTAGGTCACAAAGACCATGTAGACTAAGGAGGGGGCCTGTGGCTAGGGTGCTGTTCTTGGGTAGAGAGGCTTAAGACAATTTACCTAGAAAGGAGCAAGTTCAGAAGCAAACAGTAGCATGTGACTTAGACCCCTTCTCCCTTGCCCTCTAGGGGCAGAGCAGTGTCTCACTTCCAACTTACAGCCTAGTCTGAAGCCTGCTGAGGAATAAATAAGTAGTGCAGAAATCTCACTTTGAAGAAGAATCTACAGTTCTATCACTCTGAACCATCAAAGCTTCCCAGCTGGCTGATAGACCTGAGTCCAGCAGCATTTTGCTGTTGCCTAGATCCAAACAAATATCAGGAACTTTCAAAGCTTATTTAGACCAAGGAGTTTAATCAGACTTTGCCCTGGATCAGACCACTTTGGGAGCACAAAAAGTGCTCTGTGATTCAAAGGCTTGAAGGGCCTCAGCCTGAGATGTCTCTGAGAGCCTAGAGTAACACACTACTAAATAGACAAAGAAAGCAACAGCAGGATCAGTCCAGACTTGCATGCAGAAGTGCTGCAGAGCCCAACCCTACCATCAAATCCCAAGTCAGGAAAGAGGCTGAAAGAATAAGCCAACAGACAAACGAAAAAAGAACCGCACTATTAAAAGCTATTATAGTAGCAGAAAGTCAAAAATGTTTTAAAAAATAAAATGAGAATGATTGAGGAAAAAATTGGACAAGAAACAAGAGTTATGGAAAAAGGAATTGGAAAAGGAATTAGCAGTTTGATACAGGAGATACAAAATCTTGGCCAAGCAATTAAGTCCCTGAACAAATAGAAGCCAGTGATTCAATGAGACATAAATTTTTTTAAAATTTTATTATAGTTTCCATCATTCATTTCCACAAGATTTTGAGTTACATATTTTCTCCCCGTCTTTCCCCCACCCACCGCCCCAAAACAGCCATCCCAGTGTGTCCCCCCTCCCCCAGTCTATTCTCTCCTATGTCACTTTTTGGTAGGGCAGGATGGATCTCCCAACTGCAGTGCCTGTGTATCTCAAGTTCCAGTTGGATGTAGTCAATAATAATAATAATAATTGCATATATATCACATTCATAACATTTGATTATGGAACTCCAGATTCCAGATTCTTTCTCCTCCTCCCTCACCACCCATCCCCACTGGAAGGACAAGTAATCAAATACAGGCTGCACATGTGAGATTACACAGAACCTCTCCATAGTGAGTGAGCACACTGTGAGAGCCTGATTAAATGTCCCTTCTTCTTATCCTGCTCCCCCCATCCACTCTCCACCCTGTCCCTATCCCTCTACAGAAATGTGAAC
>CM053591.1:48780848-48815362 GCA_028646515.1 Pseudochirops corinnae | reverse complement strand
ATTCTCTTCAGAAAGCTTTTGAGATTGTTTTTCCATCTGGCAAATTTGACTTTTTAAGGCATTCCTCTCCTCATTGGCTTTTTGGGCCTCTTTTGCCATTTGAGTTAATCTATTTTTTAAGGTGTTATTTTCTTCAGTCAGGTTGTTGACTCTCTTTTCATGATTTTCTTGCCTCATTCTCATTTCTCTTCCCAATATTTCCTCCACTTCTCTTATTTGGTTTTCAAAATCCTTCTTAAGCTTATCTTTGGCTTGTAGGAAGTCTATGTGTTTCTTGGAAGCTTTTGGTGTGGGAGTTCTGACTATGTTGTCTTCTTCCTGTTCCATGCTTTGATTCTTTTTGTCCCCCAAGAAGGAATCTAGAGTTTGAATCCTGTTCTTACTTTGCTTTCTTTGCCTGCTCATGTTGTTGCCAGTCAATTACTTGACTTTTTAGCTCTGTGGAACTTTGCTTCCAGAGGGGAAAGCTCTGTCCCAAATCGCTGCAGTTTTTGCAGCTGCCAGCACTATTAGGAGGCCGCTGCAGCCCCCACCAGCTTTGGCTCACTGAAAACACACCCCAGACCACCACCCAAGACCGTGATCCAGATCCAGGCCACTCAATGCAAGAGCACTTAGCCTCTGAATGATCGCTTGGCCCCCCTGCAGTCTGCAAGATGGAAGCTTCTGAAGCAGCCATGTGGAACAGCTGCCAGGCCACCGCTTCTGCCGCTTCCTTGCCCTGGAGGCAGTTTGGCTGGACTGCTTTTCTCCCCCAAATTTAGCTGAGTTCCACTGACCTTTCATTTTGTCCTTGTTACTTATGGCTTGATAACTCTGGAAACTGCCACAGCTGCAGCTGATCCACTCTCCTGAATGCTATAGTGGCAGCTCTTCCTGGCTGCCCTGGGGCCAAGCCATGTTTTCAGGCTGGGCTGGTTTTGGCTCCCAGTGTGCTGCGATGAGCCCTTTCTGCCTAGCTGCCTTCAGCGGGAGATGTGTTTTTCTGTATTTTTGTGAGTTCTGGAGCCCTGAAATTTGTTTAGAGTCATATTTTATGGGTATTTGAGGTGGCTATGTGGGACCTGTGGCTTTTTCCTGCTTATGCCACCATCTTGGCTCTGCCTCTGCCAATTCTACTTCTTAAGGAGTTCTTCTCTTCAGTACATATTTGTATCTCTTTTTTCCATTTGACTAATTTGCTTTTCAAGGCATTCTTCTCTCCATTGGATTTTTGTGCCTCTTTTAGCAAGCTATCCACTCTTTTTTCATGATTTTCTTGCACCACACTCATCTCTCTTCCCAATTTTTCCTCTGCCTCTCTTGCTTGATTTTAAAAATCCTTTTTGAGTTCTTCTATGGCCTGAGACCAATTCATATTTTTCTTTGAAGCTTCGGATGTAGTATTTTTTTACTTTGTTGCCTTCTTTGAGTTTGTGTTTTTATCTTCCCTGTCACCATAGTAATTTTCTATGGTTAGGCTCTTTTGTTGCTTGTTTCTTAACTTTTAACTCCATGCTAAA
Organism: Pseudochirops corinnae; assembly: GCA_028646515.1. NCBI lineage: Eukaryota > Metazoa > Chordata > Mammalia > Diprotodontia > Pseudocheiridae > Pseudochirops > Pseudochirops corinnae. Next base: position 48,813,860 of record CM053591.1, on the reverse strand, counting down.
GTGGGATTCTGCTTCTCAAGTGGAGCAGGCACTGTCCTAAGCTTCAGGTATTTTGTGCAGCTCTCTTCAGAGATAGTTCTGGGGACCCTTGAGTTTTTGGTTCTTCCAAGGTGGTATGATCTAGGGAGAGGTATGTTTACTACTCTCCTGATCTTTGAGTGACCTCAAGCACTCTTTTCCACCCTGGAACAGTGAATAGGGTTCCATCTCCCTGTGGCTTTAACTCTGGGTCTGAGACTTACAATTTTGACCCAGATTCAAGTACAGGCAATGCAATAGAGTCCTGACCCTGGTAGCAGCAAAGGGATCCCTGTAATCTCCTTCTAACCAGTTGTCTGACCTTCTTGACATCTGTGGGCTGAGAGATCCAGAAACTGTCACTGCTTCCACTGATTCAGTCATACCCTACTGCTGATTGGCTGGGATCCTGCTGCTCTAGACTGCCCTCCACTCTCTCTTACCGCAATGCAACAGACCTTTCCTTCTGACCTTCTAAGTTGTCATATTGTTTCACCCCAATTTTCCAATCCATGACTAGATGACATTTAAGGTCCCTTCCAACTCAAATCTATTACCCTATGATTCCAAATCCACCACTCTATCCAATATATTATGCTGATCTTCTGTAGTCCATCCCCAAAGAATAAATGAATGTCTGAATCTAAAATTTCTAAACCAGATTTTGATTCATTTTCAGAAAATCTCTAGGAATGGAAACTCTATATCTTCTACTGGTAGTCCATTATCTCATTATAAATCCAGTTAATCTTTATTTACTAAAACCTTAGAACTTATTAAAACATACTTAAAGCCTGAATTTTCATAATGGTCTTTCAAGAAAATTAAATTATTATTACTTCGATTCCTAAAGTTATCTATCTATGTCCTTGAGTTGAGTTCAGGAATTTAGATTTCCCCCGAAGTTAGTTAAAAGTTGTAATTAAAAGCGGAGGTGTTATCTCTCATGCTGGTAGCCCCTAAAATACTTTCAGGACATCTCTTTGTTAGCTTTAATCCCCATAAGCTAACTTGGTACCACCCCCAAAAGACATATTGTCTGCCTTTGCCTGTCCTTGTGTAATTATGGGTTTTATCTGTTCCAAAGAGACAGCAAGTCTGGTAGTTTTGATCCTCTAGCAAAGATTAAAGGATGTAGATGAGTTAATAAAACAATTTACATTCTTTAATTTATAGAGAGGGGCAGTGGTTAGCCTTATGTGAATGCCAGCCCACCTTTCTTAGTATAACCAATTGTAATAATCCTGCCCCATCCCTACAACCTATCATCTTTTCTCCAAACCCACCTAGACTCCTTCTTTGTTGTGTGTCAATAAAGAGGGTCCCCTCCTTCTCAGTGGGATCACTGGTTTTACTGAGATTGCCAGTCTAACCTTCTTGGTTAAGTTATATACATCCCTGTTAATAAATTGATTTTGCTCAGAACTCTATACCTCAGTTTATTTTATTAATTTTATTTGCCACAATTGGGGGGGTTGTCCAGTTTTGGGGGAGAGAGACTCATCCCCAAAATCCTCTTAGGGAACTCCTACCTATTCCTGTGTGTTCTCCTGTGAGACTTTCTCACCTGGAAGGGGTGGGGAACTTCTCCTGAAGAATTGTAAATAGAGATCTGACTTTCTCTCAACCTCAGATTCCACAATTTTGATTCCAAGCTAGAAGGTAGGCAATCCATTGGAGAAAAGTTGTACCTTTTGTCTGTGTATGTCTGCCTTGGGGTGCTGTCTGTGTTTGTTTTGATATTTTTAACAGCAATTGGCAATATAAGACCTGGGAAAATTCTCAAGGGACAAACCTTTGAAGATTTTTTTTCTTCAGGGAAGACCCTAGATTGATTTTGGGGGAGGAGAAGGGATCAGAGTGTATGCACCAATTAATGCCCTTCCGAGCCTATGGAAATTTGGGGAAGCCTTGTCTTCCTAGTTGGAGAGGGGGGTAACTAAAACATAGAGTAAATTAGCTTAAGTCCCAGTAGTCTAGTCTCTGGCAACATCTTTTGGTCAAATTGGAAGTAGCAACATGCTTGCTTTTTCTTAATGTTTTTATTTAAGTTTCGTCATTGGTATTTAGTATTTGCTATATGACAACATGTGGCCCGCCAAAGGATTTCCAGCAGCCTGCAAAAAATGTAGGGTTGCCACTGTACATGCTCCTGCTCGTCATGGGACCCATGGCAACTAACCATTGTTAGTCTGTCTCTAGTCTAATTTATCTGTGGCTGAAAACTGCTGCCAAGTTGTGCAGGTCTGCTTTAATTCATTTAAGAAGAGAAATGATCTCTAGATTTTGCACTAATACTGTCCTCTGTTAACTAATAAAGTGGGGCATCAGACAAAATGACCCCAAACAAAAATTGACACCTGCACCTATGCTGAGGGAGTAGGGCACTATGAACTCAGATGTACAAAGCAAGCATCAATAGGAAAAACCTTAGTCCTCCCAGGAAAGATACACTTATGACAAAAAGCATCCAGTCTTTTCTTTAGCCATTCTCTGACTACCTGTTTAAGCACTAAAACTGGTTACCAGTTTGAATGCCATAAACTGTCAGGAGGATTTCTGTTAGGGATTTCTTAACCCTTATTCAAGCTAAACTGAGGACCAGGCCTGTGACTAGACTACTCAGTTGAACCACATGGACCCTTGAGGAAGGGTTCCTAAAACTATTAAAACCTTAAAAGAGCACTCTCAGAGACCATATCTCTGTTAACCACCCAAATATCTTCATTGGAAATTACAACAGTAAAAGATTTTTTTAACTTCTCCAACCTGAAAAGGTACCTTATCTGACTAGGAGAGCTAAAATTCAGCCCACAGAGGAGAAGCAGACACTTCTACTTCAGTAGAACTAAAACTAACTCAAATTAACACCAGAGATGAATATTTATGTTTATTGTCCTAGTTGGGATTCATGGAGGACATTCCACAAAAGTCCATCAGTCCTAACTGTTTATCTGTTTATTTCTCTGTGGGTAGTGTCTGAAATTTTTCTTTGACCAAGATCTAAGCTGAGGATTTTTTTTCTAAGTCTCAAGAATGATAGTCTCTCTCTGCCTTCTAACTCTGGCCAGGCTAGAAAGCAGACAAGAGACACAGATAAGAAGGAGTCTACAGGGAATTTATGGCATCATAAACCAATTACAGACTAATCAAAGACTAAAATGTAATTTGTCTACTGCAAATTTCTAAATTGTGTTTTGAATGCTTTTATGAATACTAAAATATCTAAGTGAATGTTGGGGAAACATTCTGTAGAAATTTGTTTTAAAGAAAATTAAAAAAAAATAGGAGATAAACAGATTTGAAATAAGCACTGCATATCTTTCTCTAGGTGATTCCCTTCTCACTCTCCTCTAAAAAAAAAAAACATGTGAAAGTATTATGCAGGATTTAGGGTTAAATCCACTCAAACCACATGATACAGAAATTATCAGCCTTGCTTTTGTTAATCAATGCCTACCAGAGATCAAATGGTATTATATGTTTTCTGCACTAATTGGCACAAGACAAGATCACCCAGAAAGACAATGAGTCTTCTAATTTATTTCATGTTAGACTTTACAAGAGTGTGAAAAAGTATTATTATAAGCACTACCCAAGGTGGCATGAGAAATGCTTTTCCCAGGATGGCATGAGAAATATTTTTTATGTTGTCATCCAATATTTTACATTAGGACAGTATATTTAGAGATTGCATCATTGGAGTCATGTAAAATGTAACTGAATCAAGAATGGTCTATATGGGTCTTGTATGTGATCACTATACAGTGTCAAAAACTAATGGTTTAAATTATTTAACTAATTCATTTGGATATCTAATTGGTAGTATTATATTTTTAGATTTTCTCACATTAAAAGGATATTGTATCAAGTATACTATTAGATTATGAACTAAGGAGTTAAAGAAAGATTGTGATCAAATTGCTCAAATCTTGTGGACAATTTATTAGGTTATAAGAGAGTGATGCCATTATATTACTGTAAATTCTTAATCAAATTATTATAATTTGTTGTCCAGAATACTATAAGCCTGCCAGATATTCAGTCAGATGCATTTTAAAACAGATAATTACTTTCTTTAGTATAGCAGGCAAAAATCTCATTATTTGTTAACTTAACAAGTTCTATGGCTCTCACTTGGCTATATGGGGGATAACAGTGCAGAAAAGTTTGATTATTCAAGATTTAATTATTATCAAGCATTATTTGATCACGGTGCAGCCAGGTGGCACAGTAGATAGAATGCTGGGCCTAGGAAAATTGAGATTCCGGCATTACCACTGGTGATTATAAATTGATATTTGATTTAGTAAAAATCTATCATAAGAACTAGATTGTAATATAGTCTTATATTAGCTCATTTACTAGAATGATTTTTTAAAGATGTATTCAACTAAATTGATGTCATCTGACTATTAATAAATTTGTTCATATTTTAAATGCATGTTTATGTTATGAAACTTGATAGCATTAACACTTAGAAAAATAAGTTCTCTTATAATTAAGATACTACTGGGTTATAAATTTAGCTAATGTTTTAAAACTGTTAAAAAAAATTCATTGGGATTATAATAATAGTTTCCCTCTTGAGGGTGTTTGGGATAAAGACTCCAAGGACCCTTACCTGAAATAAATTCAGAGGTTTCTCCAGGTAAAGACAGAAGCTCTTTATTCTAAAGACAAGTCTCGCAAGAGTTGGGAGAGTTGGGAGTCACCTACTCCAGAAAGGCCTGGTATAGGGAGGCACCCAACAAGAGGCAAGCAAGCAGTTATATACCCTTGTACAAACAACTCTACGAAAAGCCCCAAAATTTCCAGATAAACCCCAAACACCCTCCTACCAAAAATCCCCTAATCCCATTGGTGGGGTGACATGACCTCACAGTCTACGCAGGACCCTAGAAAGCCCCTCTTACCCAATACAAAGACATATAGCTATGATTATCCATATGTAGCAAAAGGGATTTATTATTATTTATTACAAAATAAAAAAATTACAAAATTAAAAAATAAAAAATACAAAAAAAAAATATTATTATTTATTACAAAAAGTCCCTTACAGGAAAAAGGGAGGGGGAGTAGGGGTATACCATCTGATTTCCCCAAAATCAGGTGACTTACAGGAACATGAAACTTAGGCCTAAAGAGATCTAGGACTTAGCTCAAGTTTGGTGACTGTCTTTTTCATTTTATGAGAATGCTTTCACTTATCCCACTTAAGGGCTAGGGGATGAAGGAGTGGAATTATGAGGAGGTACCTTGCTTTCTGATGATGTGGAGGAGGTAAAACTATGTATGGATAATTACCTAAACCCCTCAAAGGAGAAAGTCTCTCATTTGAGGTCTCTAAAGGGGCAAAGATTTAGTATCTTACTTCCCCCAAAGGACTTCCAAAGAAGGGAATGTTGTTCCTGGCAGGACAAATTTTGGCATAAACTCAGGCACCAGTCCAGGTTATATGCAAAAGAACAATGGCCTTTATTTCAAATGCCCATAACTACTGATGAGGATCAGTGTGCTGGAAGCATCATCTTAACCTTTTTGTTTTTCCCCATAAGCCTCTTTGGCTGTCTGGTGAAGGCTTCTCAGAAAACTGCATTTTAATGCATAAAACAAAATATATAAGAGTGTGAAGGAAACCAATTATACTGAAATAGTTATTTAAATTTTTTTTTTTTAGAGTTCACACACCCCAGGTTAAGAGCTCCTGATTTCTGCCATGGCTGTGATATTCCTATTGTTGATCCTGTTCATTGTCACAACCTTAGATTGGGAGACTAACTGTGAACTTGAAAGAATTGGCATACCCACCAAATGAGCCAAATTCTTAAGATCTTGGATTCAATCCTTCCAAAGGGAGAAGGCAAAGATGTCTCCTTGTTCTCTTTCATTTTTGGTAACACTTTCATAGGCTCTCACATTGCTCGTGGTCTTTTTTTGCTATCTTTCTCTTTGTTTTTCTTTCATCTGTACTACACTCCTCCTCCGATGCTACCCGTGCCAAACTCACATTCCCAAGACCAGAGCTATCTTTAAAGGCCATTTAAGCAATGTCAGTACTCTAGAAAGGGTGTTTACCCCCAATGAAGAGAAAATTAAAGCAATTATTAGGAGGGTTTTTTTGCCCAATTATTTGGCAAGAAATCTGACGATCTAAGTGAAATGGGAATTTTAAGGGAAAAAATGGATTTAAGGAAAAAAAACACACCATAAATTGCCCAAATTAACAGGAGAGGAAATAGAACACTTAAATAACCCCATGCTATAAAAAGAAATTGAACGAGCCATCAATTTTCCCTAAGAAAAAATCCCCAGGCCTGGATGGGTTCACAAGGAAATTCTACCAAACATTTTTTGTTGTTGTTGTTGTTTTTTGTGTCCTTTCAGTTATGTCTGACTCTTCATGAGTCCATTTGGGATTTTCTTGGCAGACACTGGAATGGTTTGCCATTTCCTACTCCAGCTCTTTTTATGGATGAGGAAACTGAGGCAAACCAGATTAAGTTACTAGCCCAAGATCCCAGAGCTAGATAGTGGCAGAGACCAGATTTGAATTACTCTCTATATGAATAAAGTCAGATTTAAATAATTGAAGAAGTATTAATTTTTCATGAGTAGGCAAAGCCAAAATGATAAAAACATTAGTTTTATCTAACATCTATTTATTCAATGTTATTTCAATTAAATGATCAAAAAATTATTTTACTGTTAGAAAAATATAATAAAATTTATTTGGAAGAACAAGAGGTCAAGAATTTCAAAGAAACTAATGGGAAAAAAAGTTAAAGGAAAGAGGTTTAGCAGTACCAGATCTTCAACCATATTATACAGCAATAATTATCAAAACTGTCTGGTACTGGCTAAGAAACAGGTAGATCAGTGGAACAGAGTAGATACGGAATACACAGTAGTACATGATTATAGTAACCTTGTATTTGGGGGTGGCTAGGTGGTGCAGTGAATAGAGCACTGGCCCTGAAGTCAGGAGGAACTGAGTTCAAATCCAGCCTCAGACACTTAACACAAAACTAGCCATGTGACCTTGGGCAAGTCACTTAATCCCAATTGCCCTGCCTTCCCTCCTCCAAAAAGAAAAAAATAAAAATAAAAAATAAAAGTAACCTCGTATTTGACAAATGTAAAGATTTAAGTTTTGGAGATAATAATTCATTATTTGTTCAAAAAAAAAAATTGGGGGAAAGCTGGAAAACAGTCCAGCAGAGGTAGGCATAGACCAATACCTTAAATCTTTTACCAAGACAAGGTCAAAATGGATATATGACCTAGATATGAAAGGAAATATCACAAGAACATGAAACATTACAAATCAGACTTATGGATAGGAAAACAATTTACTAATAAATGAGATAAAGAGCATTCTGAGGGGTAAAATGGATAATTTCAATTACATAAAACTTAAAAAGTTTTTGTGCCAATAAAACCAATATGGCCAAGATTAGAAGAAAAGCAGAAAATTGGAAAAAAGAATTCTTATTGATAGTCTCTCAGATAAAGGTCTCATTTCTCAAATGTATAAAGAACTTCATCAAATTTATAAGAATATCAGCCAATTGATACAATACAAGAATACAAGTTCAGTTGATAAATGGTCAAAACATATGAACAGGCAGTTTTTCAATGAAGAAATCAAAACTACATATAGTCATATAAAAATGTTCTAAATCATTATTGATTAGAGAAATGCAAATTAAAACAACTTTGAGATATAATCTTATACTATCAGATTGTCTAAAATGATAAATGCCCTTTAATTGGGGAATGGCTAAACCATTTGTGGTATATGATTGTGATGGAATATTACTGTGTTATAAGAAATGATGAGCTAATTGATTTTAGAAAAACATGGAAAGAATTGCATGAAATAATGAAAAGTGAAATGAGCAGTACCAAGAGAATGTTGTACATGAATTTTGTCCTAAAAACAACTTGGAATGACTAATTCATCTCAAGTATCATAAATACTCAAACCAACTACAACAAAGGACCTATGAAGAAGAAGCTATCCACCTCCAAAGAAAGAACTAATAAATAGAAGTATGCATATTATGGTATTTTTTATATTTATACACAAAGTTCTAAGGATCTTCTAGCATCATTTCTTAAACTGTGGGTTATATGGGGTCAAATAACTAAATGTGGAGGTCATGAAAAATTTGGCAATGAGAAAAGGTGTCTGAATGCACAATGATCAAGAAATAATTCAGAATCAAACATGTTCCAAATCTGAGGTGTTTCTGGCCATGCTTGCCCGTGTTGACTTCACCGTAGCCTTGGTTCTGAACACATATCATGCAAACTTTGCACTACGCATGTTGTCGCATCATGAATCACCAACAAAAGCTGCCAGAAACACCTTGGCTCAGATTTGAGACTATGGTATGTTATGAATTGCAGTGCTTTTACTGAGCATACAAAGTTTTCTGCTCTTACAGAAACATAATAGTTTAATTATGGAAAATAAAAACTTTTAATACTTTCCTCTCATCATTCCTCAGCCTATACATTTCAAATGAGTATATCTTTGGATTGTATGGTATTAAAATATTAGATTTTTAAAACGGATGCTATCTCCTTCTGTTACAAAAATGTAAGTGCTTAATTGCAGCAAGTAAAGACAAAAGCCATTTACTAATATGTCTCCACCATCACCACTGTGTGTCTATATGTAAACATCAATTATCAAAATTAAGCACAAATGTAATTTCATACACTAAAGCTAGTATTTATTTGAGAAATTATAGCAATATTTATTTATGTTTTAGGACAAAAATACTTTTTATTCTGAATAAGTGGCTAAATTTAGACAGACGAGGTAAAAATACTTACTAAAAACGCACCTAAACTGATAAGAAAAAGAAAATATGTTGAATCATTTTTGCAATGTGGATTTACTTCTAATAATGATGATGATGATGTGGAAAAACCTCTTTGCTTAATTTGTAATAAAGTTGTAGCTGTGGAGACCATGAAACCAGCCAAACTAAAATGACATTGTAACCCCAAGTGTGCAGCATATCACAACAAACCAAAGGAATATTTTGAATGACTTTTAAAATCTTCAAATAAAGAAAAGTAATGTTTTGAGAAATTTGTGACTGTCAATGAAAAGTATTTACTTACATCTTATGAAACTTCTTATTTAATTGAAAAAACTAAAAACCCTCTGTAATAGGAGAAGACATTATGTTTCCTGCTGCTATTAAAATGTCAGAAATAGTTCATGGGAAAAAAGCATGGGTATGAAATTCATAAAATTCCTTTATTGAATGAGAGTTTCCAAAAGAATTTCTGAAATTAATAATGACCAATCCCAGCAGCTTATTACCAGGCTTAAGGGCAGCCCAAAGTTTGCAGAGTTAGATGAAACAATTGATACTTCCAACTGGCACAATTGTTACTTTATGTAAGCTATACTTATGAAAGAAGCATAGATGAGGAATTATTGTTTCGTCTCCCTTTGGAAGGTCACACAAGAGGGGAAGATATATATCTTAAGTTGATAAATTTTTCACAAATTAAGGTTTACAGTGGAAAAAATGCATTGAAATCTATACAGATGGTGCTGGAGAATGTTGGATTTGTAGCAAAAAGTAAAGCTGGTGGCAATGAACATATCACTTTTACTCACTGCACGATCTCTCTGGAGGCACTCATAGCCACACAGCCACGCCCTTAACAGTCGTTTGTTTTCAAACCTTTGGAAAGACATGGAAACTACAGGCAGAGATAAGGTGGCTCTCAAGAAGGTGAAGTTTAAACAGATTATTAAAATTGAAAGATGAAATTATATTTTTGACTGAGCAGAAATAAAATTTTGTTAATTTTTTCATAATGACTTATGGCTTTCAAAACTGTTATTTGCTGGATATTTTTGAAAAACTCAATGATTTAAACATGTCACTTCAAGGAAAAATTGTAACATTTATGTTAAAAGATAAAATTAAAAGTTTGACTAAAAATTAACATATGGAAGAATAGGATGGAAAAATGGTTCTTTAGACATATTTATAGCTACTGATGATTTTATAATTAAAAACAACCTTCCCAAAGATTTAATTGTAAGCGTTATAACTGATCATCTGAAATTCCTGGAGACAGTTTCAGAAATACTTCCCTTCAAATTTTGATACTAAAAACTAAGTTGGGTTCATAAACCATACTCAGTTGAAAAAAAAATTCAGTCATCTGCTGTCAAAAGTTCAAGAAAAAATTTGCTGCTATAAGACAACTCTACAAGTCTCAGGATGGAAGGAGATATCTACATTCAGAGTAAGATCTAGAATGACTAGAGTTTAAATGGAGACTGAAGCAATACATACTATCGTTCTTTTTCATGTTTGATTTTGTTTCTTTTTTCCCATTGTTCATTCATTGGTTACAACCCTTCTATATAACCAGACTGTTGTACAATGTGAAAGTATTTGCAGATCCTATATGTGATTGCATGCCACCATGGTGGGGGGGGGAAGGGAGAGGAGAAAATCTGAAACTCAAGTGATTGTTTCCTAAAAAAAATTGTTAAATGAATATTGACTTGGGATTAGGACAGAATTTCCAGCAATTTATGAAACTGGTCTAAACATACTTCTGCCATTTTGTACTACATTTTTAATGCAAAGCCACTTTCTCAGCATTGACAATTATAGAATCAAAATGTCGATCAATTCTGAAAAACATTGAAGATGCTCTACATCTTGCCATATCAAATATTCTACCAAGATTTAATTCTTTATGTAAAAATAAACAAGCATACCTTTTTAGTATGCAAATTTGATTTAATCTTTAATAAATGGTAAAATTGTATATGTACATATACAATTGTATATGTACATATATTGTATATGTATATATACATCGATCAAAGTATTATTTTCAAATAAGTTTCTTTATGATTTGTTATCAGTAAATATTTGATTTGTATGCCTATTTTATATACCTATATACCCAGGGACATGTAAAAATTTCTTGCATGAAAATGGTTGTGAATGGAAAAAGTTTAAGAAGCCCTGTTCTAGAGGACCTTCCTTATAAATATCTCATATATATATATGTTTTACTTGATAATCCTAATCTTTCAAATGGGAGGAACCTAGCAGTGGAAGTACTAGGTTTATGGGAGAAGATGGGGGGAAAAACTATACTAAAAACATAGCAAAAATAAAACTGAAATACAACAATGAAAAAATAATAATGACTCTCAAAGAACTGATCAAGAAATATGCAAAAGAAAAAAGAAAAGAATTCTCAGGCTTTTCTACACCTCCATTCTTTCAAAAGGACTGAGTCTGAGATATCCACAATCTGGTTCATATAATAGATGATGTCAAATCTTTACATTTCAAAGGAATTGACCTCCTGATATAAGGTAGTAACAATGAGCAAGAGAAGCACCAGGAACATCAAGGCCACCACAACTATAAGGACACCTCAGAAAGAGCCTCAGATTGTTCTCCTGTTATAAGGTCATGATAACGAACAAGAGCCACACCAGCAACACCAAAGCCACAGGAGAGATGATGACAACTCTGGCACAATTTTTCATCACACAGCAGGGTCATTTATAGGTAAGTGACTAAAAGGTCATAAACCTCTTGCATGCAATCTGTCCTGGAATCTAAATCATGACTGAGGCTTTTCCCATACTTCTACCCACTCATATTCCCTGGCTCACTCACTAAGATCTCCTCTCCTTAGGAGCCACATCAGGGTGTTTATGTCAGAGTGATTATATTAAATATTTGAACTCTTAAAGGTTTCTGGGGGGCTACACCCTTCTTCTGAGGGATAAATAAACACTATCCCTCACTTTAATCCAGTGATTCTGAATTACTACCAAATCAGCTGGAGGATCTCATTTATTCTAAGTAAATACACATTCACTATGGTTGTATAGCTACAGTTTTACTTCATCCATGCTGTTAGAAAGCAAAGTCCTTCCCAATAATACTACCCCTTGGTACTCTTAAGCCCTTTCTGGAATGAAGAAGTTGTCTGAACCATCTCAAAAAAAAAGGAAGCCTGTCCATTGAAGACAGCAGGATATATTTCTTCTTGGTATAGGGATCCCTCTGAGAGTATAAGAAGCAGTAGACCCAAGGGACTTTGCACTGGAGAAGGAATATGGAAGCACTGGAGAGGATCAGCCAGAATTATGTCCAAAAGAAGGCTGTTCTTATCAAGAAAATCTGCCTTGAGACTGGATACAAGAAACCATTGGACTAAAAAATCCTCCCTTTTTTAGGGTGATATTGATTTGTCACAGACGTGACTTCTGGGAGGTTGGACACCTGACCTTAGTAGGAAGATGCATGGTATAACACCAATGCGATACCCATGGCAGCTGCTATGAATATGCATGTGTATTTCCAGGGTAGGTTTGCAAAATATAATAATAAACTCTCTTCCTCAAAGGCAAAACCAAAATATTTATTTGGGACATCATTAGAATACCAGGAGGTAACATTTAACAGGGTACTTATCACTAATCCAGGGAGCACCAACATCTTAAACTTTCTTTCCATCAGGCCTCCCCACAAACAAGTTCCCCTAGACCAGCAGTTCTCAAACTGTGGTCGCAGTGCCTTTGGGGGGCAAACAACCCTTTCACAGGGATAACATGTGACCCAGCCTCCATGTGACCTAGGTTCCATGTGACCCAGCCTCCATGTGACCTAGGCTCCATGTGACTCAGGCTCCATGTGACCTAGACTCCATGTGACCCAGTCTCCATATGGCCCAGCGTCCATGTGACCTAGGCTCCATGTGACTCAGGCTCCATGTGACCTAGGCTCCATGTGACCTAGTCTCCATGTGACCCAGGCTCCATGTGACTCAGGCTCCATGTGACCTAGGCTCCATGTGACCCAGCCTCCATGTGACCTAGGCACCACGTGACTCAGGCTCCATGTGACCCAGCCTCCATGTAACCTAGGCACCACGTGACTCAGGCTCCATGTGACCTAGGCTCCATGTGACCCAGCCTCCATGTGACCCAGCCTCCATGTGACCTAGGCTCCATGTGACTCAGGCTCCATGTGACCTAGGCTCCATGTGACCTAGTCTCCATGTGACCCAGGCTCCATGTGACTCAGGCTCAATGTGTTAAGCCTATTAATGGGTGGGGAAGATCTTCCTATTTCATTAACACTACATATGGCAATGCAGTTCATTGTTACCACCTTCTATCAGGAGCTCAATTGCTTTGAAATGCAAAAATTTGGGATTATCCATTACAGGAACCAGATTGTTGCTATCTCAGACTCAGTCCTTTTGAAGGAAGAGGGGTATAGAAAAGCCTGGGATTTCTTTTCTTTTTCTTTTTTCATGTTTCTTGGCTAATTTTTTGAGAGTTACTAATTTTGTTGTTATTGTTGCATAACAGTTTTGTTAGGAATATCTACTTCTTTTTTAGTTAGGTGGATAAAATATCATCCCATGCCCAGAATAACATGGCATCACTATGCAATGGTCCAGCTTGGCAATGTACCCACTCCCCAATCTGTTTTTTCTTTTTAAGTAGGATATCTCTAATGGGTGCTGACATGACACATAAATAATTATAGGCAAATTTTTCCATTAATCTGAACACTAAAGGACCTTCAATTTTCCAGTCCTATTCTCTCAAGGCATGAGACCAATGACCATCACCCAGTAATCTATAGATGAAGATCTTCTCTTCCCCATCCCTCAAGGCTGTTTTACATGCCAGGTATGCTGGAGCTCTGCTAAGTCAAACTCAGACTCCTGGGAGGACTTGCCAAGTCTCCCATTCCATAGGTTATCCCCTCTTACCAAATCAATGACTGCTGAAGTCCAGTTGCATATATCTCTTTGGTAGATGATGGAGTGATTGGTAAAACAGTCAAATGTCATCATTGGGGAACTAGGGCCTTATAGGTGGAGACACATTGGGCTAACAGGAAAGGCAGGCTTACCAGGGCAGGACTGGACCCCTCAGTTGCTGGCATATGAAAGGCAGTAACAATGGTGGGAATTGATACATTTTGAATATTTAACAATAGATGCTTCCTATGCTCTCCCCATTTGTTAGAGAGTCTATCCTGTATTACCCAACACTTAGTAAGCAGGTATGGACAAAGTGTGATTGTATGAACCTGCCTCATCTGTTCAATAGCAACTAGGGCCCAGTAAGATGTGAACAGCTGCTTTTTAAAAAGTGGTATAGTGAGTGGCAGCTCTGTGGAACTTGTTGCTTCAGAAGCCTAACCAGGTATGTATTCTGGCACTCTTTGATGCCTGCTAAAGGCTACATTTGACTTGGTCTTTGTGGACAGAAACTTCGAGAAATATGGGTCCTGTAAAATCCTAAGGCCCAAGGGGAGAGACTGCTGGATAGCCTGCTAGATCTTTTCAGACTTCTAATGATAATAATAAAAATAACAGTAAGAATAATAACTAGCATTTATATAGTGCTTTAAGGTTTGCGAAGCACTTTAAAATTTCATCTCATTTTATGCTTGCAATCTTGTGTGGTTAATATCATCTCCATTTTATGGAGAAGGAAGCTGAAGCAGACAAAGGTTAAGTGGCTTTGCCCAGAGTCACACAGCTAGTAAGTATCTGGGGCAGGATTTGAACTCGAGTCTTCCTAACTTGAATTCCAGAGCTCTAGTTACCTTGCTACCTGGTTGCCTCATATCTATGACAAAAGAAAAAGAACCTGGGTATCATATTTCAAGAAATAAATAAAATCACATAGACATATTAGAAGAAGGGGGCAATATAAAAGTAAAAAGGATCTACTAATCACTTCCTAAAAGAAGCTCCATGAAAATTCCAAGAAACATCATTACCAAAATCTATAACTTTAGGCAAAAGGAAAAATATACTGCAAGGAGTCAGAAAGGAAGAATTTAAATATCAAGGAACCATAAAGAGTATTGCACAAGATTTGGCATCTCTTGCTATGAAGAAGCAGAGAACATGGAATCAAATTGTAAAAGGTAAAAAAACAGACATCCAAAATCAAGAATAACTTACTTAGCAAAACTAAGTATAATTCTAAAAAGAGGGAAATGAATCTTCAAGAAATAAAGGATTTTCAAACCTTCCTGATGGAAACACCAGAGCTAAAAAGGAACTTTGAAACACAAAAATGAGTGTCAAGATAAAACCTAAAAGGTAAATACAACTGAGCAATCAAAATGAACTTTATAAGGATGAACAGATTACTTTCTAATGGAAGGTGAACTGATAAGGATTTATTTCAAAATCCTAATGTCACAAGGATCCACAGAGGTCCTCAAATGAAACAGAAAACCTATAAATAGTTTTGCTATGTTTGATGATATTATAAGAAAAAAAGAAAAGGAAGGGGATTATTTCATTATGGATAGATGGAAAAAAGAATGAGGAACCTTATTATCACACATAATTGGGTTGCACAAATAGAAATGTATACAAACATGGAAGGACTGGGAGAAATGGGAGTCACTTGAATTTCACTTTCATCTAAACTGGATAAAAGAGGGTAGAACACACACACACACACACACACACACAGATTTTGGTATAAGAATACATGGTGGAGTGAATAGAGCACTAGCCCTGCGGTCAGGAGGACCTGAGTTCAAATATGGCCTCAGACACTTAACACTTACTAGCCGTGTGACCTTGGGCAAGTCACTTAACCCCAATTACCCTGCCTTCCAAAAAAAGCAAAAGAAAGAAAGGAAGGAAGGAAGGAAGAAAGGAAGAAAGAAATATATTAGTTTGTTGTCTGTAGAGTAGTTTGTTCCTTTAAAATTTTTTTTTCTTTCTTCTTTATCAGATAGAATGATCATAATTTCTGTTTTTTTGGAATCATTTGATGTGAGTAAATTTTTTCCATCCCCTCAATTTTATTTTGTATATGTCTTTGTTTTTTTAAATGTATTTCTTTTAACCAATAGATTGTACAACTTTGTTTTCATCTGCTGCTTTTTCATTTTATTGGATTGTTTAATCCATTTACATTTAAAGTTATGAAAGTCAGGTTTATATTTTCCTCTTCTGTTTCTAACATTGAGCCTTTTTTTCAAGTAATATTTTTTTCCCTTTTCTTCTGTAAACATAGTACGATGTTCCTTCAGTTACTTTAGGTTAATCTTTTTTTAAGATAACCCTATTCCCATTGGCTCTCTTTCCCTCATCTCTGATCCTTTCCTCGTTTCTTACTCCTTTCCCTTTTATCAGTTCCTTTTAGTTCCAACTCCCTTCACCCATATTTGCATTCATCAAAGCAAGAGCTCCTTTTCCCTCTCTTTTTTGATCCTTTCTCCCTCCTCAATTATTGCTCCACATAGGCTTTTTTTTCTTTCTGAGACCACAGAGGTCACCATCCCTTCATTGCTAGTCTTCAATTTGACTCAGGCAAATCACGTAATTTCCTTTATGGTCCTCTCCACCCTTTTTGAGTACCTTCCCATTTTGTAGGGTAGTTTCACAAAAAACATTGATTCACCTGTGGGAGGGTATCACCAGGTTCTGTTTAGAATGCCTCAGGTCTGATTTTTCACTTTTACCTCCATCTGACTTCCTCCTTTACTCCCATCTCTTTGTGTACATTTAGAAAGAAGTCTCTTGTCTCTCTGCTGTCATTCTTTTGCTCTTACTATCCTTATTTGCTGCATTTATTTACCCCTACTGTGTTTTTGTAGTTTAGGGACATTCAAGAAATGAAAACCTCTCACTTCTAGTTTTCTTTGTAAGAAAAATGCCCCTTTATTATTGAATGTCCTTTTTTTCATTTATGGTTAAGCTCAGATTTGAAGGGTATATCACCCTGGGCTGTATACTGAGTTTTACTACTCTTCAGGACATATACCATTCCCTCTTACATTTTCTGCTTGGTGTAGAGAAGTCTTATATGATTTGAATTTCCTTTTCTTTGTATTTGATGTTTTTTTTTTTCTTGATTGCTTGCAGAATTTGTTTCTGAATTTAGTTGTTAAATTTAACCACTAGATCTTGGAGTTTGTAGCCTTGGTTTTTTTTTTTTCCTGGAGATCTATGAATTCTTTCAATTGGTATTTCACTTTCTGTGTTCATTCTGAGCCATTTTCTTGTATTATTTTTTGCATTGTGGCGTTCAGATTTTCTGTTTTGTTATGTTCTTCTGAGAGAGTTATGACCCTTAAGTTGTCTTAATTTTTCCGATCTTTGAGATCAATATGTTTTGCTTGTATGGACAACACATTGCTCTTTTCATGTTATCACGTTTTGCTTCTCTTCCTTGTGCATTCACTTCACTTCTCTATATTTCCATTCCCAATTTGTTGTTCTTCTTTATGTTTCTTTGTTGAAACTTGCACATTCAAGTTTTTCTCTTGTGCCCATTATTTTGGCTATGCAGGTCATAAATTCTCTTTTTATAATACTCTTTCTCTTTTGAGCCATTCAGGAATAGTGTGTTATGGCTCCACAGTCTCCCTACTTTCCATAGGGTCTTCTGTCACATCAAGCATTGTACCATTTTCTTTTTTTTGGAGTATTTATTCATAGGTGCCCAAACTCATTTGCTAGATCTAGATACAATATTTCTTTCTGTAAATATTTTCCCTATTGATTTATCAGCTTATGCTCAAAGTCTTTGAGTTTCCTTCTTCCTGAGATCTTTGATAATTTCAGTCTCCCCTCATTCTTTATTTTCCCCTATTATTTGCTTTCTGACTCCCTTCCCTCCTTTAGGTCCAAATCTCAAAGGTTCTCAGATTTCTCCTATGCTAGGCAATAGTTCAATAATCTAGGTCTTTGCCGTAGGTGACTTCTGGGTTCACAGAACTGGTCCCAGATAGGTGTTGAACTCTTTTCCTCAGGCTTAGTGGAATGAGGAATAGTCTCCCTTCCCTAACCTTACCCCCACTCACCCTAACTAGTATCCTATTTCAGTATCCTGTCCTGCTTCTTCTGTTCCTAAATTGTCTAGCTCAGCACCAAAAGTTCAAAGCATTGCCACATCGATGCTCTGAGGCTGATTTCTATAGTTTGAGTCCCAGGGACTCTGGGAGTACAGTATGGAGGGTGGGTGGGGAAGGATGGTGGTGAATCTATTTCAAGCCAAGGCATGCATCACGTCCCTTTCCCTCTGTTCTGCTTTGCTTCAGAGAACTTTTGCAGCAAAGGCTCTGCTGGCCTCAGCACTGGCTGGCTGTGCTCACCGTAGCAGCCTTCCACCTCTGGACCACTGTTGTTGTTCTGTCTGTTACAGCTGAGCAAACTTCTACAACCTACAATCAGGATCTCCACGGTATTGGAAAGAAAGGGAGGGGAATGGGGAACAGTTAGTGCAGCTGAATTTTGCTGTAAGCCCATATATCGTCAGGTTTTGTTGCAATCTCGTGTGTTGGGGCCTTGGATCAGATAATGTATCTTCACAGCTGTTAGTCTTTTGGCAGTCAGTGGGGGAAGGAGTGTTGAGTGAACTGAAGGTTGACATCAGGTTGTGTTTTTTTTAACAAATCTTCCTTTGAAATTCTTGCGTCCTAGACTTAGACTAGTGAGACAATTGAGGTTGCTTTGTCTATAAAATCTCCATTTTGTAGAGATCTGAGAGGTCATGGGGATCAGAAAAAAATGTCTAGTCCTCCATATTGTTGGTCATATGAACCAGAAGTCTCTAATACAAACAAAATGTTTGCAAAATAAAGTTAGTTAAAAGATTAAAACAATATATTACAGATTATACACCATGACCATGGTGGAGGTATACCAGGAATGCAGGGTTTCTTTAATATCAGTATAACTATAAATTTAATTAAGCATATTAATAATAAAGTCAACAAAAATTATATAATTTTACTACTAGTTGCATATATAGCTTTTACCAAAATACAACATTCATTTCTATTGAAAACACTAGAAACATGGGAATAAATAGTCCTTTCCATCAGATGATAAATGGTTTGTCTGTGAGGATTAACTAGGTCCTAGCTGACAGCAGGAACGACATGTTTGACTACTGACTATTAAGAAGATCCTATATACCCAATAACTAGTTTGATCAGCCACATTTAGAATTAGGAATTTAATTCAGTTAGGGCTAAGTTGCAAGGTTAGCCAGTTATCGGTTTAACAATCCTTATCTAATTCATACATGCAAGGTTAGCAAGCTTTCCAAATCATAGTGCCCTTGAGGTTGGAGGGATGGAGGGAGGGTCATATTCTAGACTAGGGACTGATTGTCTGACCCCTCCCCCACTTAGTCACTGCCTACCAGCCACAATCACGTATAAAGGCAGAGACCAGAAGATATGGGTTCTTAATAAGGGTACTCATCCCATTATACACTTGAGTCACCATTTCTTCATGTGTCTGTGTGACTGAAAGGTGAAGGAGCCCCCTGCTTCTATGCTTCTTAGTGATGAAATGCCTGACTGGTGATCCTTTGAGTGCTTATTATGTTCATTGTCAGTACCGTATTATGCATGATCCCCTCACAATACATAAAGCTAAAGTTACTTTTTTATGTAACAGAGATAATTATAATCCTTTAAAAAAAAATAAGGGTGAAAACAAGCATGTCTATTGCAGCCATTTGTATCTGATATATCTGATGTAAGTTTTTTCTATAGCATTAAAACAATAAAAAGAAATTAAGAGAATAAGCATAAGTGAAAAAGAAGCAAAATTATAAAATTTGCAGATAATATGATAAATCTGAAGAACCTAGAGAGTCAACTAAAAAATTAATTGAAGGGGACGGCTAGGTGGCACAGTGAATAGAGCACCGGCCCTGGTGTCAGGAGGACTTGAGTTCAAATCCAACCTCAGACACTTAACACACACACACACAGAACTAGCCATGTGACCTTGGGCAAGTCACTTAACCTGAATTGCCTTCCAAAACAGTAAGAAAAAAAAATTTAATCGAAACAATAACTTCAGCAAAATTGAAGTATATAAAATGAATCCACACAAATCATCACTTTTCTGTGTAATAACAATAAAACCCAACAAGAAAAGATAGAGAAATTTCATTTAAAATAACTACATAAAATACATAATATTTGAGAGCCTACCTACTAAGATATACACAAAAACTATATAAGTACAACTCCAAACCAGTCTTCATAGAAATAGAGCATCAGGGGGATGAGAACAATATGATTGGTCACATTAAGAAAAGTGAACCAATATTCATGTGAGGCTAGGCCTTCTCTGTCTTAGAGGAATGCTGGATTGATTTATGAGACCCATCTGCATTCTGAAGCTATTGATAGTGTACCAGGGATAACAGGTTCTTTGGCTTCTGAGAGTGAGATAAGACTCTTGTAAAAAATAATCTATTTTTTTTTATTTTAGACAAATACCAAAACTTAAATGCATAATAGGAAAAGAAAAAGAAACATTATAAATTTAAATATTAAACTTAAATATAAGATAAGAAAAGAAAAAATGTCATGTGCACAGCAGAACATAGGAGAAGATTCAGAAAATATAGCAATAAGTTATTATTTCAAGAAAGCCTATATATTAAATACTGTGTGTTATGCTGAAAACTGTGCATCTTTTCTCTGCTTCATTGTAGGTTTGGTTTTGTTCTCTGCTGTATATTTTTTACTCTATTCTTTTTTCCCCCTTCCTAGCTCTTATCCACCAACCCATAACCTATTTCCTCATTCTCCCCTCTGGAGATCCCTCCCTTGTCTTCCCATTCCCATTGATCTAAGCACCCTTCTATGCCCCACTTTAAACTATTCCCTCACCCTCTCCTCTAGAGATCCCTCCCTTTTCCTCCCTCCCATCCTCTTACCATTTTATTTCTTCTGAATTTAGAATTTAGAAGACTTTTATATTCTTCTAGATACATATATATATATATATATATATATGTTCCCTCTTAAACCCATTCCCAGCAAAAGTAGGTTTCCAGAACTAACATCCCTCCTCCCCCATCTAATTACTCCGTATCAGTTCTTCCTTTTTTACCTCATTTGTATAAAATAATTTATCTTTTTAGTTGTTTCTAAATGGTTTTACTTTTTAAAGTCATATCATACTCAAGACTACCCAAATATTTCTTACAAACTACACAATTACTAATGACAATCTTAGACATACATACAGTTTGCATATATAAAAAGTAAACTGTCTGTCCTTTGAATCCATTGAATTCTTTGTAATCAATTTTTGGTATGTACCTTATGTTTCTCTTGGGTCTTGTATGTCAAATCTAGTAAGTTCAGTTTTTTTTTTTTAACAAAGTCTTGAAAGTCTGACAATCAAATGTCTGTTTTTTTCTATTCGGAATTATACTTAACTTTGCTGGATATGATATTTTTGTCCAGAACCTCAGTTCTTTTGCTCTTTGACACAAGCGTTCCAAGACCTGTGGTTCTTTAGTGTCTCTGCTGCCAGATCTTGTGTGATTCTGATTGTGGCACCATCATATTCAAATTGATTTTTTCTTGCTGCTTTTGATATTTTGTCCTTTAGTTGGGGATTTTGAAATTTGACTATAATATTCCTGTGAATTTTCCTTATTGCCTCTCTTTCAAGTGGTGTTCAATGGATTTTTTTTTTCTATTTCTACTTTCCTCCCTTGTTCTAATGCTTCAGAACAATTTTCTTTAATTATTACTTGTATTATTGTATCAAGACTCTTTTTTTCACCATAACCTTCAGGTAGTCTGATTATTCTTACGTTTTCTCTTCTTGATGGGTTCTCCAGGTCAGTTGGTTTTTTGTTGTTTTTTTTAAATAAAATGTTTTACTTTCTCTTCTATTTTTTCATTCTTCATATTTTGTTTAATTAGCTCTTGATTTCTTATAACTTCACTGACTTCTCCTGGCCTAATTCTAATTTTCATGGTGTCATTTTCTTCCTTAAGATTCTGCATCTCCTTTTCTAATTGGTTGACTTTCTTTTCATAATCTTCTTGTTTTTCTTGGATTATTCTTATTTTTTTCTTTAGTTTTTTTCCTTCATCTTTCTCATTTGATTTTTAAAGTTTTTTTTAAGTTCTTCTATGAATTCTTTTTTGGGCAGGTGACCTTTTGACATTATTCTTTGGGGTAGAACATAGTTTCTTTGCTTCAATACCTCCTCTGAAGATGAGCCTGGGTTTTTTCTTTTCTTTTCTTTTTTTTTTTGGCTTGAGCAATTAAAATCTTCAATATACAGGACAAAAATCAGCATGGCTGGCTTCATTGTAGCCTTCCTTGGGTAGGAGGAAAGACCCCATCTGGGTCAGTGCACCAGGTGAAAGGTCAACCAGTAGATAATGATTGGCTAGAAGGCAGCTTTGTCCAGGGTCAGATGGAGCTGGAGGCAATGCTGGGGGGCAGGACCCCCCCATACCATCAGGGCCCACAGAGGCCATCTGTAGCTAGCGCACAATGAAATATATGAGGGCAGCTGAGGTCCTGGCCCTGGCCAAGTAGCAGCTGTCACTTCTGAAGAGCAATCCCGTAAGCACGCTCAGGATCATGCCCACATATTTATAGTCACTATAGGCAAGCAGATGGAAGGTGCCCAGATCACTGCAGACTGTGGCCAGGTAGAGGCCATGGAGCAGGGCCAGTGCCTCAATGACAACCCACAACAGGGCTGTGCTCCCACATAGGCCAAGTACCTGGGGGGGAAAACCTTTTCTGAATCCCCAGCATGATCCTGGCCAAGAGAATGTGTGTGATGAAGGTCACTGGGCGATGTAGAGGCTGGGAGCATTGAGGTTCTGTCGAGGGGGGCAGGGGCATGTCCTGGCTGTACTGAACCTCCCAGTTCTGGTGTGCATAAGGGAAGACAATTAGGCCCAGCTTCCAGGCCACATATGTCCACCACAAAGAAGTATTTGAGCTTGTCCATGGACACAAACCTGTGAAGCTCTTTGTGCACCATGTCCTTGTCCTGGGAGGGGATGGAGCTATAGGCCATGGAGATGTTGGCCATGGGATCCCCACGCAGGTGGTTGACACTAAAGGCCACAGCCCTGAGGTGGGTAAACACCAGGCTGAGCTGGGTAGCTACTCACGTCATCAAAGAGTGGAGGCAGCCCTGGGGCTTCCCTGAGTTGGTGCTTGAACTCTTGGGCCCCATACCTTGAATTATATGCCATGAGCAAGACACCTCCCACTGCGAGTCTTGGCCTCAGGGTGCCAACTGCCACTACTGGCTGACGGTTACTGCAGCTGCCATGGCTATGTTGTCAGAACTTGGTTCTTTTCTATTCCCATAATAATTTTCTATGGTTAGATTCTTTTTCCTTTGCCTGTGCATTTTTTTTTGATAGTAATTGCTTAATTTTTGTAATCACCTCTAGCTCTGGGGTATAGGGGATGGTGCCTTTAGCCTCAGATCTTCAGTTCTCCCCTCTAGCCTGGAACCAAAGCCAAACTCCAGCCTCCTGTAAGTGCCTAGAGCCATGGGCTTTCTGCCCTACTGCTTCTGCACTCCCCAAGTGTGTGTTGGTTACTTCTCACCCCTGTGTTCTCCACAGCACAGCTGGGTCTGGAGTTCCTGGTCAACAGAGGTTTCATCGATCTTTCCCTTCTCAGATGCCCAACTCCCCTCACTATGGGGGTGAGGGGGTAGAAGTTCCTGTGGCTGGGGCGAAGATGTTCTCCCAATACAGCTATCCCCAGGATTTGCTGCTTGTTCTTAATTTGGACCCAAGCCCAGAGGTTTTTACTTTTCACAGAAGCCTAACCTCCTCCTGGGATTTTTCTTCCAATCTTCTAGAATTGTCCCAGGATGTAAGCTGTTGTGCCTCTATTCTTATTTATTTTTACCTGTACTTTCTTCACCCCTAAGGTACTATTTTATGTCTTTGGTGGGGGGGGTAGAATCTTGAAAGCTTGTAATTTTCTGATCTATTCTGCCATCTTCCCAGAATCCTCTCGATAAGACTCCTTTTTAATTGGCAAAGATGGACAAAGATAGCTAGTATATCTTGTGGGAATGTACCAAGTTAGCTTGTAGACCTTCAGAAATATCACACAGATGTCATGGATTGTTTTCAGAACTGAAGAGATGAGGAATAACAAGTTTCCTTGGCATAAAATGATTTGCAGGTAGTATTTCCCTTATAATTAAAATGTTTTATGAGAGCATTAAACCTGTAAGCTTAGTTCAGAGTTTTTCTTTGATTAGAAGTGATTGATAAGAAAACAAAACTTTTGCATCTAACTCAAGGGAGGAAAACTGAACTTTTGAACCCATGAGCATCTTCACTGAGACACAGAGAAAAGGGTATAAGTTGCTATATAAAATACAGACCAAAAGTTACAGAATAGAATCAACTACACAGTGAATCAACTATAAAATGCAAAAGAAATATTTGGTTTTCTACTACACAGTGAATCAACTATCAAATGCAAAAGAAATATTTGGTTTTCTCACTATTCTGAATCTCATTTGACTGATGAACTTGGGGGAAATGCTTTCATCTTTTAGTCCATGATAATGCACAAGAGAGTGGAAAACCCTCATCATCTTCCTTGCTTTGCTTGGGCCATGAGTCTGACACCGATTCCATCCATTCTTTTCTACCAGCTATGAGTATCTTTGGGGTCAGGATTCCATCCTGTTCTTGACCAAAGATCTATGGCAGTGGTTCTCAACCTTCCTAATGCCCCGACCCTTTAATACTTGTATGTAGGCATATCTGTATGTGGGCGGACCCACCTGGAAATGGATAGAGGAGCGGTGTCTCGGTTCCTAAGACTAATATTTTCCCTGTGAAAGGGTCATTTGACCCCCAAAGAGGTCGCGACCCACAGGTTGAGAACCGCTGATCGATGGGGGAAAGGGAAGAGAGACAAGAAGTCAGTTTCTCTGTTCAGGAATATTTGGCCTAGTTTCCAATTCACTTTATTCTATGTGCAATAAAATTATGTGATCACAGTATATAAAACATCTGCATCTAGGAAATTACTTGAAAGAGTGGAATCCAGTACAGGATGGGATATGTGAGCTAGGAATAGAAAGCAAATTTTATTTTTTAATCTTTTGAGAAATATTTCATTATATTCCCTAGATTTAATTATGATTAAGCCAGTGAGGGAGAGTTTAATCAAAGTTGCAGGCTTGATTGGGAGTGTGGGGCTCTAGAGGGGAGAGCCACCCAAGCATTTAGAAGCTGAATTCCCTCTTCTGGCTCATAAAGATACTCCAGACTCATCAGAAAGGGCTATTATCTAGAGCTCGTATAAGAGTAACTGACAAGGATTGGGCTGGTGGTTCAAGTAAAACTTCACTTGGTGGATAATTCAGATATTGTACTGAGCTAATTAAACCCTTCTTGGATAATCACAGAGTGACTACTCTTTTCTCATAGGTTTAAGGAACATAGCAGTTGAGCCAAATAACCATAGGGCCCCATGTAGAGACAGTGATTACAAATGCTGAATATTCTTACAAGGAACTACATTGCATCAAGACCACCTTTGAAACAACTATTCATGGAATCATGGAAGCATAGATTTGAAAGGGACCTAAGAGAACCTCTAGCCAAACTCACAGCTGAACAAGAATCTCCTCTAGAACATAACCAAAAAGTTGTCATCCAGCCTTTACTTAAATACCTTTAAAGCTTGGAAATCCATACCACCTGAGTCCAATCCACTTTTAGATGCATCTAATTGTTAAAAAGTTTTTCCTTACACTAAACCTAAATCTGGTTCTTTTCAGTTTCCATTAGTTGTTAGTTTTGTCTTGTGGAGCAAGTAGGAAATGTTTAATTTCTCCTCTACACACTAGTCCTTCTAATAGTTTAGAATATGTATTAGGTCCTCCCTAAATCTTTTAGCCTCCATGTTAAACATTATTATTTCTTTCAATTGATCCTATCTACTTCATAGGGCAGTCATGAAGAAACTCCTTTGCAAAACTTAAAAGCGTTTTACAAATGTGAGCTATTATTAAACAATTAAAATAATCAATATGCATTTATTAAGCACCTTTTATGTGCCAGGTACTGGGAATACAAAGACAAAAATAAAACAGATTCTGTTCTCAAGTAGCTTACATTGTATTAGAGCCAACATAAACATAAATAAGATGCAGAATATATGCAAAATAAAATAAAATATATTATACAAATATATATATGCACACAAAATAAAATATATATAAAATGAAATACAATGTGATTTTGGGAAGGGGGTAACTAGAAGTTGGGTGCTCAGGAATGGCTTCAGTTAGAAAGTTATAAAGTGTTGCTTGAGCCAAGTTTTGAAGGAAAAAAAGGACTTCTAAGAGGCAGAAGGCACATTCTGAGTATGGAATATAAAGAGTGAAAAGGCACAGAATTGGGAGATGGAATAATGTATATGAGGAATAGCAAGAAGGCCAATTTGGCTATACCACCACAAATAATAAGGCTAGAAAAGTAGGTAGGAGCCAAGTTTAAAAGGGCTTTAAATGATTATTATTTGGTATTAATTCAAGACCCTTCAACATTGTGGTGACTCTGCTGTGGTATTCTTTAGCTTAACAAAACTTTCTAAAATATGATACCCAGAAGTACATATTTGCAAAACTGATAGTTTGGAGCAAGCAAAGGACGTGATCAGACCTTTGCCTTAGGAAAGTTATTTTAGCAGTTTTATGTGAAGATATGTTGACTATAAGAAATGATGAAAACAGAAAGACCATTTAGGAGTCTGCTGCAATAATGTGGGTGAGAGGTAATGAGGGCTCAAACTAGAGTGATGGTAGTGTGAATGTAGAATAGGGGACAAATGCAAGGGATATTGTAAAAGTAGAATTAACAGGACTAATTGGATTCAGAGGGACAAGAGAGATATGGGGTCAAGTATAACTTTGAGGCTGAGGATCTGAGTGACAAAGAGTTGGTGATACCCACCTCTGAAAAAAATAAGGCAGCCTGAGAATAGGATTAATAAGAAAGATAATCAATCTATTTCTCTTCAAACAAGCTAAGTTTTAGATACTATTGAGAAATCCAGATGGAGGCGCACAGTGGACTGCTGCTAATTCTTCTGAGAGATTAAGTCTTTAAAGTAGATGTGGTGAGGATATGTAATAAAAAGACAGTTTGGTTCATGTGGATTGATCTGGATTGGGCCCAAGCTTCTCTAAGATTCTCCAAGAAAGGAGAATGTATGATTTCCACATTGGGGGGGGGGGGCGGCCGGAGGTGGCAGGAAAAAAGCTGTGGTTGGATGCTTGCTCCTTCCCTTCAAGAGGAGTATTGGACTAGAAATATATACATCCCCAACACATCAAATAATTGTATTTTAAGGATACAATACTTGTCAATTTAGCAACTCCCCCAACCACCAAGCTGCTTTGAAAGGACTCAGGAATCCTAACCTTTTGACCTCAGAAGGTTGACTGGAGATGTCAATTTTGGGATTATTATTATTATTTTTTGGTCATCTATGCTCAGGGAAAAAAAACAAACATAAAATGGGAAAAGACAACCAGAGCCACCTATCAAGCTCACAGTTGAATACTCCAGCTCTAGCTGCCATATGGGAGTGTTCACCATTCTTGGGTAGGAGAAGAGCAGCTTCTCTTCATATACATACCTCACGGGATAGATTTGAATCATCCGGACACCGTTTGTAACTAAGAAGAAAAGAGAAAATGAGAGTATGTCACTCCCTTATAAAGATTCACTCAGTCAACAGGTCTTCCTGATCAGTGGTCAATAAGGGATTGCTCCATCATGTGCAAAGTACCAGAGTACTTCAGTGCTGAGTAACACACAGCTGGTTGGAAGTAGCCAGGGGCTTAATAATCCCTGAAGTGCCTAAGTATTGAGTTACCACATGTGGCTGTTCCTAAGTAGGCAGGGCAGCTCTTCAAACACTGTTCTATTAATAATCTGGATACTGTTGAATAAATTTATATTGTCACTATATTTTAAGTAATTTCATGTAATTCGTCATAAGGATGGGAAACACCTAGTTGGAGGTGATTTATAAAAATGGTATGTTCATCTACCAGATCAAAAGCTTTTATATAACCAACAAACAATAAGCACAATGGTATCTTGTATTCAGAGTAGCTTTAACCACGCATTTATAAAGGTGTAGTTTTGCTATAGAATATTGCTTATAAAAGCCTACCTTTTACAGTCTCACATTTTCATTGAAGATGTCCTATATATGCAGATTATAATTCTCGTAATTTTTTAAGAGATAGAAAAGCAGACGTATGGATTACTGACTACTAATATTTTCTCATTAAACTTTCAAAACATAGTAAGGTTGGTGATTTTCTTTTTGCTTTCCCCCCTCTTTCAGAAGTGATACCTCAACTTGTCAAAATTATATCACCTCCAGAACAGGCTTCCTCTGCAGACTCAATTTAGTCCAAGTGTTCTTTGCATCTTTGTTTTCTTTAGCACCATTTCTACTTCCTCTACTTCTACATCAGCATCCAAATATGAGAATTATACTGTTATTGATGGAGGAAAAAATAGATTTTTTTATAAAGATTTTTACAGATCTTTTCTATTTTAATCATTTTGTTGCATTCCTTCCAATGTCATTCTTAAATGCTTTGGGGATGATTTTATCGAGCTGGGTTTCTCTTGCCAAGCTTTCCACAAGACTTATTTTTCTCTCTCCTGTTGCTTGATGCCTTATTTTGCTCATAGCCTTCTGCCATTATCCTTTACACAATCTTACAAATGGGTTTCTACTTTAGATTAATGCTGTTCTTAACTACCCATCTCTTCTGTTATAAGAAAGAGATCAAGTTTAGTGGCTAAATAGATTTTTAGATTCTTTTTCTCCTTGTAGTAGCAACAGATTTCAGGTCCTCCTCCCTGTCAAGGCCGATTCCTCTATATGTGTCCTTTATCCATTCCCCTTCTATCTTCTCATATAATAATGAATAATGAGATAGTGAAGCTAAAGAGGTTTTGCACAAATAAAAACAATGTAGCCAAAATTTTCCCTATTGACTTGTTCCTTTTTTTTCTGTCTTTGAACATGCCTACATTCTCCCATCCTTAAAACAAACAAACAAATCTTACTAGATTTATCATCCCCTCAAGGTATCATCCTGTATCTCTCATCCCTTTTTCAGCCAGTCTCCTTGGAAAAAGTTGCCCACAGTTGTTTCCACTTCCTTTCCTCTCATTCAGCCCTAAACCCTTTGTATTTTGACATTTGTCTTTCAACTGAAATTACTCATTCCAATGTTAACAATGATCTCTTAACTGACAAATCTGATGGTCTTTTCTCAGACATCTTCCTTCTCAACCTATCTGCTGCATTTGACACTGTTGATCCACTCTCTTCTACTGAATATGCTCTCTCTGGGCTTGTGAGATAACTACTCTCATTCTCTTCCTATTTTTCTCACCACTTCTTTACAGTTTTCTTTGCTAGCTCATCATCTGCATAATAGATGTCCCTTAATTCTGTCCGGGGCTTTCTTCTATACTATCTTGGTAATCTCAACAACCTTCATGGATTTAATTATCATCTCTTTATAGAAAAATCCCAGATTTACATACAGAGCCCCAGTCTGACCCTTGATCATTAGTTCTATATCATCAATTATCTATTTCAAACTAGATGTACCAGACCCAGCTTCAATTCAACATGTGTAAAACTCATTATCTTTCTAAAACCTTTCCTCTTTCTAACTCCCCTATTTCTGTCAAAGGTGCCACCATAACATCTCAGGTTTAATGTCTCAGAATTATCATCAATTCTTTACTTTCTCTCACTCCATACATCTAGTTTGTTGCCAAATCTTAGCATTTCTACCTTCCCAACAACTCTTGCATCTGATTCCTTCTTTCTACTTATATAGCTACTACCTTAGTTCAGACCCTGATCTCTCACTTAGTTTTTTTGCAACAGCCTCCTAATTGGTCTCCCTGCCTCAAGTATCTCACATCTACTCACTACTGCCCAAGTAATTTTCCTTATGTACAGATCTGACCATTTGACTCTTTTATTCTTTCAACTATAGCAGTTTCCTCTTGCTTCAAAGATAAAATATAAACTCCTCTGTTTAGTTTTTAATGCCCTACACCTAATAGATTAATCAAGAGTGAGACTCAGAAAGAAAAGGAGTCAAGATGGCAGAGAAGCACTCAATTAAGTTCTCCCAAATTCCCCTCCAAACAAATCTAAAATAATAGCTCAAATTGAATTCTGTGGCAGCAGAACCAACAAAAGTTTGAGTGAAATAATTTTTCTAGCCCAAAACAACTTAGGAGTTTGGCAAGAAAGGTCTGTCTCACCTGGGTGGTAGTTGAGCCTGGAACATAGCACAGACTACATAGCACAGGCCATGCCATGATACCAGCAGAGAAGGTCTTGGAAGTGACTACATTGGAAGTGGCAACAACTTTAGGAACTCTCAGCCCACAGACAGTGGGTGTAGAGGTAGGGATGTCAGACAATTGGTCAGAAGGAGTTTGC
Source organism: Pseudochirops corinnae (assembly GCA_028646515.1). Classification (NCBI taxonomy): domain Eukaryota; kingdom Metazoa; phylum Chordata; class Mammalia; order Diprotodontia; family Pseudocheiridae; genus Pseudochirops; species Pseudochirops corinnae. The sequence goes on along the minus strand of CM053591.1, from coordinate 48,783,464 downwards.
AGAGGACCTTTGTTGGCACTGGGTTTAAGACTCAGTTTCATTGCTTATTCACAGTCCCAGGGCCAAAAAGAGCTATAGCACTTGTGGCAACAGGGGAGCAAGGGTCTTGGTCCTGGTTCCAGAGCATAGTAGAGTACTTGTGGTTGCTCTTGGGGGAGTAGGGACCTTGGTCTCAATTACAAGACAGAAGGGACCACTACCAGTTGTGACTGCAGGAAAGAGGATGACCTGGTAACTATCCCAAGGATAGGAGTAGTGCCAGCAAACAAGATAAACAAGGTCCCTTCCTGGGTAAAGATCAGAGTACAGGCCAGGAGAGCAATGACTATACCTCTCCCTAGATCATACCACCTTAAAAGCACTAAAAACCTAAAGAACACCTTTCCCCTAGACCCCCCTTTCCCCAAGCTAGTTCTGCAAACAGCAGCAAGAAAGGCCTGAAGTTTAGGGAAGTGCTCCCTCCACCCTAGGAGCGGAGCTCAACTTTAACATAAAGTAAAAGTCAAGAAATAGGATGGGAAAATGAGCAAACAACAAAAAAAAAGAATCTGACCATGACAAATTATTATGATGACGGGAAAGATCAAGACACAAATCCAGAAAACAAGAATGTCAAAGCAGCCACAAGCAAAGCCTCAAAGAAAAATGTGAACTGGATACAAGTCCAACAAGAATTCTTAGAAAAGCTCAAAAAAGAGTTTAAAAATCAAATAAGAGAGGGAGAGGAAAAATTGAGAAAATAAATGAGAATGATACAAGAAAATTATGGGGAAAAAGTCATTAGCTTGATAAAAGAGGCACAAAAAAATACTGAAGAAAATAACACCTTAAAAACCAGAATTGGAGAAATGGTAAAAGAGGCACAAAAATCCACTAAAATAAAGAATGCCTTAAAAAGCAGAATTGGCCAAATGGAAAAAGAATTACAAAAGCTCACTAAAGAAAATAATTCCTTACAAATTAGAATCATGCAAGTGATACCATGAGTTACCAATTTAAGTTAACGATACCATGAGATACCAATAAACAACAAAACAAAATCAAAAGAATGAAAAAATAGAAGAAAATGTGAAATATCTCACTGGAAAAGCAACTGACCTGAAAATAGATTGAGGAGATAATGTAAGGATTTTTGGACCATCTAAAAGTCATGATCATGAAAAAAAAAAGAGATTAAACATCATATATCAAGAAATTATTAAGGAAAATTGCCCTGATATCCTAGAACAGACCTACACAATATATAGCCTGCAGGCCTCTTGTTGCCTGCCAAAGCAGCCCATGGTTGGTATGTTGTACAGGCCTGTTTTACATCCTCAACATTTTTCATGATCTGCTTGAAATCTTTTTGCAGGCCGCAAGAGGTACACAGGCCAGTGGGCTGAACGTCATGTAGGGCTGTCTTAGAACCACAAGGCTAAACAAGAATTGAAAAAATTCACATCACCTCTTGAAAGAGATCCCAAAATGAAAACTCCCAGAAGTGTTATAGCCAAATTCCACAGTTCACAGGTCAAGAAGAAAATATTATAAGCAGTCAGAAAAAAAAATAAACATCATTAAGCCACAATTAGGATCACACAAGACTTAGCAGTTTTTACATTAAAGGATTGGAGGGTTTGGAATATAATATTCCAGAAGGCAAAGGCACTATGATTACAACCAAGAATAACTTATCCAGCAAAACTGAGTATAGCCCTTCAGGAGAAAAAAAAAAGAATATTTAATGAAATAGAGGACTTTAAAGTATTCTTTTTTTTAAAAAATAAATTTATTTATTTATTTTCTTGTTTACACCATTCATTTCCATGAGATTTTGAGTTGCAAAATTTCTCCCCAACTTTCCCCTACCCAGTGCCTCAAAACAGCCATCCCACTGTATAACCCCTCCCCCAATCTGCTCTCTCCTATGTCCTCCTCCTTGCCCCTCTGACTTTCCAGTAGGGCAGGATGGATCTCCCTACCACAGTGCCTGTATATCTTCATTCCCAGTTGGGTATAGTTAATAATAATAATTATATATATATATATATATATATATATATATATATATATATATATACATATATATTTTTAACATTTGATTATAGAACTTTAAATTCTAGATTCTTTCCCTTCCTCCCTCGTTACCCATCCCCACTGGAAGGACAAGAAATTAAATCCAGGCTATACATGTGTAATTAGGTAAAACATCTCCACACTGGGCATATCATGAAAGAATGATTAAATGTACCTTCTTCCTATCACATCTCCACCTTGTTCTATTCTCTACCCTGTCCCTTTACAAAAGTATGTACTTCCAGCAACCCTCCCCCCAACTCTGCCCTCCCCTCTGTCATCCCACTTCTCATCTCCATTCCCCCTACTCTCCTGTGTGGCAAGATACCCAGTTTAGAGTTTATGTCATTCCTTCCCTAAGCCAAATTCAATAAGAGTCAGGTTGACCCTTTCCCTTTTGCCTTCCTGTTCTTCCCCTCCACTATAACAATTATCCCTTGCCTCTTCTATATGAGATGATTAACCCCACTCTGTCTCTCCCTGTCTCCTCTCATTCTAATCCTCTCCCACCTCAGAATTTCACCTTTTAGAGTATCGTACCTTCCTGTGCAATTGATC
>CM053591.1:48760522-48780348 GCA_028646515.1 Pseudochirops corinnae | reverse complement strand
CTGGGTACTGTGTTATCCTGATTGTGTTTCTACAATATTCAAATTGTTTCTTCTTGGCTGCTTGTAATATTTTCTCCTTGATCTGGGAACTCCAGAACCTGGCTATAATATTCCTAGGAGTTTTCTTTTGGGTATCTTTTTCAAGAGGTGATTGGTGAATTCTTTCAATTTCTGTGTTATCCTCTGGTTCTAAAACATTAGGGCAATTTTCCTTGAAAATTTCTTGAAGGATGATTTCTAGGCTCTTTTTTTGATCATGGCTTTCAGGTAGTCCAATAATTTTTAAATTATCTCTTCTGGATCTATTTTCTAGGTCAGTGGTTTTTGAAATGAGATATTTCACATTGCCTTCTATTTTTCGTTTGTTTCAATCTATTTAGTAGTATCTTGATTTCTCATAAAGTCATTAGCTTCCATTTGCTCCAGTCTATTTCTGAAGAAATTATTCTCTTCAGTGAGCTTTTGAAATTCTTTTTCCATCTGGCACATTCAGCTTTTTAAGGCATTCTTCTCCTCATTGGCTTTTGGGGCCTCTTTTGCCATTTGTGTTAATCTATTTTTTAAGGTGTTATTTTCTTCAGTCAGGTTGTTGACTCTTTTTTCATGATTTTCTTTTCTTTTCTTTTTTTTTTTTTGGAGGGCAGTTGGGATTAAGCAACTTGCCCAAGGTCACACGGCTAGTAAGTGTTGAGTGTCTGAGATTGGATTTGAACTCAGGTCCTTCTGACTCCAAAGCCGGTGTTCTATTCACTGAGCCGCCCAGCCGCCCCTTTTTCATTATTTTCTTGCATCATTCTCATTTCTCTTCCCAATTTTTCCTCCACTTCTCTTACTTGATTTTCAAAATCCTTCTTGAGCCCCTCCATGGCCTGTAAGCAATTCATATTTTTCTTGGAAGTTTTTGGTGCAGGAGTTCTGACTTCACTGCAGCCCCCACAAACTCTGGCTTATTGGTCACACACCTCAGGACCACGATCCAGATCCAGGCAGGTTAACGCAAGAGCAATTACCCTCTGAATGTTTGCTTGGCCCCCCTATGATTTGCAGGCCTGGAGCTCTGAACAGCCACATGGAGGCGGCTGCAGGGCCGCTGCACCTCCAACATTTCTAGCTCCAGGGGCAGGAGCTGGACCTGATCCTCTGTACCCCCCCCCCCAGTTCCAACAGAGTTCTACACTGACCTCTCACTTTGTCTTTGGCATTTATGGGTTGATAATTCTGGAAACTGCCACTGCTGCTGGTGATCCACTCTTCCCCTTCCCCCCTCTACTCTCCTGTAAGGCACAATACCCAATTTAGTGTGTATGTCATTCTCCCTAAGCCAAATTCAATGAGAGCAAGATTGACCCATTCCCTTTTGCCTTCCTGTTCTTCCCCTCCATTGTAACAGTTATCCCTTGCATCTTCTATATGAGATAATTTATCCCATTCTGTCTCTTCCCATCTCCTCTCATTATATTCCTCTCTTACCACACTGCTGCAACCGCTGGTTGGGGCCGCCCTGGGACTAAAACTGTGTGCTCATGCAGGGCTGGGCTTCGCTCCCATTGTGCTGTGATGAACCTTTCCTGTCCTCCTGCCAGGCTGCCTTTAGTGGGAGATTTGTTTCTCTCTTTCACTTTGTGGGTTCTATAGCTCTAAAATTTGTTTAGAGTAATATTTTATAGGTATTTGAGATGGTTATGAGGGGAACCATGGAGTTTTCCTGCTTCTATACTGCCATCTTGCCTCCAACCCTTCCTAACTCTGTTTTTAAAGAAAGAGTCCCTAATATGAGTATGAGCCTTTTGTGGGGCTTTTTTTTTTAACATCAAGCTGAAATCTATTCCTCCATATTTCCCAATCATTTGTTCCTAGATTTGCCCAATATGACCTTTTATATCAGAGTCTAAATCTTCTTGTGTATAACTGTCCCTTAAATACTTGAAGATAATTTTTATGTCTTGCCTGTGTATCGCAGATAAAACTTCTTTTCACTAGGCTTCCATTTCCTTCACCTGATCCTTTGCTTAGCATGGTTGCTGTGCATTCACCAGTCCAGTTGCCTCTAGCTTCTTAGTGTTCTTCCTAAGATGTGGCAACTAAAACCAAACACAGATGACCTCTGTGTGTTCTGATTGGACAAGAGTACAGTTAGAACTGTCAACTTGCCTTCTTCCTAATGCTACATCCCTTTTTAAGATTGCAGTAGCTTTTGGTTGTATATTACACTATTAACTCAAGTTGAGCCTATTATCCATTGAAATTTCATATCTCGTTCACACTGCTAACTAGCCATGTCTCACCCATCTAGTACTTGTGAAGCTGACTTTACTTCACAAAGTAAATGCAAATGTAAAACTGGACCCAAATGTAAAGCTTTATTTTTATCCTTTTAAAATTTCATCTTGCCAGATTCAACTCACTTCGGTCTTACACACACACACACACACACACATACATACACACACACACCCTATATATCACTTTAAGGTTTGCAAAGCAGCACAGTGAGTTCAAATCCAGCTTCAGGCACTAATTGACTGTGTGACCCTAGACAAGCCACTTACCATCTATTTGCCTCTTGTTTCCTCATCTGTAAAATGGGAATAATAATAGCACCCATCTCAAAGTTGTATTGTAAGGATCAAATGAGATAATAATTAGGAACTGCCTAGGATAGTGTCTGGCACCTAAGAGGAGATATATAAATGTTAGCTACTTGTGTTAATATTATCATCAGCATCATTATTATCTCATTTTTTTCTTCACAACAACCCTAGATGGTAGGTGCTATTACCATTTTACAGGTGCAGAACCTGAGGCAGATAGAGATTAACTAAGTGACTTGCTCAGAGTAACAAAACTAGTAAGTATTTGAGGCTGGATTTGAACTATGATCTTTCTTGCTTCTCATTGCACTGTTCTGTCCACTATTTTGCCAATTAGTTAATAAATATTTACTGAGCACCTTCTGTGTGCTAGGCACTGTACTAGATGCTAAGAATAGAAAAAGAGGCAAACTATATAGTATTTGCCTTCAAGGAGCTCACAATCTAATAAAAAAGACAACAAGCAAATATGTATGAACAAGCTATATGTAGGAAAAATAGGAAATAATTAGAAGTGAGAAGGCACTAGAATTAAGAGGAGTTGGGAAAGGCTTCTTGGAAAAGATGAGATCTTAGTTGGAACTTGAAGGAAGTCAGGGAAGCCAGGAGGCAGAGATGAGAATGGAGAGCATTCCAAGTGAGGAAGAGAGACAGGAAATGCCAGGAACTGAGACAGAGTGTCTTGTTCAGGGAGGTCAGTGTCACTGGATTGAAGAATATGTGATGGGGAGTGAAGTGTAAGAAGACTAGATAGGTAAGAGGGACTTAAATTATGAAGGGTTTTGAATGCCACAGAGATAGTTTTGTATTTGCTCCTGGAGATGATAGGGATATGTTTATCGAGTATATGTTTATCAAGTAGGGGGTTGACATGGTTGGTCCTGCACTTTAGGAAAATGAGTTTATGAAATGAATAGAAAAAGGATTATAGGGAGGAAAGATTTATATACCAGGCAGACCCACTAGCAGACTGTGGAATAGTCCAAGCATGAGGTGATGATGCCCTTCACCATGGTGGTAGTAGTATCAGAGAAGAAAAGGGAGTGTATTCTAGAAATGTTGCAAAGGTAAAAGTGACACGCCTTGGCAACAGACTGATTATGTGGGGGTGAGAGATAGTGAGGAGGCCAGGATGACATTTAGGTCAAAATCTGCAAATCTGTTATGTACAACTTGCTATTTATTATAAATATATAATAAAAGTTACCATGTAAATTTCTTTTTTTCGCTCTTTTTCTATTCCCTCCACCCTGCCATAGAGATGGCTATCATTAGACACACAAAAAAATACATATATGTGTGTGTGTGTGTGTGAAATCATTCTGTACATACTTTTTTTTGTCACTTCTTTCTCTGGATACAGATAGTGTCTTCCTTTATATGTCCTTGTTAGTTAATTTGGGTATTTATGATAGACTTTTGAGAATCCCATGGACAACAAGGAGATCAAATCAGTACTTAAATTAATTCAGACTATTCATTGGAAAAGACCCTGATGCTGGGAAAGATTGAAGGCAAAAGAGAAAGGGATGGCAGAGGATGAGATGGACAGATAGTGTTATGGAAACAGTGAACATGAGTTTGGACAGATTTCAGTAGATAGTGGAGGATAAAAGGGCATGCCATTATGGTCCATGGAGTTAGGAAGAATCATGGATACAACTGAATGACTGTAGAGCTAATGCAATATTCACAGCACTCATGGTCACTATAAATAAATCCACATGGTGTTCAATCACAAAATATAACAGACTCTCCATATAGAAGACAGAAGCAAAATATTTATTCTGACACTGGAAAACTGAATCCCCAAACCAGTAAGCCAATTCCATCATAGTAGGGAAGAATTAATAAGCCACAACAGCACAGAGAGCCACAGCATTCTTTAGCCTTCCCACAAACCCCACATTTATTCACAAGCCTGTGTGCTTGTCTGCCATCTTCTCTCCTCCCACCATCTTGCTGTTCTGACTCTCAGCTTCCTGTGGGCTATATTCTATCCTTCAGCAAACTCCTCCCACCACAGGCTCCATGTAATGTCATTCAGCCTATTAGGGGCAGAGTTTATATTCAGAGCAGGGAAGGTCTTCAAATTCCCTTAGACTTATTAAGGGACAAGGGAGATCTTCAAATTACCATTACCATTACATTTGGCCCCAAGATCTTTCATGTCCCTTACATAGCAAAAATACATTAACAATATAATGAAATGTATTAATGAGATTAGATTAACTAATTAATAGATTAATTAATAATTATATATAATTAATAGATTAATGAGAGTTTAAGGGTAACTGGTGGGGGTAAAGTGTCAGTAGAACTTTGCAACAATATAACAGGGATGATAGAAAATAAGCACATAAAAACAATATCTTCCTCCCACCATAGGCTCCATGTGATTACATTCAGCCTGTTTGGGGGCAGGGTTTATTTTCAAAGCAGGGAAGGTCTTCAAATTCCCATTGCCATTACAATGACTGAACAACCAAAGAGAATTTCAGAGTTCATGTACATGGAGGTGGCATATTTGTGAATGATGGCAGAATCCAGGATATGACCAGCTTTGTGACTGAAGTACAGTAGAGGAGTAGATGGTGGGAAATGAGTTGGTGGAGAAATTGAGGATTAGGGTGTTTTAGGGACTGTCAGTATACATGTTGAAGTTCCCCATAAGAGGCCAGGAATTGAGGAGAAGATTTTGTGCTGGGTGCTGAACTCCTTGAGGAAGGAAGAGGAATATCCTGGAGGCCTGTACAAAACAGCTACCAAAGTTTTGATTTGGTGGATTGCATGAGTCTGAAAGGAGGAGAGGTTACAGAGTGATAGTTGTAAGGGAAGAACCTGGATATAATGGGGAGCAATTGTGAGAAAACTCCTTTCATCAGTCTTTTATATTTGATTGGGTTTCTGGTTGGCATAACCCAGGTCCTTAGTTCAGGGTTTCTAAACAGCAGGTTGAGGTGGTCCCAATTAACCAGCCATGCATGGCTAAATTCAAACAGTACAATTAGTTTTTCTCCCAATTTCCACAGTTGAATAAGTTTTCTCACAAGACAGAATTTGAACTATACCCATAATTGATCAGAAAGGGAACTGAGCTAGCTCCAGTATTGAGTCGCAAGATAGTGTGGTTCACTCCGTTCCTACAAATTAACCACTGGTTCTAATCTCCTCAATTCCCTCAGAATAGATGAAATAGAAGCCAGTTACTCCATGTGACAAGTAATATTATGAACAATTTAACAAGATAAGAACTACTAAAATAATAAAACTACGTGGTGTTGTTTACAGAGCTTGGATACCAAACCATTTGTAAGAAATTGATAACAAAATTTTTTTTTCCATTTTACTGCTTCCACTCTTTACTTAGAAGAATTTATTTGTTGAGAAACTATTCTATTTCATGTAAACAAAATTGTCTATTTGTCTTTTGAAATTGTCCCTGTTCCTTTTTTTTTTTTGGCTAAGAACATCTTTCCTAGCTGTGACTATGAAAGTTACTTGATCTGTTCCTCTTCTAATTATAATTGTACACTGCTCTTGGGTTTTATATGCAGACTCAGATTTGGAAGCTCTAACTGATAATTTGGGCACATTCATTACTAATTGTAAAGGTGAGATTTCTTTTAAAAAAATAGGTTTAGATTTGTGTATATGTGACTTTAAGGAATAAGTTTAAAATAGATATATTTGCAGTAATGTTAAGATTATTTATGGACCTTGTTTTCATAGAAAGAACATTATTATTAGCAGAATTCTTTATGTCCTAAACTAATATTATTTGTCTTTACTTTCCAATTTTAGCCTCAGAAGGGTAAATCAACCCCAAGTCCTGTGGATTTTACAATTACACCTGAAACCTTGCAGAATGTTAAAGAGGTAAGTGGTTTTTTAATTACATTTTTATGAATTTGACTAACTGAAATGTCTTCCTTTGTGTGCCATCTCAAGGTGTCAGAAAAAAATTCTATTTGTCTATGATAGTGGTTTCAATAATTGTCCAATACTATGAACTTTGAAGTTGACAATTTATTTTTAATACTATTTTGTTAAGACTTGATCATTCTAGATTTAATATTCCTTCTTGCTTTTTCCTACCCTTGCAAGTTTACTCAGGTAACGTCAAGTCATTTGGGACACAGTTCTGTTCTTGCGACTCACTCATATTTCTACCTTTGTCTCTTGACTTGTATCTCTATCCTTGACTTAGTTGTACCTCTCCTTGTAACTCTACCTCTCACCCACATTCTGGAGAAACTTACTTAACCTAAATGTCAAGCTGATTCAGTCAAAGTGGTTGTAGCCACACTCAGATTCTCCAAATAACAGGTCTTGTTTATTGTTAAGGGGGTTTCCAAAAGATGTGATGTCAAATTGATGTGAGAGGTTTTAACTTTCTAGCCAATCAGAAGAAGGCACACCTGTGTTACTCAAGTGTTTGCTGTCTTCCTGTTGAACAGTCCTCACTAGGGATCTCTGACTACTGTGGACTCATTGACCCAATTTATTGGCTACTACTAGCCTAGGTAACAGGGCAGGTAGATGGTACAATGAATACCTGGGCCTGGAGTCAGAAAGAATTACCTTGGTGAATTCAAATCTGTCCTCATAAATTTATTAGCTGTGTGATGTTGGGCAAATCACTTAACCCAGTCTGCCTCATTTTCCTCATCTGTAAAATGAGCTAGAGAGGGAAATGGCAAACCACTCCAGTATCTTTGCCAAGAAAACCCAAACGAGGTCACAATTGAACATAATCCATAGCTAGGGAGCCTAGCTAGAGGGCCCATCTAGAGGGTTAGAAGGACCTGACTTCAGGTCATCCTCAGATGCTTACTAGCACTGTGATCTGGGCAAATCAATTACCTTACTTCCTTATCTGTAAAATGAGCTACAGAAGGAAATGAATGGCAAACCACTCCAGTATCTTTGCCAGGAATACCCCAAAAGGGGTTACAAAGAGTCAGATACAACTGAAAAACAAGTAAACAATAACAAAAAGCCTAGCTAATAAATTGATCATACTTTCCTCAGTCTACCTTTATTTCCATCATGACAGTACAATGGTTTATATTGATTATAGTGAATAGATGGATAGCTGTTACATTTTGCTTTTGGAACTGTTCTTCTCAATGATGATTTTCATTGTGTTGTCAGTCTTGTTTTAGAAAATAAGGCAGGCAAGGGAAAAGGACCTACAGATACAAAAATACTTATAGCAGCTCTTTTTGTGGTGGCAAAGAATTGGAAATTGAGGGGATACCCATCAGTTGGGGAATGACTGAACAAGTTGTGGTATATGAATGTAATGGAATACTGTTGTTCCTTAAGAAATGATGAGCAGGCACACTTGAGAAAAACCTGGAAAGATTTACATGAATTGATGCTAAGTGAAGTGAGCAGAACCAGAAGAATACTGTACACAGTAACAGCAACATTGTGCAATGACCACCTTTGTTAGACTTAGCTCTTCTTAGCAATGCAATGATCTAAGACAATTCCAAAAGACTTATGATGGAAAATGCAACTTGCATCCACAGAAAGAACTGTAGTGTGGAGTCTAAATGCAGATCAAGCATACTATTTTCTCTTTTTTTTCTTGTGGTTTTTCCCTTTTGTTCTGATAGTTCTTTCACAACACCACTAATGTGAAAATATATTTAGTATGAATGTACATGTATAGCCTATATCAGATTGCATGCCCTCTTGGGAAAGGGGGAGGAAAAAAAGGAGGAAAAATTAGAAGTCAAAATCTTATAAAAGAGAATATTGAAAACTAAAAATAAGTAAATAAATAAGTTTTAAAAAGAAAAGAAAAGAAAAGAAAAAAGGCATGTAGAGAAAATGGAAGCCAGAAAGTTATTTTAAGTATAGTTCAAAAGAACCTGATCTTATCTCCTAAAATTGTCAGTGATTTCCTCATAGCTAAAAATTGATCAAATACCAGTTTAAAACTTTAGCAGATCATCTTACCAGAAGTACAAAGACCTCCCATAACCAAGTAATTGTGAATTAAAGATATTAAAACTGCATATTAAAGTTTTAAAGTTTCCATTTGGAAAATGCAGCAGAATTATGCAAAATCTTGCAAAAAAATTTTTCCTTCCAGAAAAATGTTGATATTTATTTTCTGAAAGAGTTTTCCTTTTGTTATTATAACCTGTTAGATTCTGATGGTACAAAATGCAGTAATCACAAGAATTTATTTTAACTGAGTTCTGCTAATAACTTGTGTTAATTTGTTAAAATAAATTTTTATTGCTCTTTTTTTAACATCATCTGAATTTCTCCTATTGTCTTTAGCTCTCTCCAAGAGCCATTCAGCATAACAAAGAATATTTTTTAAATTAAAAAAAGGAAGAGAGACAAAGAAAATAATTAACAAAATTATTTGAAATTATATACAAAATTCCAGACTCACAGACCTGCTACCTCTGTAATGGAGAAGAGTGTCATTTTGTATTCCTTTGAGAACATGCTTATTTTCTATAATTTCAGAACATCCAGTTTGATTTTTGGTATTTACATTATCACATGTTACAATAGCATATACTGTACATTATTGTATGTGTATTTTTTTTGGCTCTGTTTCATTTAGCATCAAATCTTGTATTTTTTCTTTACTTCTCTATATTCATTACATTATAATTTCTTGCAGCGCAGTAACATTCTGTTATATTTATTTTACCCATTTCCTATTCATTGAGCATTGACTTTTTTTTCCAAATCCTTGATGCCAAAAAAATTGCTGTTAGAAATATTTGTATGTATATGGGGATTTTCTTCTCATCTGTGACCTCCTTAGGGAATATGCGCTGTACTGAGCCAAAGGATCTGGGCATTTTAATGACTAGATTTGGATAATTTTTTATTGCTTTACAAAATATATTACTAACTTCCTCTAACCCCTCCAGTGTTAAATATTCCCGTCTTTTGTCATCTTTGCCAGTTTGATGAGTATGCAGGGAAACCTCAGGGTTCTTTTGATTTGTATATTGTATAAGATGTTGGTCTAAACTGCTTTCCAGTTTTCCTAGCTTTTAATCAAATAGGGAGTACTTTCCTTAATAATTTATGTTTTCCAGTTTATCTAACACTAGGTTATTGAATTATCTTGTTTCTAAGTAATCTATTCAATTGATCTGTACAATAGTTTGGATGACTCCTGCTTTATAATATAATTTGAAGTCTTGAAAAGCTAATCATGCTTTATTCCTACTGTTTTTTCATTGTTCCCCTTAAAATTCTAGATCTTTTATTTCTCCAAATGAATTTTGTTATTATACTATCAAGTTTGGCAAAGTATCCCTTTGATACTTTATAATACTATACTTCTTCAGTTTTTATATAATTAAAATTGTAAATTAACTTTGGCAGTATTGTCTGGCCACGAGCTCTCATATTACTCCAAGGAGTACTTTGTGATTGTGTACTTTGATAGATTAACCCCCTAATATTTTATATGTTTTGTATTAATTTGGAATGGAATTTGCCTTTCTATTATTACCTCTTAGATTTTTTTATTGTTATATAAAGGTGCTGATTTTTGTGGGTTTGTTTTGTATTCTTGGCAAATTTTCTGAAGCTGTGGTTTCAATTGGTATCTTTACTGATTCCCTAGGATTTACTAAATAAACTCATTTAATGAAGTAAATAGAGATAATTTTGTCTCTCCTTTGTCTTTCATAATGCCTTCAATTTCTTTTCCCTTGTTGCTATTTCTAGAGCTATGTTAAATAATGCCAGGGAAACTAAGCATCTTTGCTTTTTTTTGCTCCTTTTTTATTGGGAAAGCTACCGATATCACCGTTCCATATGACTCTTGCTCTTGGTTTTGGATGGATATTTAATTATGATATTTTAAAAAGCTCCTTCTGTGGCTATACTTTGTAGAATTTTTAGCATAAATGAATGTTGTACTTTGTCAAAGGGTTTTTCTGCATCTATTAAGATAATCAGGTTTTGGATGTTTTTGCTTTTAATACAGTTGATTATATTGGTTCTTTTCCTAATGGTAAAGCACCATGATATTAAGAAAAATTAAATTGATTCAAGTTGGCAACTAAGTCATTTTTTTATAAATACACAAATTAAAAATAAAGGACATGTGAGAACGGACACTATATGCATCCAGAGAAATTTACATGATTATTTTGTTGTATATTTGGAAGGAATAGCAAATTATACATGGTAGATTTGCAGTTTCACATGCAATCATTTCTTTAATTTTACTGTGTTATGAAAATGCTTGTTTTGTTCCATGAATGAAAATAAATTTTAAAAAGAAAAAAGGATAATTAGGGAAGAAGGAAAAAAAACCCATATATTCTAAAGTGTTTGTAGCCACTCTCTTTGTGATAGCAAGGAAATTAAAATGGCAGGGATGCCCATCAATTAGGGAATGGATGAACAAGTTGTAGTATATGATTGTGATGGAATACTACCGTGCTATAAGAAATGATGAGCTCAGTGATCTTAGAAAAACCTGGAAAGACTTGCATGAAATAATGAAGAGCAAAATGAGCAGAACCAAGAGAACATTATATATAGTAACAGTAATATTTTTTAAAAAACAATATTGAGCAGATAAGCATTTTGCCTATCATAAATATCCAAAGTAACTATAAGGGCATGCCATCTACATCCAGAAAAAAACACTGATAAATAGAAATATGTGTCGAATAATTTAACACACACACATACACACACACACACACACACACACACACACCTATTTTTGTTTAATGGTAGCCATTTCTGGGGGAGGGAGGCTGGTAACAGGAAAAAAGAAAAAAAAGAAATATGATAAATTTTATATATTTAAGAGGAATAGCAAGTTGTACATATATTATGTTGCAGTTTCAAATGTAATCATATTTTTGGGAAGTGCTTGTTTCATTCCATAAATTTAATTCTATAAATTAAAAATAAATAAATGTGAAAAAATTGATGAAATTAAGTTTATTTTCGATGGAACAGGCATTTTTGAGAACACAGTGGAAGAGATGGGTAGCTCTAGAATAGGATCTTGATGAGGGGGAGGTTGGGTTTAGGGGAGTGGAAATAATGGAGCAGGTAGAAATAGAGAATGAGGTTTGAACAATAATTTTAAAATTATCTCTCAGTCTGTTATGTGTCAGTTATTTCTGAGATATCTTAGATTTTCTTCTGTTTCAACATTTTCATTTTCTTTTTTTTTTTTGGAAGCAGAAGTGCAAGGCAGTTGAGGTTTAAGGCACTTCCCCACGGTCACACAGCTACTGTCAAATGTCTGAGGCTGTATTTGAACTCAGGTCCTCCTGCCTTCAGGGCTAGTTCTGTATTCACCGCACCACCTAGCTGCTCGGGCATTTTCATTTTTTAATCTTTTTTTTGTTTGTTGACTTCCATTAAGTCTACTCTTAGATTTCTTAGTCTAAAAGCCCCCCTAGAGCTTGGGAATATTATAAAGGCCTTCTGTGCATTTTTGGGCAGAGTTGTGGGCATCTTGAAGACTTTTAGGTGCTTATGTTGTCCCAGTCTAAATACTGTTACACCTCTCTGATCACTGCTGTCTGGACCTTCTGTGGTACCTACCTTGGACTTTCTGATTTCTTTTAGGTTTCTTCTGGGGGCCTCCTCTATTACTATTACTGTGTTATTCTGGACAAAGAGTCTTAAAATCAGCATGTGTCTCTGACCAATTTCTGGTAACAATGGGAGGTTACAGGATTTTTTATGTTGGCAAGTGGTTACATTAAATAACCCCTTTTCCTGTTGTTTGTGAGACCCTAGCTAATTTTTTTTGCAGTTCAGGGGTATCATAGTTACTGTGGGGCTTCTCTTTATTTCTTGATTATTCTGTCTGTTACAAATTGTAGGTTTGGAGAGAAGAGGTATGTGGGAATTTGCCATTCTGCTGCCGTTTAAACAGCCACATTTGCCAGAAGCCCTTCAGGTTCCTTTTAAAGAAAATAATGAACTTACATCAGATGAAGAGTTTTTCATTATATTTTCTCCATTTTTAACTCACTTTCTTTTTCCCTTAGAGAGCTTCCCTCCCCAAATTTCTCATCAGAGGGCATCTCAACTCCACTAACTGTGTTATTACACAGCCACTAACAGGGGAGCTGGTGGTTGAGTACTCAGAAGCTGCCATTAAAAACATAGAGTTGCAATTGGTACGAGTGGAAACCTGTGGTAAGTCACTTCATTCTAATTTGAGTGCTGCTTCTTGTTACTCTTTTATATTTAAAGGTTTATATGGCATGTATGTAAAAAGTTAGCCCTGTAGCACTATGTTATGGAGTTCTGAATTGAGCCAACCATTCAGGAAAACAGTTAGGAATTGTGCTAAGAAGATGACTGAAATGCCCATACCCTTTGATGAAGAAATCTCTCTGCTAAGCTTATGACTACAAAGATGTCAGTGATAAAAAAAAAAAAGGCCTGGGGTGGCTAGGTGGCGCAGTGAATAGAGCACTGGCCCTGGACTCAGGAGGACTTGAGTTCAAATCCAGCCTCAGACACTTAACAAAAAAACTAGCCTTGTGACCTTGGGCAAGTCACTTAACCCCAATTGCCCTCCAAAAAGCAAAAAAGATAAAAAAATAAAATAAAAAAGGTACTGAATTCTATTTTAAAAAAAGAGGGGGAGGTGAAAAAAAAGGCCCTCTCTACATTAAAATATTTGTATCAGCATTTTTTTATAGTAGCAAAGAATGGGAAACAAAGTTAGGTGCCCTTCATTTGTGAAATGGCTAAAAAATTGTGGTATGTCTACAAGGGAATATTATTATGCTATAAACAATGATAAATGTGATGTATACAGAAAAGCACTGGAAGAGGACTTTTATTAAATTGATACAAAGTGAAGTAAATAGAACCAGGAAAGCAGTGTACACAATGGCTATAACAATGAAAATGGAATGATAGTAACAAAACAATGAAAACTGAAAGATATGAAATCCAGTAACCAAGCTTGGTTCCAAAGAAGAGATATAGGACAAGGCATCTCATCTTGTTTTTTGCAGAAGTGAGAGAATATGGGTGCATTTAACACTGTATTTCATTTCAGGCTTGTTGATAGTTTTTCTGAACTTTTTTTCTTCTGCTTTTCAATTCTTTGTTTTAAAGGATGACTCAGAAGGAGAGCTCTCTGTGTCTATACACACATATATGCATAAAACATACATAACACAACATACATTATATATATAAAAATATAGATGGTATAAAGATCAATTATAATGCATTTTAAAAAAAGAAAAATGCGTAAAATGAGACTGGATTCGTAAGTTAGGTGAATTTTTATTTTCCCTAGACATTTCCTATAAAATACTTATTACTTTGTAAATGTGAACAATTAGAAGTAACAAAAAGTTTAATTCATGTTCTTGCCATAAAGCATTTTGAAAATAATTTCCTTTTTTATTCAGATTTACATGTTTTCCATGAAGGCTATAAAGAACATACTTTACCTCCAATGGAAAGAGACAGAAGACAGCTAGGACAGAATACCATATAGAGACACTGTATCAGATATTTTTAAATGATTTTTCCTTGCCATAAGGGATGGTGCAGTGGGTGATGATAATAGATATTAAAATGACTGCAAAAACAGTGACATGAATAAAACATCTTTTAAAAAAAACATCATGGGGCAGCTATGTGGTACAGTGAATAGAGCACTGGCACTGGAGTCAGGAGGACTTGAGTTCAAATCTGGCCTCAGACACTTTTAACATTCACTAGCCGTGTAACCTTGGGCAAGTCACTTAACCCCAATTGCCCTGCCTTCCCCCCTACAAAAAGAAAAAAAAGCAAGAGTGGCTAAGTGGCACAGTGGATAGAGCACAGGACCTGGAATCAGGAAGACTTGAGTTCAAATATGGCCTAAGATACTAGCTGTGTGATCCTGGACAAGTAACTTAACCCAGTTTCCTAATCTGTAAAATGAGCTAGAGAAAGAAATGGCAAACTACTCCAGTATCCTTCTAAGAAGACTCTTAAATGGAGTCACAGAGAGTCACACACGACTGAAATGACTGATCAAACAGCAGCGTCTGAGGAAAGTAGATTTGTTTTTTGGCTTCAAGAAAAGAACTGCGTTTTGAGAACCAAGATGGCGGAGTAAGCAGGAAATTGCCTGAACTCTCCCATATTCATCTCCAAACAACTGTAAAATAGCACCTCAGAACAAATTCTGGAATGGCAGAAACAACAGAAAGATGGGGCAAAACAATTTTCTAGCTGAAGACAAGTTGGAAGGTAGGCAGGAAAGGTCTGTCTCATGTAAAAAAGGGAATGCAGTCCAGAAAGGCAGTATCTTGGCAAGCCAGCATTAGGCCCTGCCTCAGCAAACTAGTAAGGGTCCCAGAGCCCAAGTGCAGGCCTGATTGCCTCTTGCAATAGTAGGCTAGTGGCCATCTCCACCTACATACCCTTGCAGCCCAAGTACAGCACCAGCCTCCCCTATCCCCCGCAAAGTGCCAACCATCCCTCCCTCCCCCCAAACTGAGTTCTAACACAACACCAGACAGATAACCAGGCTTCCCTGTGACCCTGTTTTAAAATCAGTCCACCCCTCCCTAGCAGGTCTCAGAACAACACCAGGGGAGTGGTCAGGATCCCTTCCCCCCACTCCCTGTGCAGCTCAGCAGAGCACCAGTCTTCCCATGGCCCTCAGCGCAACACCAGGCAACCAGCCAGAGCCTGCAGCCCCAGCACAAGAAGCTTGAGGCAGTACGCCTTCCACCCCAGGAGCAGAGCTCAAGTTTAAACATGACAAAATAGTCTGGAAATGATGAGCAAAGAAC
This sequence comes from Pseudochirops corinnae, assembly GCA_028646515.1. NCBI lineage: Eukaryota > Metazoa > Chordata > Mammalia > Diprotodontia > Pseudocheiridae > Pseudochirops > Pseudochirops corinnae. The sequence goes on along the minus strand of CM053591.1, from coordinate 48,764,960 downwards.
CAAAAAAGAACCTGACTATAGAAAGTTATTATGGTGACAGGGAAGATCAAGACACAAACTCAGAAGAGGACAACAATGTTAAAAGGGCTACATTCAAAGCCTGAAAGAAAAATGTGAATTGGTCTCAGACCAGAAAGAACTGGAAGTTCTCAAAAAGGAATTTAAAAATAAAATAAGAGAGGTAGAAGAAAACTTAGGAAAGAAAGTGATGCAAGAGAATCATGAAAAAAGAGTCAACAGCTGGATAAATGAAGCACAAAAAATGGAAAAAGGCATACAAAAATTTACTGAAGACAAAGACTCTCTAAAAAGTAGAATTGGCCAAATGGAAAAGGAGGTAAAAAAAGTTAGTTGAAAAAAAATAGATCCTTAAAATATAGAATTGGACAAGTAGAAGCTAACGACTCCATGAGACATCAAGAATCAAACAAAATATAAAGAATGAAAAAAAAGAAGAAAATGTGAAGTATCTCACTGGAAAAACAACTAAAAACAACTAAAAACAAATTGAAAATAGACCAGGAGAAATGATTTAAGAATTATTGGACTGCCTGAAAGCCATAATCCAAAAAAGGACTTCATACTTAAAGAAATTGTCCAAGAAAATTGTCCTGATATCCTAAAACCAGAGAATAAAATAGACATTGAAAGAATCCACCAATCACCTCCTGAAAGAAATCCCAAAATGAAAACTCCTAGGAATATTATAGCCAAATTCCTAAATTCCTGAGTAAGAGAAAAAATATTGCTAGCAGCCAGAAAGAAGTAATTCAAATAGTTTGGAGCTACAGTCAGGATTTTACAGGATTTAGCTTCAACATTAAATGGTAAGGGGGTAAGGAATATGCCATTCCTGAAGGCCAAAGAGCTAGGATTTCAATGACCAAGAAGTCATCTACTGAGCAAGACTGAGCATAATTGATTCTTCAGGGAGAAAAATAGCCACTTAGTGAAATAGAAGAATTTCAAGCTTTCCTGTTGAAAAGACCAAAGCTGAACAAAAAATTTTATTTTCAATTTCAAGACTCAAAAAACATAAAAAAGTAAAAAGAAATGAGAAAATGCAAGGGATTCAGTAAGGCTAAACTGTTTACCTCTCTACATGGTAAAATGATACTTGTAATTCTTAAAAACTATTAGTGCAATTAGAAGAAGTAGTATACATAGAGTATGGTGACTTTGAGTGGATGATGTAAAAAATAAAATAAAGGGTTGAGAAAGAAGATTACAGAAGAAAAGCAGAGCAGAAAAAAGAAGAAATAAAATGAAGTAAATTATTTCACATAAAGAGGCATGAAACATAGGTGGGGAAGATGGGAAGTTGGTGCGGCCACAGTGGGCATTGCTTGAACCTTACTGTCGTTTGGAATTGGTTCAAAGAGAGAACAACATACACAGTCAGTTGGGTATAGAAATCTGTCTTACTCTATAGAAAAAGAGGAGGTTAAGCAAAGGTGGAGATGGGGAGGAACTAACAGAAGAAAGGGCAGATTGGGGGAGGTGGTGGACAGAAGCAAAACACTGGTGAGGAGAGAAAGGGTGAAAGGAGAGAGAGAGGAGGATAAACAAGAAGAAAAATATGATGGAGGGGAGTACATGGTAATCATAACTGTGAATGTGAATGGGATGAACTTAACCTTAAAACAGAAGCAAAGTGGATTAGAAATCAAAATCCTACAATATGTTGTTTATAAGGAACATACTTGAAGCAGAGAGAGACACACAAAATAAAGGTAAAGGACTTCAGGTGACACTTTAAAAAAAGCCATGATAGCAGTAATGATCTCAGACAAATGAGTAGCAAAAGTAGCTCCAATTAAAAGAGACTACATCTTGCTAAACATTACCATAGACCAGCATTTCTCAACCTGTGGGTTGCGACCCCTTTGGGGGTTGAACGACCCTTTCACAGGTGTCATAGGGGTCGCCTAAGACCATTGGAAAACACATATTTCCAATGGTTTTAGGAACCAAGACACTCCTCCTCTATCTGTCTCCAGGCAGGTCCACCTACATGCAGATATGCCCACATATGAGTATTAAAGGGTCGCGGCATTAGGAAGGTTGAGAACCACTGCCATAGACAGTCAAGTAATATCAATACTAAATATATAGGCATCATGTGGTGTGGTATTAAAATTCTTAAAGGAGAAGTTAAGTGAGTTACAGGAAGAAATAGACAATAAAACTATACTTTCAGCACTAAGGGACAAAAGTCCCCTTTCAGCACTAGATAAATCTAACCACAAAATAAACAAGAAAAAAGGAGGTGAATAGAAATTTTAGAAAAGTTTCAATATGATAGACTTCTGGAGAAAATTGAATGGGGATAAAAAATAGACCTTTTGGGGTGGGGTGGAACAGTGAATAGAGCACTGGCCCTGGAGTCAGGAGGACCTGAGTTCAAATCCGGCCTCAGACACTTGACATACTTACTAGTCGTGTGACCTTGGGCAAGTCACTTAACCCCAATTGCCCTCCAAAAAAGCAAAAAAAAAAAAAAAAGAAAATATTATACCTTTTTCTCAGCAGTACATGTCACCTTCACAAAAAATTGACTGTATTAGGGCATAATAACCTCAAAATCAAATGTAGAAAGGCAGAAATATTAAATGCATCCTTTTTAGATCGTAAAGCAATAAAAATTACATTCACTGAAGGGCAGTTGAAAGATAGATTAAAAATTAATTGGAAGGTAAATAATCTAATACTAAAGAATAAGTGGGTCAAAGAGTAAACCATAGAAACAATAAATAATTTCCTTAAAGAGAATGACAACAATGAGACAACATATCAAAATTTATGGGATGCAGTTAAAGCAATACTTGGGGGAAATTATATTTATTCTTGCATCATTAAAATAGAGAAAGAACAGATCAGTTGGGCATGCAGTTAAAAAGCTAAAAAAAAAAAAAAGAACAAATTTTAAATCCCCCATTAAGTATCAGATCAGAAATCCTGAAAACTGAAGGTGAAATTAGTAAAATTGAAATTAAGGACACTATTTACCTAATAAATAAAACTAAGAGCTAGTTTTATGGGGGGGAACCCCAATAGGAGAGATAAACAGTTAGTTAATTGGAGTAAATAAAAAGAAGGAAACCAAATTTCCAGTATCAAAAATGAAAAGCGTGAATTCACCACCAATAAAGAGAAAATTAAAGCAATTATTAGGAAATATTTTGCCCAGTTGTATGCCAATAAATCTGACAATTAAACAAAATTGACAAATGCTTATGAAAACATAAATTGCCTAGATTAACAGAAGAGGAACTAAAATACTTAAGCCTGTCTTAGACAAAGAAATTGAATAAATTGTCAATGGACTCCCCAAGAAAAAGTCCTCAGGGCCAGATGGATTCACAAATTCAGCCAAACATTTAAAGAACAATTAATTCCAATACTATATATACAATTTAAAAAAAAATATGTGGAGTCCTACAAAATTCCTTTTGCCACAAAATGATGCTGATACCTAAAGCAGGAAGAGCAAAGATGGAGAAAAATATAGACCAATTTCCCTACTGAATATTGTTGCAAAAATTTTAGATAAAATACTAGCAAAGAGATTACAGCAATTTATTTTGAGGATGACATTATGACCAGGTAGGATTTATACCAGGACTGCAGATCTGGTTCAATATTAGGAAAGCTATTGGCATAATTGACCATATCAGTAACAAAACCAACAGGAATCATATAATTATCTTAATAGATACAGAAAAGTTTTTGACAAAATACAGGATCTATTCTTAGTAAAAACACCAGAGAGCATAGGAATCAATGGAGTTTTCATTAAAATGATAAGTAATGTCTATCTAAAATTATCAGCAGGGGAGCCAAGATAGCGGCGTAGCAACAGCAACATATCGCAGCTCTCACATAGCCACCCCGAAATACCCATAAAATAGGACTCTAAACCAATCCTACAACGGCAAAACGCACACAAGGATACTTCCCACTAAAGTCAGTTCGGCTACAAGGAACCATATCAGCGCTGCGAACCGAAGCCAGCTTGGCCTGAAGCCGCAGCTGCGCCCTGGGGGCGGCAGAAGAGCCTTTCAGGTGAGCGGAGGATTAGCACCAGCTGCGGATTACCACCAGCTGCGTGGGGATTTCGAAAGGGGGAGATAAGCGTCAGGCCAAAAGGTCTCCAGAGCAGAAAAGCGAAAGGCAGAGGTTTTGCACCTGCCTCTGCCTTGTAGCTCCCCGCCGGCGGCCTGCAGAAAGCAGGGGGACTGAGCAATTGTTTTCAGGCCAGGGCTCTCGCATTGAGCGGCCTGGATCCAGATCGCCGTCTTGGGCCTTGGTCTTGGAGTCTTCATTATCCAGTCAGCCGGAAGTCTACAGCAGCCGGGAGGACCCCAGCGATTTGGGACAGAGCTTTCCCTTCTGGAAGCAGAGCCCTATAGAGATTAAAAAAAAATAAAATCAAATC
>CM053591.1:48741398-48760022 GCA_028646515.1 Pseudochirops corinnae | reverse complement strand
ACACACTGGGATGGCTGTTTTGGGGTGGTGGGTAGGGGAAAGAAGGGGAGAAAATATGTAACTCAAAATCTTATGGAAATGAATGATGCAAACTAAAATAAAATTTAAAAAAATTAATGAGAACAAAAATTGTAAAGATCTCTCAGTGCTCTAAGCAGCTCTCTAAGTCTCTAAATTGCAGAGAGGATACAAATCAAAGGACAAACTGTCCCTGTTCTTGCCCAAAAGATCTCCCAGAATTGCCACCCAGGACTACTATAACTGGAACAGAGAGTTTTTGGATCAAAATACGTTTCCAGTCATCATAAGGGAACTGAGAAGAACCAGAATTAATGCTGGCAGAGTGCTTAATAAAGACATCTCGGAGTAGATGGAGGGTGGTCATTGCATCCAGGTCTTAGCTCTGAAACAGACTGCCTCTGTGACCCCAGGCAAGTCATTTCACCTCTCAAGGTCCCAGCCAACCCACTGAAATTATGCATTAGCTAATCATCAGCTGGTCTTCATTGGTTAAAGCAGATTCCACATCAAGAGAACTACAAAGATAATATCACAGATTCAGACCCCTCCCTTTTTTACCCTTAAATATATTTAGTATATTGTATTATTTTGGCCAGATAGAATGAATGAAACATTTATTAGATGCTCTGAGAAGTTGTAAATATATGTTGATACTTTTGTGAACCTTTTCAATGCCTTTGTTTCTCAAAGATTTCTTAAATAAAGAGGCCATACTGCCCTTCATACGCTCAAAAATTTTTTTTACTATGTGCAGAACACTGTTGCCAAGGGCTGTGGATGCAAATACAAAAGCAAGATAGTCCCTGCTCTCCAGGAGCTCACCTTTTAATGGAGGAGACAACACATACAGAAGGTTTTTCAGCTACAAGTCAAATGGAAAAGTCCCATAGTCCTTAGAGTGCAGTGGCAAAGTGGCAATGCTTTTTTCTTCAATATCATTTTCACTAATAAAATCATATCACTTTCTGATATCAGCTGATTTGACAGGGCCAAAGTATTTGGTGGAAAGAACTTTCCTCTCTGCGTCTGCAGTTGCATGATAAGAGCACTTTCAGGAGCCAATCCAGGCTGTGTCTTCCCAGAGCTTGCTTCCCAGGATGACTGCAGACACTCGGCTGGGAGAATTGCTATTCCCAAGGTTCTTGGGAACCTGTGTCAGGAACTGGTGGTGATTTGACCTGGTACATACTGCCTCTTGTCTTGTCTTCAGGGTGCTTTGCTGCTTCAGCTGAGCTATCTTGCCTGCCCCAGGAGTGGCAGTTGGTTGGCATTTGGTGGGGATGGATTAGTATCTTTTCCACAGGAGCCACCCGTCACCCCCACCCCAAATAATAGGTGTGAGACCTTTTGTGGAAACAGGACTGGTAGTCTTAGACCGAGATGGGGAACCTACAGCCTTGAGGCCACATGTGGTTCCTTAGGGCTTCACAGAGCAAATCCCCTTGATTAAATCCAAACTTCACAGAGCAAATCCCCTTAATAAAAGGGTTTTTTCTGTAAAACTTGAACTCAATCAAAAGACTATGCCCAAGGACCTAGAAGGCCACATGTGACCTTGCGGCCTCAGGTTCCCCACTCGTCTTAGGGGGTGGTGGAAGTGCTGTTGTCTGTAGGTTCATATCTGCCTGTTGCTGGTAGTTGTTGCTGGTTGTAATGAGGAAAGTAGGCCCCTTCTCCACAATAATTTTCCCCTTCAATAATATGTATGAATATATACATATATAGACCCATATACATATATATGAAATTTTGTTTTCATTCCATCCTATAATTATTTTACATGACATCACTAGTTTCAAAGTATTTATAAAATGGGAAAAATTTCTAGAGTGAATAACTGCCTTGATATCAGGGTTTTCCAGGATAAACAAACCTTATACATTTTCATAAAGCCTTGTGCTGCTGTATTCAAGACTATATTTAAACAAAGGCCATGAAGGGGGGAGAAGAGAGGGACAATTTAGTCTTTTTCCATAAAGCTTGGATGAAATTTGAATAGCAAAAGGAGGATATGTTCATAGTATACCTTTTAACATATGTTGGTACTTATGTTAGGAAGTCGAGGATGAATTAGAGGAGTCCAACCATCCCAAATATACCCCAACCAAAAAGGACACCAGATAGGATATGATCAAGAATCAAGACCAATAGCAGTGAACTCCTCTATAACCCAAACCATACAGGTGCATGGTTGTACTATGAGATGGAAATCAGCTGAAGCTCTGGTAGATGGGTGTGAAGACTTCTAATGATGGAATCCAGCAGGGGAATCAGAACTTACCTTGACCCCTAAAAAACGGACTTTGAATGAAAGTGTATCAAGCAAATCGGATGTGAATAGGATTTCAGCCCTGACTGGTAGCATGAGAAATTGGCAACAAAGCAAGGCTCCATATGCCACAGAGCAGGGTGACAGGGCCCAGCTATGCCTTCCTTAGAGCTCCAGGAGACAAAGCAGGGAACAGGACCAACTCGATAGCCAAGAACACAGGATACTCCTTAAGGTGTAGAGTGAATGGAAGAACAGCCCGGTTCTTAACTATTAGAGGAAGGATAAAAAAAAAAAAACAGACTGAAAAATGGTAAAATATGAGAAGACATTGCAATAAACAAGTTTTGCCGGCTCATGTTGCCACAAAAATGCAGAAGGTTGTCAACACTGGGTAAGGCAACCAGTCAGAAAAGTGGCCTGGCAGTGCAGCTCTCCCCTAGCTCAAGGACCAGGCAGGGGCAAGCCAGGTAAACCTAGGCTAAAGCTGTGTACTGGGAACAGAGAGATGGGAACCTAGACCTGTGGAAACTAGACAAGTGGAACCTGAAGCTGTATTAATCTGACCTCAGAATAGAGCTGAGAAGCCTTTTGACTTCAAGCTAAGAGAGCAATAATGAGACCACCCTGGTGCAGTACATGGACAGGATCAACCACTGAGAGCTTTGAAGAACATAATGCTTGTTATTGAGATGCCAGATAATACAGATTATTTACTAAAGAAGGCCCTATCATTCTTTCCAGAAGTGCACAGTCTGGCATCAACACAAATGACCATTTAGGGAAATGAAGTTAGAAAAGGAGAAAATAACAAAAATAAAGAAACATGGAACTGGTGATAACTCAAGACAAACGAACAAAATAACACCATATCGTGTACGAGCAAATCCTCAAAGGAAATTTTAGATTTCTCAGAAACTTCTAGAAGAAATCAAGAGTTTTAAAATGAAAGTATAAAAAAAAATGAAATTTGTAGAAGAAAGGATGGGAAAGGAAATTAAAGCTCCAGAGGAAAGAATTGGAAGAAGAATCAGCATCTTAGTATAGGAAATGCAAAACCTTACTCAGCTGATAGATTCAGAATTAGACTGGAGCAGAGACCAATGACTATGAAGCAAGAAATACCAGAACAAAAAAGACTGAGGGGATGGTGCAAGAAGAAATAGGAGAAGGCTTAGTTGGGCTGCAGGGAAGGTGAAAAAATTGGAGGGATTATATCACTCTTCATATAATCCTCATTTTGATTCTACCATCACTGATAAACCCTGAAGTGGTTTTCTGTTATGCTGCTCAAAACACCCTTGGAGCTCATATTTTTATCCCACATGAATTCCCAATTCCAGTTGCAGAAATTCTGTTATGGGTTTTGGTAGCTTTCTTCAGCACAGCTTGGCTACTCCATGTCAGAGATTCATGAACTCTGTTTAAGGGTGACAGATTGCTGGATACACTGGAAATTTGTTTCTGCATGGTTCTTTTCTTTGTCTTTTCTCTCTGCCCTGGAAGTTGCCTCCCTGTGACTAAATATGCCATTTTAAGAAGTATCTTTGAGCAGCTTTATAATTGCCAAACAAATGGAAAAATGTTTTAAAATAAATTTTATTGATATGTTTTGTTTTAAATCACCTAAATTTTGCCCTAAGTCCTCTCTCTCCCTATCCCAGAAAGCCATCCCATGTAGCAAAGAAATTTATTTTAACAAAAAGATGAGAAAAAAAATTAGCAAACTGATCAAAAAAGAAAATATATGCAGTGTTCCATACCTATGAATTCCTAAGCAAGGGAGCAGAAGAAAGGGTGGAAGGGAAAATATTTTACTTTTTTCTAAATTCCAAGATTCACTTAAGGAAAAAAATGCATTGTCAATGAAAGACAAGTTTTTTTAGATAAACTTAGATTATTCTTCACATGTAGACAATGGTGGGTTAATTGATGAAATAGAAACAAGCATCTGCTTCATCTGTCTTTCTGCTCTGAGAAAAGCAACTAGTTTCTTGATTTGCCTTAATGATAATCTGGACTTGATTCTCAACAAACAACATAGTATAGCATCTGGGACTGAATTTGGAGTCAGAGGACCTGAGTTTAAATCCCAATTCACTTAATCAATACAGACCTCAGTTTCCTAATTAGTAAAATGAGAAAATTGGACTAAACGATTTCCATCTTTAAATCTCCGTGAACCCGTGATCTTAGGAATGAGAAAGCTCTAATGGCTTAGGGAGAGGTGATGGGAACTTTGTGGGTAAGTGTCCATTGCATTTTAGAATTTGTATAGAAAAACTAGACAAACTAACACACAATCTGAATTTTGATAAAGTGGATTTCAAAGTGGTCAGAGGAAGGAAAGTGACTTAAATAGTTGTCCCATATTTGATTTACATTGTACACTGAGTATGTTTCTACGCCTCCCTTGGTGAGATTGTAGAGAGAGAGATGCCTGTGTTTCTGCCTCTCTCTGTTGTGGTAAATTGCTAACCTGAGCTTGTGTCCTATTCTGAGGCAGGCAGAGTGTTGTAGGCATGTTCCACTATCTCTGCTTGGGGCCTGACTCTTCCCTTCTCCCCATCGTCCCATGTAGAAAGTTACTAGGGCCCATGCTGCTACTGCCCTCATGAACTCAGCTGGAGTGCTGAAAGTGCAAGTGCCTGGAGCTCGATTTTACTCTCAGATGCTTGGAGAAAGACACAAATCAACAAAGCTGAAAACTCCTCTAGGCCAGTACATCACCCAAGTGAAATTTGTAATCATTTATGCCAGGGTAGGGGGAAATGTTTCTAAGACTTAAGTTGTATTCTACAGGGGACAGAGAGGAATTACGATTTGGGGTGAGTGGACTCATTTTCAACTGGTGAAGTACCCTTGCCCATCCTCAACTAATTAAATGGAGATAAAATTGGGATATTTTTCAATATCCCCAATTCCTCAAATGTGTCTGGACTCTTCCCAATTCCAGAAATATCTCCTAGGAAGAGATATATTGTCCTTTCAAGTGCCTTCCCTAATGACTCATGCCAAAGAATCACAAGAAAATTCATGGGCCATAAACGAAGCTGGTTTCTCAAATTACAAATTAAAAAACAAATAAAACTCAGTTTCTTCAGCATAATTGTTAGACATTTCTACAATTTCAGGGAATTTGCCTTGGTTTTCATTCTCTCATTGCTGGGATCTTTCATACCATCCCCCAATGGCAGGTTATATAGGATCACTGGTTAAACTGCTTTGTCATTTCCAAAAGACTATTCAAAACCAAATGATTTATATAATTATAGCTCCATTAGAGCTGGGGGAGGAATTCTTTTAGAAGGCTTCCCCAGAAGTAATTGGATGATGATACCATTAGCAAAACAAATGCAATCAATTCCAGCTAGGCCAGAGCACTATTGGTTTTTCTGAATTTGTCTCTTCCTGATAAGGAGAAAAATCTTTCTGAACCCCTCAAATGCAATACCTCCAGTATACTTTGAAGGAATACAAAATTCTGATGAGATCCCCTGGTAGAACTTGGAGAAGGCACAAATTACCAGGCTACACGCCCAACAGATGGAGGGCCTAAAACACAATTTACCAAAATTATCTTCAAGGTACAATTCACAAAGACATTCTCACTTGGGTCCCTCCTTGTTAAATGGCTATAAACAGGTTACTATTTAATATCCAGGAGTGGGAGGCACCTCAAGGTAAGCAACCAGCACCTGTGGAGGCATCGCCAAATACGCCATCAGAAAGAAGCATGAAGATCAGTCAGTCAATAGGATTTATCAGATGCCTGTTCTGTGCCAGTCACTATGCTAAGTGCCAGAAATACAAAGTAAAGGGAAAGAGTATCATCAAGAAGCTCACAATTTGCTGGGGGTAGATAATTCATACAAAAATACATACAAATAAGCTACATACGGGATAGCTAGGAAATGATAAACAGGGAGAAGGTACTAGAATTAAGGATTACAAAAGGGTTCTGTAGAAAGTGGGATTTTTAGGTGGACCTGTAGGAAACCTGGAGAGTCAGGGAAAGATAAAGAGAGAGGGCATTCTATGCCTGAGGGACAGCCAGAGAAAATGCCTGGAGCCAAGAGATGGGAGTATCTTATTCATGGAGTAGCTAGGAAGGTTAGCAGTGGACTTTGTGGGGTACGAAGGTGGGGGGTGGGGTAGGTTATTAAGGCTTTAAATCTCAAATATTTGCTCCTGGAGTTGGGAGAGATATCACTTTGACAGCTGAAGGGAGGACAGAATGGAGTGGTGAGAGATGTGGCAGGCAGACTAACTTGTAGGCTATTGTGATAGTCCAGTCCTGAGGTGAAGAGAACCTAAACCAAGGGGGTGGCAGTGTCAGGGAAGAGAAGGGGGTATTTTTTTTAGATATTTAATATTTTATTTTTCCCAAATTACGTGTAAAAACAACATTCATTTTTTAAAATTTTGAGTTCAAATTCTCTTCCTCCTTCCGTCCCCACCCCTCTCATTGAAAAGGTAAGCAATTTGATATAGGTTATACATGTATAGTCATGCAAATGCAAATTTCACATTATGTTATGAAAGAAAACACTAAAAAAAAAACCCCAAGAACAATAAAGTAAAAAAAAAAAAAAAGTATGCTTTGATCTGCAGTCAGACTCCATGAGTTTTTTCTCTGGAGATGGATAATATTTTTTTATTATAAGTTCTTCAGAATTGTCTTGGATCGTTATGTTGCTGAGAATAGCAAAGTCGTTCACAGTTGATCATCATATAATATTGCTGTGACTGCGTACAGTGTTCTGGTTCTGCTCATTTCACTTTGCATCAGTTTATATAAGTCTTTCCAGGTTTTCTAAGATTATCCTGAATGGGATAAGTGAAAACTTCTCAATTTGGGGTTGTTAACTTTCCCTTCCTCTTTCTCCATTGCTTCCGTCAATCACTTTTATCTTCCTTTGTCTGTTTTCCGCCTTGGTGGGACCCTCCCCCGCTCTTTCCTTGCTCTCCCAGTTGGGGAAGTATTTGGTGACGTATGCCTTTCCACCAATGAGAGGGGAAACAGTCAGGGAGGGGTCTTGACTAAGTTAAGTTATAAATTCCGGCACTATCTTTTTTAACTTGCCTCTTCTCCATGATGAGTCATGGGGAAGACTGCCCTCTTCTCCCGGGGAAGAGAATAAACTCCTGTTCTTATCCTAAGAGATCTCTGTGTTTATTTTTTTTTTCACTAAATTAAGGATGAAGGGTATTTTTCATCCCAAACAATCCTGCTCTTCATTTCTTATAGCACTACAGAATTCCATTACATTCATATACCATAGCTTATTCAGCTATTCCCCAATTGATGGGCATCCCCTCAATTTCCAATTTTTTTGCCAGCACTAAAAGAGTTGCTATAAATATTTTTGTACATACAGGATCTTTTCTTTTTTGTTTTTTATCCCTTTGGGATACAGACCTAGTGGTGCTATTGCTTAATCAAAGGGTTTGTATGATTTTATAGCTCTTGGGCATACTTCAAATTGCTCTACAGAATGGCTGGATCAATCTATCACTTCACCAATAGTGTGTTAACACCTCAATTTTCCCATATCCCCTCCAACATTTGTCATTTTTCCCTTCTATCATTTTAGCAAATTTGATAGCTATGGAGTGGTAGCTCAGAGTTGTTTTAATTTTCATTTTTCTAATCAATATTGATCTTTTCTTTTTCTTTGCTTTTTGGAGGGGGGAAGGTAGGGCAATTGGAGTTAAGTGACTTGCCCAAGATCACACAGCTAGTAAGTGTCAAATGTCTGAGGTCACATTTGAACTCAGGTCCTCCTGACTCTAGTGCTGGTGCTCTATTCACTGCACCACCTAGCCACCCCAAATAGTGATCTTTACACCTGACTACAGATAGCTTTGATTACTTCATCTGAATACTGCCTTTTCATATGCTTTGGCCATTTAGCATTGAGGAATGTCTCTTATTTCTATATATTTGACCCAGTTCTCTATGTATTTGAGAAATGAGGTCTTTCTGAGAGAAACTTGCTGTAAAATTTTTTTCAGTTATGATTACTATGTATTTCCCTCTATCGTATTTCCCCCCTGTTTATCCTTCTCTCTCTTTTCACATTGTCCATTCTCAAAAGCATTTTGCTTCTGATCTATTTTACCCAATCCACCTTCCTTTCTATTAGTCTCTCTCCCAATTCTTTCTCTTATCACTGAGTGGGGTACATTCTGTACCCTCTGTGAAGACTCCTCAGAATGAGAAGGGAGAGAAACTATCTGGAAACCAGATGTAGACTTTTATAAGACTGGACAGACCTGAGTCCTGAGTTTCCTATGAAATTACACAACCCAGAACCCTTCCCCCCTTCCCTTGTCATCAGCATTAGGCCCTTTTCAGGAGTTTTTGACCTCCACCCTTGCTTGTGACCTTTTCCCTTCCCTTGCTTGGCGTTTACCAAATAAGGACAGTCCGACCTCCCTGCCAATAGGAGATAGTGGTGGGCTTCTTTGTTATGTGCCATTGGGTTGGATTTCACACCAAGACTGAGAACCCACCTGCCAGCCAATGGGAGAAGGAACAGCCAGGGAAAGGGGGCTTGACCGTCTTAGGGTATAAATTCTTGTTCTGTCTTTTGTAGTGCCTCCTCTCCTTGTCTCCACCATGGAGAGGACTGCCCTCTTCCTGAGGGGGAAGAGAATAAAATTTTCTGTTCCTTCCTCAAGATGCCTCTGACTTCTGATTTTTCTTGGGGAGGGGATTTTTGGGGTCCCCATACCCCACACCTCCCTTTCCCCTCCAACTTTCCTGTAGGGTAAGGATAAATTTTTATATCCAACTGCATGTGTATGTTGTTCCTCTTTGAGCTAATTCCAGTGAAAGTAAAGTTCACATGCTCCCCTCATCTCTCCCCTCTTCCCCTTCTGTCAGATAATTTACCCAATTCTACCTCTCCCTTTCCCCTTCTCCTAGTGAATTACTCTTTTTTACTCCTTAATTTTATTTTTTTAGATTTTTTTTTTTTATAGATATTCCTAGGACTCTCTAAAGGGACTTCTCTTACTGTCATGATGACCTTTTGATAGAGAAGGGAATTTTACACTTGATGTTAACAATATTAAAATAAATTTTCCTGTCACTGGTTAAAAAAAAGCCAACAATACAGGGCTGGTTTTGCAACTTTCCCTTCTCATCAGCTGAATTGAGCGTTCCCTGGGGCCAGCCAGGACTGGGAAGCCAGCCAACTAGTGCTCTGAACAGAACTTCATGTTTTTCTTTAGTTTACATTTTGCTTAGTGTTTTAAAGCATAAAATACGGTTTTAAATGTAAAACTATTTTCCATTGATCTAAAACCTATTTTTCCAAATCTAAACCTATTTCTCAATTAGGAATCTCTCAATTTGCATCTCTCTCTACATAGAAGCATGGAGAGTTCCCAGAAACCATAAAATTAAGTCCCAAGTGATCTAGTGTCTTTTGAAAAGAAGAGCTTCTATAAGCCAGAGGAAAGGTTTTTGTCTTATGTAATGTTAATAGTGCCTTAGACAAATGAGAGAGGTGTTAGTGTAAACTAGATTACTCTTTTAAATGAAGTGGAAGGGCTTTCTTTTCTGCAATTGAGAGCTTTTCCCTCTCTTAGAAGTTGAGTAACATCTCTTCCACTTAGAAAATACCTTGAGGACCAGAGAAAAATACTATACTAACTAGTAAGGATGAAAACCAGCAAAACTGAACATTAGACTTATTGACTAAGAAAAAAATTGAGAAAATTACATTAAGAACAAATATCTAATTACTGAGCACTAGCTGTAGGGAAGGACTTACAGTTAGATAGTTGGACATTTTCAGGACATCTTTAATAGAAGTTCTCAGACGATTTTTGGCATTTGGGAATTTCTAGTGGCAGGGTGTCCTTGGAGAAATTTTTTCAAGAGTTACTGGACCAAAACTCTTTGCTGGGGATGTCCAGGAAGATGGGGTTGAGCCCTAGCATTCCTCCAGCATCCCCTTTTGGGTAAATTTCTAACATCATGAGAAAAGAGTAAGCTCCCAGTGATGACAAAAAGGAAAGCCACGAGGCTATGTAAGATAAGGTATGAAACTACCAGGGATTTAAGGGATTTGTTTAGGTAAATATTTGGAATTTTGATTATTCTACCCTCAGAAAATTAAGACTTTTTCTTGAACCCCACATAGATCAAACAGATTACAGATATTGCCGGGAAACTGTCTGAGGTGAGCCTCCCTTCTTCATTGGCCCACTCTGATTAAATTGTCTTGATTACACCCTCCCCTTTTGCAGCTCTACCTTTTCCTCCTTCACTAATAGTGGTTTTCCTATGCATATCCTTTGACCTAGCAATACCACTACTAGGTCTGTATCACCAAAAAGATAAAAAACAAGAAGGGAAAGGACCTACATATACAAGAATATTTACAGCAGTTCTTTTAGTGGTGACAGAGAATTGAAGATTGAGGGGATTTTCATCAACTGGGGAATGGCTGAACAAATTGCGGTATGCAATTGTGATGGAATACCATTGTACTGTAAGAAATGATGAGCAGGATGCTCTCAGGAAAGACTTACATGAGGTGATGCAAAGTGAAATGTACTGTGTTCAAAGTAACAGCAATATTATAAGATATATGACTTGGTTATTTTCAGCAATACAATGATCCCAGACAACTGTGAAGGCCTTTAGGATGAAAAATGCTGTCCATCCCCAGAGTTAGAACTGATGATGTCTGAATACAGATTGAAGCATACTTTTTTTAACTTGATTTTTCTTGAGTTTTTTTTTTTCCTGTTTTCTTTTACCACAGGGCTATTAGTGAAATGTTTTGTATGACTACACATATATAATCTATGTTGAATTGCTTTGCCTTCTCAATGGGGCTGGGGTAGGGAGGGAATAAGGAGAGAGAATGTGGAACTCAAAGTTTTAAAAATGAATGTTAAAAATTGTTTTTGCATGTAATGGGGGGAAATAAAATACTAAATAAGAAAGATAAAAAGGAAAAAATGCACTGACATGCTATGTGAGAAAATGTAAAATAAATGTTTAATTGAAGCATTAAAAAAAAAAAACCACTAATAGTGGTTTTCCTGAAAAGGGGGTGGGAGAAGTGTCTGTCTTCTCTGTGCTATTTTATCTGTGTCTTGTGCTAACGCATGCTGGCAGATGTTTCCGAGCTTCTGTTTGTGTCCTGATATTTCAACCTTCTAACCTTCAGTTAGAAGAAGGTTGTAAAAGGATGAAAAACTTTCAAAAAAATCATCAGATAAAGGCAAGTCTCACTTCTTTCTTTATATTTCCAAACACTGGACATGTTGGAGATTGCTGAAGTGAATGATAGATATAAAAACTAATTAGAGACCAAATTTGTGAAAAAGAAAAGTAATTAATTTCTCTGTTGAAGGTTTCTAAAATTATTATTTGAATGTGTTTGTGAATACTTTGATGAGTTTTTAGGGTAGCAGCCGGTGGAAATTATTTAGATAAGAAGAAAACTTTGAAAATCTTGATGAAAACAAAATTGGCAGAGCTATATCTATCAAGTTACTTTATAAAAGAACTTTAAAAGTTGTAGTTTGAATTTTATGAACTGTTTTATTGTGAAGGATAATTTATAGTGAAGTTTTCTCATTCTGAAAAATTAAATCTAGAATGGCTTCAGTATTCACTAGCCCTAGCTTTAGGTCACCTGACCTTCCAGCAATCTGAGACTTAGAGCAATGGAGACCTTCCCCCAGAGCCACCTCAGCACAAGATATGCCAAATAAGGTTAAGACTACTTTCACTGGACATCCACGTGTTTCCAGGTTGTTTGTCTCAGAGAGAGATTCCTGCGCTTAGGTTGTTGGTCAGTCCCTCTACCAATGAGAGTGAAGGCCAGTTGTGGGAGTTGGGTTTCTGCATTAGAAGATAATATAACCATGGGCTGGCTTCTGCCTGTTGCTCTTTCCCTGCAGATGCCATGTGGGGGACAGGGGCAGAGTCCTTTCTCATGAGAAAGAATAAAGACCTTTTCTGATCTCAGATTCAGACTCTGAACTCTTTCATCTCACACATTATTAGCTCTGTTCAACAGAAATTCAGTAAAATTCAGAAAAGTATCATGTTAAGATAAGAATAATTCAGGAAAATAGTACAGGAGAAATTAGAATAAAACTCCTGCAAGTTTCAATAATTCTACAATGCAGAATTTAAACTTCAGCTCTCCAACACATTAGTTTTTTTTCTTTTTTGGAGGGGAGAAGGCAGGGCAATTAGGGTTATTTCCCAAGATCACATGGCTAGTAAGTGTTAAGTGTCTGAGGTCAAATTTGAACTCAGGTCTTTCTGATTCCAGGGCCAGTGCTCTATTCACTGTGCCACCTCTCCACCCCCACATTACTTTTTTTAATCTGTAAAATAGTATTTTATTTTTTCCAATCACAAGTAAAGACAATTTTTAACATTCATTTAAAAAATTTTTGAGTTCCAAATTTTTCTCTTTCACTTCCCCCACCCCTCCATAAAACACTAAGCAATTTGATATAGGTTATATATGGGAAATCATGTAAAACATAATTCCACATTAGTTATGTTGTGAAAGAAGAAACAAACCAAAAGGCAAAATGACAAAAAAAAAAAATAAGTTGAAAATATTGTATTAAAACTCCATCAGTTCTTTCTCTGGGGGTGAATAGCATTTTCCGTCATGAGTACTTTGGAATTGTCTTAGATCACTGTATTGCTGAGAAAGAGTTAAGTCATTCATAGTTGATTGTTGTGTATTGTTGCTATTACTGTGCATAATGTTCTCTTAGTTCTGCTTATTTCCCTTTGCATCAGTTCATGTAAGTCCAGGTTTTTCTGAAATCAGCCTGTTTCTCAATTCTTATAGTACAATAGCATTCCATTACATTCATATGCCACAACTTCCAACATATTACTTTTAATGTTAAATAGCAGGGGTGATGTGTTGGGGAATTAGAGATTGAGACTGATTTTAAAAAAATTTAAATTTATAGAATAAAACAGCATTCCCATAACAGTACAATAAAATTATAATTTTACATAAAACTGCAAATCTACTATGCACAACTTGCTATTCTTTTCAAATACACAACAAAATTATCATGTCAGTTTATTTTTTTCTTCCCTGCCCTAGAGATGACTGCCATTAAACACAAATGGGTATATATATATATATATATATATATATATGTATGCATGTAAAATTATTATATTCATACTTCTGTTTATCAGTTCTTTCTCTGGATACGGATAGCATCTTTCTTCATATATCCTTTATACTTAATTTGGGATCTTATTTATTTATTGAACAGAAATAGGAGAACAATTTACGCAGTGATACCAACATTGAGAAAAACAACTTTGATCACATAAAACCTTACAAAAAGAGATAGCAAGAGATACCCCATTTAAGGTAACCATAGATAGCATAAAATACCTGGGAGTATATCTGTGAAGACAAACCAAGGAACTACATGAACATAATTATAAAATGCTTTTTATACAAATAAAGTCAGATTTAAATAATAGGTGATATATTAATTGTTCATGGGTGGGCAGAGCCATTATAATAAAAATAGCAATTCTTCATACTAACTTATTCAATGTTATCCCAATTAAATTATTAAAAAAATATTTTATTGAGCTAGAAAAATGATAGCAAAATTCATTTGGAAAAACAAAAGATCAAGAATATAAAAGGAATTAACTTTTTTATTATTCCTATTAATTTATTTTTAGTTGTTAACATTCACTTCCACAAGATTTTGAGTTCTAAATTTTCTCCTCATTCCTCCTCTCTCCCCACTCCAATGTGCATTCTTTCTGATTACCCCTTCCCCCAATCTGCCCTCCCTTCTATCACCCTCCCCCCACTTCTCTTATCCTCTTACCTATTTTCTTGTAAGACAAGATAGATTTTTATACCCTATTGCCTGTATATCTTATTTCAATTTGGTTATTTAGAATAGGCAAAATAACTTATTTGCTCAAAGTCGTTCTTAAAGCAATATTGCTATTATTGTATACAATGTTCTCTTGGTTCTGCTCATTTCGTTCATTACTTTATTTGAGTCTTTCCATGTTTCCCTAAAATCATTGAATTCGTAATTTCTCATACCAGAGTAGTATTCCAACACAATCATATACCACAACTCATTCAGCCATTCCCCAATTGAAGGGCATCCCTGCAATTTCCAGTTGTTATTTTTTTTTTTTTGCCACCACAAAGAGAGCTGCTATAAACATCTCATATAGGTTCTTTTTCTTTTTCTCTAATCATTTTCATTAATAGATGAAGAAGTGGCATTGATGGGTCAAAAGGTATAGGTAGTTTAATAACTTTTGGGGTATAATTCCAGACTGCCTTCCAAAATGGTGGAATCATTTCACAATTCCACCAACAATGAATTAGTGTCACATCTTCTCCAATATTTGTCACTTTCCCCTTCTATCATTTCAGCCAATCTGGTAGGTATAAAATGGTATCATAAGATCCTTTCAATCTGCATTTCACCAATCAATAATGATTTAGGGCATTTTTTATGTGATTATAAATTGTTTTGATTTCTTCATTGGAAAACTTCCTGTTTATATCCTTTGAACATTTATCAGTTGTGGAGAATGACTCATATTCTTACAGGTTTGACAAAGTTCTTTATGTATTTTAGATAGAGAACTTTATCTGATAAACTGCCTACAAATTTTCCCCCCAATTTTCTGCTTTCCTTCTAATCTTGGCTATATCAGTTTTATTTGTACAAAATCTTTTTAATGTAATTTAAATGACCCATTTTACACCTAATTTTGCTATCTCCTTTTTATTCATAAATTGTTCACTGGTCCATAAATCTGAAAAATAATATATTCCATATTCTTCTAATTTTCTTGTAAAACGTCTATAGCTAGGTCATATATTCATTTTGACCTTATCTTGGTAAAGGGTATAAGATATTGGTCCATACCCAGTTTCTCCTGCACTGCTTTCCAGTTTACCCAACAATTTTTACCAAATAATGAATTGTTATCCCCAATCTTATGTCTTTACATTTGTCAAAATCAAAGATTTTATGTTTATTTATTTCTATAAATTGTATATAAACTCTTTTCTATTGATCTACCTTTCTATTTCTTACCCAGTACCAGATTATTGCCTTATAATAGTTATCTGGTACTGCTAAACCTCTTTCCTTTACACTTGTTTTCATTATTTCCTTTGAGATTTTCCAAGAATATCATCATATCGTCTGCAAAAAGACATAGTTTTATCACCTCATTCCCTATTTAGATTCCTTCAATTTTTTCTTCATCTCATCGCTATTGCTAGGATTTCCAATACAATATTGAATAATATTGGTGACAATGGGCATCCGTGTTTCACACATGATCTTACTGGGAAGACCTCTAGTTTATCCTCATTATAATAATGCTTGCTGATGGTTTTAAACAAATACTTTTTATCAATTTAAGGGAAAAAATCCATCTATATCTATACTTGCATGTGTTTTTAATAGAAATGAGTGTAGAAATTTATCAAACTTTTTCTTTCCTTTTTTTGTTTTTTGCTTTTTGGAGGGGGGAAGGCAGGGCAATTGGGGTTAAGTGACTTGCCCAAGGTCACATGGCTAGTAAGTGTTAAGTGTCTGAGGCTGGATTTGAACTCAGGTCCTCCTGACTCCAGGGCTGGTGCTCTATTCACTGTGCCACCCAACTGCCCCTCAAGCTTTTTCTGCATCTACTGATATAATCATATGGATTGGTTTTTTTTTTATTTTTATTATTGATGTAATCAATTATGTTAATAGTTTTCCTTATGTTACACCATCCCTTCATTCCTGGTATTAATCCCACTTGGTCATAATGTATAATCTTTCTAATATATTGCTGTAATCTTTTAATAGTATTTTATTTAAGGATTTTTAAAAAGTCTGTATTCATTAATGAAATTGATCTATAATTTTCTTTCTCTGTTTTTACTCTTCCTGGTTTAGGTATTAGTATAATAGTTGTTTCTCCCTTTCTTCTTCTGCAAGTACAATCCTTTTTTTACCCCTTAATTTTTTGATATCATCACATCAAAGTCAACTCACACCATTACTCTCTATGTATATACTCCATCTAATTGCCATGATAGATATCCAGTTCTCAAGAGTTATAAGTATCATATTCCCATGTAGGGGAAACAGTTTAAACTTTATTGAACAACATGTTGGATTTTTTTTTTTTCCTATTTACTTTTTTATGCTTTTCTTGAGTCTTGTATTAGTTGGTCTTTAAATGTTTGATAGAATTCACTTGTAAATCCATCTGGTCCTGGTGCTTTTTTCTTCAGAAGCTCATTTATGGGCTGTTCAATTTCCTTTTCTAAAATAGGTCTATTTAGATATTCTATTTCCTCTTCTGCTAATCTAGGCAATTTATATTTTTGCAAATATTCTTCATTTCACTTATATTGTTAAATTCATTGGCATAACTGGGCAAAATAGCTTCCTATAATTGCTTTAATTTCATCTTTGTTGATGATATATTCACTTTTTTCATTTTTAATATGAGTGATTTGATTTCCTTCTCTTTTATTTCCCAATTGTTAATCTATTTTGTTTTTTTAATAAAGATAATGCCTCGTTTTGTTAATTCAATGGCTTTTTATACTCTCAATTTTATTAATCTCAACTTTAATTTTTAAGATTTCCAAGTTAGCATTTAATTGGGGATTTAAAATTTGTTCTTTCTCTATTTTATTTTTTAAATTTTATTTATTTTTAGTTTTCTACATTCATTTCCACAAGATTTTGAGTTACAATTTTTTCTCCCCATCTTTCCCCTACCCCCCATCCCAAAATAGTAAGCCTATTGAATACCCCTTCACCCAATCTGTTCTCTCTTATATCTTCCCCCATCACCCCCCTGACTTTCTAGTAGGGCAAGATGGATTTCTATACCCCAGTGCCTGTATATCTTAAATCCCAGTTGCATGTAAAAGTCATTTTTTTTTAAACATTTGTTTTTAAAACTTTGAGTTCCAGATTTGTTTCCTTCTTCTCTCCTCACCGCCCCCCCCCACTGGGAAGATAAGCAGTTCAATATAGGTTGTACATATGTAGTTACCCAAACCATTTCAGTAGTAGTTACACTGTGAAAGACTAACTATATCTCCCTCCATCCTATCCCCCTCCCTTTAAGTGGGAGGTTGAGAGCATTTCACTCTCTAAGAAATTTTTAGGAATAAACATAGCACTGAAGTACAAGGTAAAATTAGCAGATTAAGAGAGAGTGCTGTAGAAATAATAAGGAATTTAAGTTACCCTCCCAATCTGACTAAAGGGAGAAAGTATAATAAATAATAAATCTAATAAGGATCCTACTAGCAACAGCCCTGAGGCACCCTGAAGCCCACACAGTTTTTAGACAAACAGATGAACCTTTCCATTCAAACCCCTAAATCCACAATAAGACTTTTAGCTGTGGGAGATCTGAAAGCAGGCTGCATCCTTCCAACCACACAAATAAGAATGAATTGGCAATGGGTGGAACCAAAAATCTCCTCTTCTGAACCAGTGGCAGGGCTGAATGTGTTCACAGATGCCACTTCCAATGGACACACATTGCTATATTCCACTTCTTTAAATATTACAAAGGTTTTTCACACACCATACACATCCACAAAAAAGAATGAGCTTTTTGCTGTAATCCAGGCTCTTTGTATCCCTGAGGCTATTAATACAATGGTCCTGCCTATACATCTTCTGTCATGGCCAGTTTTATGACTGAGCACAGTATTTTATATCTCTTTGGGATCCCATATAATCCCACGGGACAGGCCATGGTGGAAAGAGCTAATCGAACCATCAAGGATTATCTTAAAAAGCAAAAGGGGGAGTTGGCCCAGGCCCTGTGACACAGGACCACATAAACAAGATAGTTTATATACTGAATTACTTAAAATTTGATTCTGAGGATCTCACGCCTGCTATGCACCAGCTCTGTAGAGTCAAAAAGACCAAAATGAAGCTAGGGCGCTGGCAAAAAGATATATTTATATACACATATACCCTTCTATACACACACACACACACACACACACACACACACACACATACACGCACATACACACACACATATTCCCTTCAACTATCCTCATACTGAGAAAAGTCTTATTATTTACAATTATCATTTTTCCATGTAGGAATGTAAATTGTCCAACTTTAATAAGTTCCTTATGATTTCTTTTTCCTGTTTACCTTCTCCTGCTTCTCTTGCTTCTTGTATTTGAAAGCCAAATTTTCTGTTCTGCTTTGGTTTTTTCATCAAGAATGCTTGAAAATCCTCTATTTCATTGAATGACCATATT
>CM053591.1:48675441-48740898 GCA_028646515.1 Pseudochirops corinnae | reverse complement strand
TGACCTCCAGAATATCATTTTCCATGCCCTTTGATCCCTTAAGGTAGAAGCTGCTAGGTCTTGTGTTACCCTGATTGTGTTTCCACAATACTCAAATTGTTTCCTCCTGACTGCTTGCAGTATTTTCTCCTTGACTTCGGAACTCAGGATTTGGCTATAATATTCCTAGGAGTTTTCTTTTTGGGATCTTTTTCAAGAGGTGATTGGTGAATTCTTTCAATTTCTATTTTGCTCCCTGGATCTAGAATATGAGGGTAATTTTGCTTGATAATTTCTTGAAAGATGGTGTCTAGGTTCTTTTTTTTGGTCATGGCTTTCAGGTAGTCCAATAATTTTTAAATTATCTCTCCTGTACCTAATTTCCAGGTCAGTGGTTTTTCCAATGAGATATTTCATATTGTCTTTTATTTTTTCATTTCTTTGGATCTGTTTGATAGTATCTTGATTTCTCATAAAGTCATTAGCTTCCAGTTGCTCCAATCTAATTTTGAAGGAGTTATTCTCTTCAGTGAGTTTTTGAAATTCCTTTTCCATCTGGCAAATTTGGATTTTTAAGGCATTCTTCTCCTCACTGGCTTTTTGGCTTCTTTTGCCATTTGAATTACTCTATTTTTTAAGGTGTTATTTTCTTCAGTGTATTTTTGGGTCTCCTTTAGCAGGCTGTTGACTCACTTTTCATTATTTTCTTGCATCATTCTCATTTCTCTTCCCAATTTTTCCTCCACTTCTCTTACTTGATTTTCAAATCTTGAGCTCCTCCATGGCCTGTAACCAATTCATATTTTTCTTGGAGGCTTTTGATGTAGGAATTCTGACTTTGCTGTCTTCCTCCCGCTCCATGCCTTGATCCTGTTTGTTCCCCAAAAAGGATTCTATGGTCTGTTTGTGCTTCCTCTGCTTGCTCATGTTGCTAGCCAATTACCTGACTTTTGGGCTCTTTGCCACAGTAGAACTCTGCTTCCAGAATGGAGAGAGCTTTGTCTCAAATCGCTGGGGTTTTCACAGCTGCTGAAGCTATTAGGAGGGTGCCCTCTCTACAGCCCTTACAAGCTCTGGCACACTGGCCACACACTCCAGGATCACCACTAAAGACTGTGATCCAGATCCAAGCAGGTTAAAGCAAGAGTGATTACCCTCTGAATGTTTGCTTGGTCCCCCTACAATCTGCAGGTCAGAAGCTCCTGAGGCAGCCATGCAGCGGAGGCTGCACAGCTGCCATGCCTCCAAGGCTGCTGGCCCTGGTGGCAGGGGTCGGACCTAGTTCTTTCATCCCCTCAATTCTAACAGTTCCACACTGACCTTTTACTTTGTCTTTGGTGTTTATGGGTTGAGAAGTCTGGAGACTGCCACAGCTGCTGGTGATTCACTCTTCTGAAGTCTGGTCTGGCTGCTGCTGGTTGGGGCCAACCTGTGTCCATAACTGTGTGGCTCACACAAGACTGTGCTCAGCTCCCAGCTCAGTGCATTAGCCTTCTTGTCAGCCTGCCAGGCTGCCTTCAGTGGGAGATTTGTTTCTCTCTGTCACTTTGTAGGTTCTGTAGCTCTAAAATTTGTTTAGAGACATTTTTTTACATGTATTGGAAGCGATTGGAGTGGGAGCTCATGCCAAGTTTGTGCTTCTACTTTGCCATCTTGGCTCTGGCCCCTCTTTCTCTATTTTATTGATGTAAACATTTAAGAGATATAAATTTTCCTCAAATCATTGCTTTTGCTGTATTGTCTCAATATTGTCATTCTCTTTAATGAAATTATTGTTTCTATGATTTGTTCTTTAACCTGCTTATTCTTTAAGACTAAGTTGTCTAATCTCCAATTAGTTTTTAATATATGTTTCCTTGGTCCCTTATTAAATATAATTTTTATTGCATTACAATCGGAAAAAGATATATTTAATATTTTTGTTTTTCTGCATTAGCTATAAAAGTTTTATGTACTAATATATGGTCAATCTTTGTAAAGATACCATGAACCACTGAGAAAAAGTGGTTTTTTTCCTTTCTATTTCCATTCAATTCTCTCCAATAAATATAAAATAATATATAATTTAACATATAATAATAATAAATGTAAGATACTACATTGATTTCTAACTGCTCCAGTCTCAGCAAGAGCAGTTATTTTGCCTTTGGGGTTAGCAAAATATTCCAAGGCAGTTTCAGTTTGTTAGTCTCCAAGTCTGAAATTTTGGGATGTGTTCTGTGAAAGTAGTCTTAATTTCCATGTAGATAACAAATACTTTAAAAAAGGTATAAAAGCTTCACTTAAAGGAAATAATAAATTTATCGCATAACAAAAATGTGATTTTTTTTAAAATTAGACCACTTTCAGTCTCCAAAGGGATAGAAGTAAAGTTAGGATTTATTTACCTTTTGTTGTTTGCTGCTTTTAAACAACTAACTTGATGACACGAACCAAGCCCTGTTAACACTGGGACTCCTGGATTGAAGGTGAATTCCTAAGTACTCCCAGGAAAAAGCTTGTTTTAAAACTATGAAACTACTAAAAAGTAAATAAAATTTAATGCTTTCTGTGAAGACTATGAAAAGTCAGGGTAAGTTACTGGGGACAAAATTTAACAAGAACATAGACACAGGTTGGGTTAAAAAAAAAAAACCAAGAGAAAAGAAAGCCTTTGAGTAATTTTAAAAGAAACAGGTAAAAAATTACACCTGCAGTCCCCATCAGGCAGTTTTTTTAGTAGTGCAGTTCCTGTTAGCTCTAATTAATATTTTTTAGTGTTTTAATAAAGACAGATACTTTAAATCAAGAAATTATTATGCTAGAAATAAAAAAAAAACTTTTTAATGCAGGTCATTGTCAACCATTTGACAATTAAGGCAAATTCTATTATAGATCATAAAGAATAAAAATATGTGTTACTATCAAAGAGATAGTGAAATTGATATAACAGTCCTAAGTATACTAGTTAAATTAGACCACTGTGGTGTTCACAGTTACATCCCAATATTTCTAGTCTCGTCATCACTTCTCAACATGAGTTAATTTTGAAAAGTTAAAGTAGAAGCTGACTGATAAAGTGGGCACCAATATTGAAATCCTGGCAGCTGATGGCCCTTGTGATTGTTAATATTAATGGAAAGACAGCTTTGATTTGGTTGAATTTAAAAAAATACATAAATTCATATAAAAAGGATCTCTGTTAATTAAAATTCATTAGAAAATTAATTCCTCTTTGAGGAGAAACAAGTTTGTCTTTCCTGACTTGACAGATACAATAATAACCTATATGACTGAAAAATAACAAATCTTATAAAGGAAAGAAGCACTTAGGAACAAAGGTTTTTCTAAGTCAAAGAAAAGGTGCTTACAAGCTTATCTGTACCAAAGTGAAAGTGATCTCCAATACAATTGACTATGAACTGAAATTGTATAAAAGCAATATTTATTTTGGTGAAATGTGATATACTCTACAATGAAAACCTAAGAGAGACTTTAGCCTTTAAGAACCTAATAAC
Source organism: Pseudochirops corinnae (assembly GCA_028646515.1). NCBI lineage: Eukaryota > Metazoa > Chordata > Mammalia > Diprotodontia > Pseudocheiridae > Pseudochirops > Pseudochirops corinnae. The sequence continues at coordinate 48,737,422 of CM053591.1, read as the reverse complement.
ATGACAGTATTGCAATTAATTGGTGTTGTGTTATAAAAACTTGTAGTAAAGTGTAAATGAAAATTCACTAGAATGAAGATTATTAAGACTAGAAGAATTAAGCAAATAGAAGAGAGTAGGAGCAAATTCCACTGCAATCAAGAGAGGGTTTAAAGAATTTTTAGAGAAATGTCTCTTTGGTATATCTCCCTTCCCCACTCAATATAAGATCACAAAGGATAATTCTTAAGACTTTGAAGGGTTGGGTGGAAATTTGGCAAATACATATTAAGAGATTGATTGATAGAGAAAGGATTATTTCTTTAGACTGATTTAACTAATTATGATAAAGGTCTTTAAGTTAAGAAAGTTAAGAAAATAAAATTAAGTAAGTAAAGAAAATAAAAGGAATTGATTTGTCTCTTTGGATGATTTAAAGACATAAAGAAACAGTTGTGGAGAACTGGGAGCTCCACCATTGATTTAAAAAAACAAAACCATAAGCCAACAAAAATAAAACCCTTGGATCTAAATATTGACATTAAAAATTATAAATCATGTCAAAATTTTATTTTGAAACCACATCGTAATTGTGGTATATTAGAGAATTTAATCAGTCTCTTTTACATGTAAAGGGGATAATAAATGAAGGGATAAACTGATTTTAAATGATTAGCATAGCAGTTACTATAATGATGTTAACTATCATTGGGATTTGGATTTAAATAACATATTGAAGGTAAAAGCAAGAATACTTTTTTCTGAAGTATAAGTTAAGGTTTTATACAATTGCACAAATGAAACTTGGGAACTTCAAAAACCCATGGTATTTTTTAGGCATTTTTTCATTATGTGAATTGTTTTTTCTAAATTATTGTAAAATATTATTAGAGGCCACTTTCCTGTTGTGTTATTAAGATAAATGGGATAACCATCTTTAGTTAACTGTACCACCTAGTTGCCCCTACTCTCTTTTTTACATGAATGAAGGAAGGTGGCTTTTACAGTTCCAACACAATTGCTACTCTGCTCTGTGGCTTATTATTCATATGAACTGGATAATGTACCCTCAGGTGCTCTATCTTGTCCAAGAGCAATATCAGCTACCAACTTTTTTTTTTTTAATATTTTTTAAAAGTTCATTTATTGGGGGTGGTTAGGTGGCACAGTGAATAGAGCACCAGCCCTGGAGACAGGAGGACCTGAGTTCAAATTTGAGCTCAGACTCTTGACACACTTACTAGCTGTGTGACCTTGTCACTTAACCTCCATTGTGCTGCCTTCCCCCCTCTAAAAAAGCAAAAAAAAAAAAGTTAATTTATTTTTAGTTTTCAACATTCACTTCTGTAAGTTTTAAATTTTCTCTCCCTCTCTTCCCTCCTCCCTCCCCAAGACTGCATGCAATCTGATATAGGCTCTACATATACATTCCTATTAAACATATTTTCACATTAGTTATGTTGCATAGAAAAATTAGAATGAGTAGGAAGAACCATGAGAAAAACAAAACAAAACAAAGCAAAAAGAAAATAGTCTGCTTTGCTCTGCATTCAGACTCTGTAGTTCTTTCTCTGGATGTGACTGGCATTTTCCATCATGAGTCCTTTGGAATTGTTTAGGTCCTTGAATTGCTGAGAAGGGCTAAGTCTATCAAAATCAATCATTGCACACTTTGGCTGTTACTGTGTACAGTGTTCTCCTGGTTCTGTTCACTTCACTCAGCATCAGTTCATATAAGTCTTTCCAGATTTTTCTGAAGTCTGCTGGTTCATCCTTTTTTACAGTACAATAGTATTCCATTATAAGTTACCAACTTCTTAACAGAGAATACATGCGATCTGGTCCTAGAATTTCCTTTAAAAGTACAGTGCCCCCTGATGGCAAGGCTCTATTGCTTCACCGCCATACCCAAGCCTTTTCTGACCAAGGACTTGCAAGGTATGAGTTACTTTGCTAGGCAAAGAGAATATCCCCTTGAAATGGTGTTCTGTTCTCAATCCTGCAGTACTCCTTCCTAACCTGCCTTTCTCTGGCAAGCCTCTACATAATTGCAAGCTCAACTGTTAAAGATGGTGAACACTACACTAAAACCTCCATAGTCTCTGACCATGACACCATTTGGGCAGCTTCCATGTCCTCTCACCCAAGTTCTTGCCCAGGCTGCCGAGCTCATTGTCCTCCCTCAAGCCTGTCATCTGACTACTGATGAGAGTGCTGTCATTTACACTGGACTCTCTTTCTGTGTCTTTCATCTCAGTGACTCTTTATCATCTACTGACCACTCTCTTTTCTCCATTGGCTCCAATATCTGTTCTCTACAATGATGCTGAGGTTAAAAGTGGAAACAGCATTACAAAGCTAAACAGGACTCTGGGGTCTGAGTGTCCTGAGAAAGGCAAGCTACATCTCCCCCAGAGTTCCTATCACTAGGTTTTTTTTCTTTCTTTCTTTTTTGTTCATAAGGGGGCCACTGTGGCACACAAAGGATATTAGATTCAATTAGGTGAGGATGAGCTGCTCCAGGCATCAATCTAGTGATAACTTGCATAACAGTCACTTGTACAACTTGCTTAGCTTCCAATCAACATACATTTTGAGCCACAGCCTTTGGTGGCCATCCCTTAGCTTACACCCCTTTTGAACACTTACAAATTGATTTTGTTTATACGCTCAGAGCAGGTCATTATCAATACTGTCTTGTAATTGTTAACCAACTTAATTGGTAAGTGGAGGCATTCCTTAGTTCTAAAGCGATAGCTGCTTTTATTACTGAAATTATCAACAAAGAAATTTTGTCCAGGTATGTCCCACCTGCCCATATAAGACTCTGAGAGAGGGTACCATTTTATTGATTATGTTCTCTCTCAAGTGCATTCTAATCTTGGCATCACTCCTAAGTTCCATAACTCATACCATCCCGAAAGTTCTGGTAAAGTTGAACATGTGAACTTGAAACTATGGTTGGTAAATTATCCTTTGAAACTCATTTGAAATGGCCTGATGTTCTAGCTTTGTTCTATCTGCATAGCAGACCAAGGTGGGAATCATGTGCCTATCTTTTTCTCAAGTTACCTTGTGAAGGTGATGACAGGATTTTCTTGGTTAATTTTGAGCCTAACTGTGACATCCTGTCGTACAATTGGCTGATTATATAGCTCTTGCCTGTTAGTGATATATTTTCTCCCCTACTATAGCTATATCCTTTTTTTTCTTTTTGTGACTAATTTCTATAATCATGGCAGGTGGTCAGTGGAATAAATCTTAATCTTGTAGGCTGATGCCTGTGAGATACAGGTATGTAGGATCTAGTCTATTCAACCTGAAATTATAGTCATTTCTATATCCTAAACTACCAAACAGATGAACATCTGGCTTTGTCATCTACCTGTCATGTATACAATAAGTTTCTTCAAATATCTTAGAGTGTTATTGGAATTTCAGCAGTTTTGTGGGACCAAGGTATAAATCTATTGTTTAGTGTGGCTAAATCAGATATATCTTCTGTTTTGTGTTAAAGAAAGGAATTTCAGTACAATTAGTTGTTTTAGAAGAGAGTGACTTATGGTCTATCTTGTGTCACGTCAAAGAGACATCCAATTTTGTTACTTATCTATTTATCTCATTTTAAAGTTGTTTTAATTTATTTAATTTCATTCAATTATTTATTTAATTAATTTATTAAAATTTATTTAATTTTAAATTATTTTATTTATTTATTATTTAATGTGGGATTAACACCTGTGTGTGAAGCATGTCTTGAAGTACAAATGCATGTTTTATATTTTATTACAACTGGAGTAAGATAAGCATTTCTTAAGTAAATTCATTTGTGTGGTCATTAAACTTGGGCATAGAAGTCACCTGGGTTCAGAGTGTTGTCACTTTTGTGCTCATGTATACAATTAGATCCTTAGCAGCATCTCATCCTCCTAAGAGGGGAATGGGTAGCTAATGGGAGTGAATAACTACAGTAAATAATTGGAGTAAATGGCTGAAGTGAAAATGTGTTGATAAAATAAGGCCAGATGAATATATGGCATTGAGCATGTTCTAAAAACTAGATTTAGAATATATGCCTAAGTATGTCAACATAACAATTCACTAACAAAACTGAAGTTTCTTTCCCTCGTGGGGCTCGAATAAAATACATAAACAATAATCAAAGGAAGTTAAATGGTGGTAGAGTCAATGTCAATTTAAAAGGCACTCAATCTTAAATTACACGACTACTTTGAATTTTTTAACTGAAAAAGGCTCATTCTACAGTTAGATTCTCCTTCCAGCTTGTTGTCAGCAGCATCTAGATCAAGTATGTGTTTTAGACTGAGATAGGAATAGCACAGAACATGGGAAAATGTAATTAATGTTGACAGGATTAAAGGCATAGGGTTTGAGCTAGTCTTTACCATGCAACTGAGTTATTGGCAAAGCAAAATTAAAGTTTCTGTACTAAATTGTATTAAGATCTGTTTTGTGAAAGGGTTGTAACAGAAATACCTGGAGAAGCATCTGCAGGTGGCCAGTCCTTCTGGGAAGACCCACCTTGAGAGTTTCCATCAACTGGGAGCCACTCCTTGAGAAGCCCCATGACCACATGAATACCTGAGATATCTGACATCTGGAGTTCAACTGAATATTAAATAGATGAAAATGAGTTACTAGGATACAAAGTCACTTGATCATTATACTTATTACCTGGAAGACTTACCAAAGGGGATTGCCCCAATGGTATTTTGCCTTACCCATAAAGGACTGCCCTCTATACTTTCTTAGCCCCTAGTAACCCATAAAAGTCCCTAGGTCTTTTTTGAATAGAAGGGGGAAATTGTGAGGATAATTTTGATATCTGTAATCAATTTGATTGGTATTTACTCAGTTCATTGTGTTTTACTAAGTATCAATGATTGCTTTAGTGAGTCGGGTAAGACAGAATTAAGTTTGAGTTAGTTAACGCTGTCAGAATGGGACATGTAGGTTAGAATTAATTAACCTATTGTGTATTGATACTGATATTACTTATATTTGGGCTTGGGGATAGATTTATACTTTATAGGTTTATACATTTTTTGCACGTTGTATTTTTTTTGGGTTCCATATCAGATACAGAGAGGAGCATAATGTTATGTCTAAATTCAAAAGTAGGAAAGAAAACAGTTTACAAATTATAGGTTAATGAGGTTGATTGACTTTGATTTCTGGAACAATTCCATAATATATTATTAAAAGTTTGGTCATTGAGTATTTGGAAAAGGAAGTGGTGATCATGCAATAAGTGGCAGCATGGCTTCATTAAGAATACATCATACTAAATCAACCTCATTCCTTTTTTTTAAAAAGGGGTTACTAAGAATTTCCTATCCATTAAAACATGATCAGTTTCATTTTATTTCATGTGATGTAATTCAGTACTTGCCAGACTCTAGTTTTCTGACTCTTTTCTCAAAGCATCCATGATGCATAACTATGAAGCTTATATGTAGGAAGGAAGAAAAGAAGGAAATGACCATTTATTAAGTGTTTACTACATGACAGGTGTGCTGTGCTAATAACTGGAGATAACAATACAAGCAAAAAGAAAGACAGTCCCTGCCTTCAAGAAGCTTACATTCTAATTGGGGACAAAAAGGAGCTAAAAAGGAGTAGGGAAGGAAAGAGGGCAAGAGATATCAGGAAGGGAATGAAGACTGAAATGAGTCTCTACAGAAAATAAGAGACTCCAAGAGGAATTTGCCAATGGGAAGAGATAGGTCTTAGATGTTTCACACTGAGAGAGGCAGAGGAGTGGTTGAATGTTATGGGGAGAGGAAACTTGGTGCTGAGGGAAGTTCAAGGATGAGAAAGCATGGTTTGGAAGTTCAGGATCCAGGAAGAGGAATGGGAAGGTAATGGAGGCCAACCTAAGCCTCCCACAAAATGAAGGCCTCAGGACAAATTCATGAATAGCAGAAGAGGCAGGTCTTACAGAAGAATGTTCCATATTAATAAGGTTGTAGGGGTAACTGAATGATCCCCAGTGAGAAGGAGGCACTGAGGGGAGTTTTAGGATGAGAAACTATGGTTTGGAAGCTAAGAACAGGAATGGGAGGGGAATGCAGTCCACAAAGCTTTGGCTTCTCTCCTCCAATCCTATTTGCTAATGTCTTCCTGGTGTTTTGTGTTTGTTTGTTTGTTTATTTTTACCTATTCTCACTTTTGAGATTTAAGAAAGTATTCTCAGTATGGTCACTAGGTATCAATTTAATTTGGAAGCTCTTATTGAGTTCTTCGTAGAATTTTTCTATCTTCATCCTCTCCAACATATGTTGGTACATATTTTGTAATTACCTTCATTTTGGTTTGGCTGCACAATCCAGATGCAGAGTAGATAAGGCACCAGAATGCCCAGAAACTCACTATCCTAATCTTTCAAAACTCACAATGTCATAATATCCAATCCCTTCATCTAAAACAGAAAAGAAAAAATGTAGAGGGAAAGGCCTTACCCCTACAGCATTATCTTTCACTGGACTTCATTGACACAGGAGTCAAACCAAAAGTGAACATCTAAAGAGAAAAATGGTCAAGGTTCTAGTTGTAGTGCTTGAAGAAAAAGTTTTATTGATGTTTAATTTTTACATTACAAACTTTTACAGATAACTCCTACTTCACAAGAGGTCTCTTAAAACAAAATAAAACAATTTAGTACAACTAATAATACAGCAACTTCATCTGAAAGTGCATGCAACAGGTCACATTTATAGTAACTCCACCCTTGTTTAAGAAAAAAAAATCAAATCTATTTTTTGTCCCTCCCAAAATCATCCCATTGTGGGGAAAAAAAACAAGGAAATTTCTTGTAACAAATACACAGTTAAGCAAATCAAATTCCCTCAATGGCTGTATACAAAGATATACATCATATTATGCTCCCTACACTCATCACATCTCTCTATGTTTTATCACAGGTCCTCTGGAATCATGAATGATCATTGTATTCATCATAGTTATTACAGCTTTCAAAATTATTTACCAGCTATTAATGTTTTTCTTGTATGCTCTCTGGGTTCTGCACAATTCATTTTTCATCAGTTTCTAAGAGTCTTCAAAATTGTTTTCTGTAGTACTGATGTTATGTATAATTTATCCTTTTGGCACAATTCTGCATCAGTTCACATAAGTCTTTCCATTTCTTTTTGAAGTAATCTATTTCCTTATTTCCAGTAGCACAACAGTATTCCTTCACATTCATATGTATCATGAATAAGTATTCCATCATTCTTCAAAGACATCCCATTAGTTTCCAGCTTGTTTTTTGTTTTGTTTTTACCAACACAAAAAGAGTTGCTGCAAATATTTTTGTATATAAAAGATATTTTCTTCTTTCCTTGTCTTTTTTTGGTTATTATATATTATATAATATGTATATTATTAATATGTTATATATTATATAGCTGGGTCAAAGGGAATGTAGTGTTTACTAACATCTGTGTAAACTTCCAAATTGCTTTACAGAATGGTTTATAGCTGTTCACAGGCTCACCAACAGTGCATTAATTTGATTGTTTTCTCATAATTCCTCCAACATTTATCATACTCTTTTTTTGGCCACTTTCATGAGTATGAGATAAAATTTCAGAATTACTTTAATTTGTATTACTCTAATTGGAAGTGATTTGGAATTTTTTTTCGTGTTGCTTTAGTTAGCCTCGGTTTCACCTTTGAGAACTGTCTTTTCATATTATTAGATCATTTATCAACTGAGGAATGGCTTTTAATTCATTTTAATCAGTTCCATATACATCTTTACAAACAAACATACATATACAAACACACCTATAGAAATGAAACTTTTATTAGAGAAATTTGTTGAAAATTTTCCAGTTGTTTTAATCTTAGGTTTATTAGATTTTTTTATGCAAAGACTTTCAAATTTTATGTAGTCAAAATAATCTACTTTATTTTCTGTGATCCTTTCTATTCCTGGCATGAACTTTTCTCCTACTCATAGATTTGACAGATAATTTTTTTCTATGGTTCTCTAATTGTATTGATTTGGAGCTTATCTTTTATAAGGCATAAGGTGCTATTCTAAATCTAATTTCTTCCATACTATTTACTGTCCAATATTCCCAACAGTTTCTGTCAAATAAATGAACAAATAAAAAAACAAATAAATCTTTATCCAATAGTTTGAGCCTTTGTGCTTATCAAATAACAGGGTATTAAATACTTAATCTGTTCTACTAATCAATAATTTAAAATTTTAAACTAGTACTAAATTGTTTGAATAATTACTGCTTGGTTGTATAGTTTAAGATCTAATACTGTTGGGTCCCCTTTGTTCCCTTTTCATATTACTTCTCTTGAAAATCATGACCATTTTTTCTTCCATAGGAATTTCATCATTATTAAATTTTTTTAGTTCTATAAAGTAATTTTTAGTTTGGTATGACACTGAATAAATAAATAAATTTAGGTAGTTTTGCCATTTTTATTATATTGGCTCAGCCTATACATGAAAATTTTTTCCAAATACAGGTTTCTATTTCTGTAAACAGTTTATAGTTGTGTTTATACAGTTCTTTTGTGTATCTTGGAAGGCAGGCTCCCAAGTGATTTATATATTCTGTAGTTATTTAAATTCAATTTCCCTTTCTAGCTTTTCCTGATGGGTTTTATTGGAATTATATAGAAATTTTGGTGATTAATGTGGATTTATTTTATATCCTATAAGTTTGATGAAGTTACTGTTTAACTCAATTTTTTAGTTGACTCTCTAGGGTTCTTTGAATATACCATCATATCATCTGCAAAAAGTGATCATTTTTTTCTTTACCAAGATAATTCTTTCTATTTTTTTTTTTGTCTTATTGCTAGGCATACCAATTCAAGAAGTGGTGACAATGGACATCCTTGTTTCATACTGAGTTAACTAGAAAGGATTAATTTATCTCTTGTAAATAATGGTAGCTCTGGGGTGGCTAGGTGGCACAGTGAATAGAGCACCGGCCCTGGCGTCAGGAGGACCTGAGTTCAAATTCGACCTCAGACACTTAACACTTACTAGCCATGAGACCTTGGGCAAGTCACTTAACCCCAACTGCCCAGCCTTCCCCCCTCCAAAAAGCAAAAAAAATAACCTCCCCCAAAAAACAATGGAGGCTCTTGGTTTTTTATATATATATATATACATATATATAAAGCATTTAAAGCAAAGGTCCATTTATTTCACTGTTAATTCCAACCTGATCATAGTATATAATCTTTCTGGTATAGTGTTTTAGCCTTTTTTTATTGCTAATTATGTCATTAAGGATATTGATCTACAGTTTCTTTTTTCTGTTTTGAATGTCCTTGTGTTATGTCAAGGCCATATCTGTGTCATGAAAAGAATTTGGTAGGATTCCTTTTACAAATAATTTATATAATACTGGAATTATTTTTTTTAATGTTTCATACATTTCAATTTTGAGTCTGTCCATTCTTGGTTTTTTTCTTTCGGAAGTTCATTTATGATTTGTTCAGTTTCTACCAAACTGTGTTGTTTAAATTTTCTGCTTCTTATTCTGTTAATTTGAGTATTTTATATTTTTGTAAATATTCATTTATTTTATCTAAGTTGTCAGTTTTATTAAGTTTCTAGTAACATCCTTTATTCTTCATTTGTTGTGAATATTCCTTTTCCATTTTTTATACTGGTAATTTGATTTTCCTCTTTCTTTTTAATCAAATTGGCTAACAATTTAACCATTTTATTGCTTTTCCCTGGGGGAAAATAGCTTCTAGTTTTATACATTAAATCATTTTTTCCAGTTTTGTTAATTTCTTTTTAATTGTCTGAAATCATAATCATTACCCGTTTTTGTGTGTGTGTGTGTTCACCTGAAGCATAACAGATTTTGCTCCAACCCTTTATTTTACACAACCCCTGTGTGAATCTTATTTTCAGGTGTGTTTCTTTTAAACAACAAATTGTTGGATTTTGCTTTTGTCCATTCTGCTGACCTCTTCTATTCATCACACTCATGTTCATAGTTATGATAGTTAATTATTTCCCTCTATTCTGTTTTTTTACACTTTTCCTTCTCTATAATCCTTACAATCTGTTTATTATTACTCTCTTTTTATTCCTCTTTTCTAATCTTAGAGTTTGTTTTGCTCATTATTGATCCCTCTAAGAATCTATTCTTCCTCTTATATTCCCTTTTCCCATCCCTATTTTTTTCCTTGTTGAGTTAAATGCATTGTGTGTGTGTGTGTGTGTGTGTGTGTGTGTGTGTGTACACTTTCTGCCCTCTTTAGAACAGTTTAAATCAAAGTGAAGTTCAAGGGATCTGTTTCTGCCTACTTCTTCCATGTTTGTATATAATTCTTCCTGTACAACCTGATTATGTGTCTTAAGTTCCCCTATATTTTCTCCCACCTTTCCTTAATTTATCCTTCTCCTCTATTTTCTTCTTACATCTTCAAAATATTAAAAAAAACTATTATAGGTCTTCTGTCCCAACTATCTCTATGACTTCTTGTGACTTCAAAGTTTTAAAACTTTTTAGCATTCTCTCCATTAGATTGTAAATAGTCCCTTCTGATTGTTCACTTCAACATTTTATTTTATCTTGATTTCTAAATTTATATTTCAGAGTTCCTTTTTAATTTTTTTTCATTCATCAGGAATATTTGCTAGTCCTCTATTTCATTAAAGATATACAGGATTACACTCCTTTTTCTTGGATAAGGTGTTACTATTGGTTGTAGACCTCCTTCTTCTAGATAATTTCATTCCATGTTCTCTGTTCTTTTAAATGTCAGCTCCTAAATCTTGTACAATGCTAAATGTGGTTCCTTGATATTTGGGATTATATCAGGAATGCAGAGTTCATTCAATATTAGGAAACTTTCAACATAATAGACCATATCGATAACAAGAACAATAAAAGTCATATGATTACATCAGCAAATGTAGAAAAAAACTGTTGACAAGATACCCATTCCTGCTTAAAAAACAAAAAAACCACTATATGTATGTGTGTACACACAGACACACAGACACACAGACACACACACACACACACACACATACCCTTGCTTTGATAACTAGTATCTAAAATTAAGAACCAACATTATATGTAATGGCAATAAAGGAGAGCTGTTTCCATTAAGATCAGTAAGTAAGGATATCCATGATTACCAGTATTATTTGATATAATGCTAGAAAACCTAGTGTTAGCAATATTCAAAGAAAAAGAAAATGAGGAAATAAGCACAGGCAAAAAGGAAACAAAATTATTGCTTTTTGTGGATACTATGATGGCTTAACTAGAGAACCCTACAAAGCCAAATAAAAACTAATTGAAAAAGTAATGACTTTAGCAAAGCTATAGGACATAAAATAAACCCACATAAATCAATAGCATTCCTGTATATTACTACAAAACCCATCAAGAAAAAGTAGAAAAAGAAATTACACTTAAAATAACTATGGAATATATACAATACTTGAGACTTTACCTATCAAGATATATAGGAACTACAGAAATACAACAAAAAACACTCTTATACAAATAAGGACAAGCCTAAATAACAGGAGAAATATTGATTGTTCATAGGTAGGATTGAGATCATATAATAAAAATGGCAATAAACACTATCTAAACTTACTTGTCAGCAAAGGATTACTTTATAGAAGTAGAAAAAATAAAAATTCTTCTGGACAAAAAAAAGGTCAAGAATCTCCAGGAAAATAACAGGAAAAAAAAGAGTTGAAAAGAAGAGGCCTTGACAGTACCTGACTTAAACTATATTACAAGCAGTAATTTGCTAAAATAATATGAGACTAGTTAAGAAATAGAAAGGTCAATCTGGAACAGATTAGGAGCAAAAGCAAAAGAGCACAGTAGTCTAGTATTTGAAAAACCCTAAATATTCTAGCTATGGAACTAAGAACTCATTATCTGACAAAAACTGTTGGGAAGCAGTCTAACAGAAAATAGGTCTAGATTCATACCATATACTGTTTACCAAGATAAACCCCCAATGGGTGCCTGACTTAGACATAAAAAATTAATCTCATAAACAAATTAAAGGAGCAAGAAAGAAATTATTTGTCAGATCTATAGATAGGGGAAGAGTTCATAACCCAAACAAGAAATAAAAAAGGTCACAGAAGGAAAATGGATAATTTTGATTAGGTAAGTTAAAAAGGTTTTGTACAAATAAATCTAATGCAGCTAAAATTACAAGGCAAAAAGTAATCTGAGGGAGGAAAATCTGATAATGGTCTTATTTCCAAGACATATAAGAGACTATTTCAAATTTATAAGTCTTAAAACCACTGGTCAATAGAAAAATGGAAAAAGGATATAAATAGGCAGTTTTTAGAGGAAGAAATCTTTTACTATCCATGTGAAAAATGTTCTAAATTTGCATGGAAACAGAAATTAAAACTGAGATTGGGTTATGCTTCACACTCATAGGATTGGTAAAGACAATGGAGAAGCAAGATGGTGCAGAACATGTACATTAATGTACTTTTGCCAGATGTGTTAATTGAGCTAGCTGTTCTGGAAATACATTTGGGATTATGTCCCCAAAGTTACCAAACTGTGCCTGTCCATTGGTCCAGAAATGCCACTCTTAGACATATATCCTCAAAAGAGATCAAAGAAAGATGGAAAGGACCTATATGTATAAAAATATTTATTTTAACTTTTTTTTTTGGTAGCAAAGAACTGGAAATAAGAAGGTGACTACTAATTGGGGAATGTCTGAATAAACAGTGGTCTGAATAAACTGTGGAGCAGAATACAATTGTTCTATAACATACACACACACGTTATATATCAAATATAGTACCATCTATATATTTCATTCACACATGTCAATGAAATATATGTGAATATATATGAATGGAATATATAAATGGTGCTATAAAAGACATATAAACAGTTGCATAGGGCAGAACCAGGAGAACAATTTATATAATAAATAAAAATAGTAAAGACAAAGACTTAATAACTCAATGTAATGACCGACTCTATGGTTCCAGAGGTTTGGTCATGAAGCATGCTACCAATGCAGGTGTGGTAGCGTATGCCTGTAATTCTTGCTACCAGGGAACCTGAGGCTTTCTAGATCCCAAGAGTACTGAGCTGCAGTGGGTTAAAGCTGATCAGGTGTTTGCTCTAAGTCTGGTACCAATATAGTGATGCCCCATAGGGGCAGGGGGCCACCAGACTGACTCAAGAGGGGCAACGTGGCCCAGTTGAGAAAAGCAGCAGATCAAAGCTTCCGTGCTGATCAGGGCTGTGAGTGCCCACTGCACCTCCAACCTGGGAGTTTAAAAAAAATTAAGCATGCTTATGCACCTGTTTAGAGAGAGGTGATAAACTCAGGGTACGGAATGAAGACATTTTTCAGACATGTTCGATTTGGGAATTTGTTTTGCTTGACTGCGTATTTGTTACGAAATAAAATGTTCTTCTTTTTCAAGGGGGGAAGAAGTGGAAGAATATTGATTTTTGTTAAAAACAAACAAAAAAAACTTTGAAAAGTTTCAGTAGTATAGAGGATAGAAATTATATTTTGTGGAGCTGAGAAATAACTGGGTGGTGAGAAAACGGCTTTCTTTATAAGATGAGTTTGGCAGCAAATAGGTACATATATGTGTGATGATAACCAGAGAAGGTGAACTGTAGATTTTTTTGAGGATGAGGGAAACAGAGCAAGTTTGAGGGAAGGAAGATGATAATACAGAGTGGAGAGATTGAAGATGAGAGGGGGAATAATGAACGGGTCAAATGTCACGTAAAGTGTTGCATGCTATTTAGTATCTCACAAGGGACAACACTGATGTTTTGCTTTACAATGAGGTTGCACCATTTTAGTGTGACCGATGGTTTCAAAACTGGAAATGGAAAACAGGAAAAGGGGTCAAGTGGCAGATGAAGTGCCATCCAAAGCTGTAACCATACTAATGCTGGGGAAAGAGCCGGTGCCTGGAATAACAATGTGGACTATTCACTTGCTCTGTTTTTCAATTAACTCTGTTAGAATCCTGCAGTATTTCGGGAAACTGCTTGGATTTGTACACAGATTTCTTGGAATCAGTGGCAGGAAAGTGTAAATTAAGACAATTATGTTACATGAAATAAACAGATTGTTCAGAGCAATGTGAGGGAGAGTGGAATAATTAATCAAAATGATCATATAAATCTTTTCAAAAAGATAAAAAAATTTTTTTAGAAAACAATTCGTGCCAGGTGTGATGGTTCATGATCACGTGAGCATGGTGAATTACTTTGAGCTTGGGTGTTGATTAGGTAGATCTTCACTAAGTCAGGCGAAACCCCTGGGATAGGGTGGCATCATGATGCCTAAGAAGGCAAACTGGCCCGAGTCAGAAATAGAGTAGGTCAAATCTTCTGGGTTGATCAGCAGAGGGATCGAGTGGTGAGTAGTTGCTGCCTAAGCAGGGTAGGGAGAAAGGGAAAAGGGAAGGAAGAAAGGAAAAAAAGGAAGAAAAAAAAAAGGTAAGAAGGAAGGAAGGGGAAAAGGAGAAAACAGACTTCTAAGTTATTTGTTCTAAGTTATTGTTTGGAAACAACTATGCTTGCTTTTCCAAAAGTATATGTTGAAGAAGAAATAGTTTTATTTTCTTGTGAAGAACTCTGAGGTAGAAATGCTGATTTAAAAACTAAGCACTCATTCTGAAGGATCTGTTGACAAGAATAAGAAGCTGGTCTGATTTCAAGCTTTTTTTTTTTTTTTTTTGCCAGAGGGAGTGAGAATGAACAAAACATTTAGATTGGAGTTATTCCTGTAACTCATTCATTTCTCCTGAAATATATAATCATGTTTTCTACTAAGGGGAGTCAGAAAAGCATTTTCTTTTTCCTGGGGGGGTCAAAACAAGCATTTTCTTTTTTTGCTTTTTGGAGGGGGGAAGGCAGGGCAATTGGGGTTAAGTGACTTGCCCAAGGTCGCACTGCTAGTAAGTGTTAAGTGTCTGAGGAAGCACTTGAACTCAGGTCCTCCTGACTCCAGAGCTGGTGCTCTATTCACTGCGCCACCTAGCTGCCCCAAGAACAAGCATTTTCTTAAATTTTGTGTATACCAAAGGCAATCTGATAATTGGTTGTGCTGTGGGTGTTGTTCAAAATACATACATACATACATATGTATATATATGTATGTATTTTTTCCCTTTTTTTTTTTTTGCAGGGGGGAAGGCAGGCAATTGGGGTTAAGTGACTTGCCCAAAGTCGAATGGCTATTAAGTGTTAAGTGTCTGAGGTCACATTTGAACTCAGGTCCTCTCGACTCCAGGGCCAGTGCTCTATTCACTGTGCTACCTAGCCGCCCCTAAAATATATTTCTTAGCAGTGAAATTAGTAGGACACTAGGGCCTCAGGCAGTTTATCAGTCACCTTGTCGGCTGGATTTCAAACTTTCTTCAAGAGAGTCTAGTAGGAGACATACTGACAGACCAATGCCCAGGAAAAAGCTGGGTGCTGAAGGTAGAAATCACTGAAATCCATGAAGACTCACAGTCTATAAATCATTTAAGAAAGATTTCTTGAAGCCCTAGATTCACCATTAACCCTAAGAACTTTCAGTTGATTTTGTGGACTTGGTAAGAACGGATTTCATTTTTGTCTCCAGCACTTGGCATAGTAGCTGGCAAGTGCTTAAAAACACTTGTTGACTGACTGAATCCTAAAACCCTCATCCTCTGGCCATCTTCTTGGACTCTATTTTCTACCTCAGACCTGTGCTGGACTTGCAATTAGGAAGACCCAAGTTCAAATCTTGTTTCAGACACATATTAGCTGTATGACCCTAGGTTGGTCCCTTAATCTCTCAGTCTGTTTCTTCATTTGTAAAACGGGAATAGTAGCAACTAAAGCACATTATAGTTATTATTGTTATATCTAATCAATTAATCAATCAACATTTATTAGGAGCATACTATGGCTCCAGCTAAAGGCATTAATACAAAAAGGGATAACAGACAGCCCCGGCCCTCGAGGAGCTTACAATCTAGTACGGGAGACAACATGCAAACTGATATATACAAAGTAAGCTACACATAACATAAACAGGAAATAATTAACAGTGAAGGCACTAGAATTCAGAGGGGTTAGGGAAGGCTTCCTATAGAAGGTGGGAGGTCATCAGTCAGAGCAGAACATTCCAGGCATGGGGAAGAGCCAGAGAGAATTCTGCCTGAAGTGGAGACGGGCCAGGATCCAGCCCCAGACTTGACGTGCTGCATCCTAACCATCTCCCCGCCATGCCACCTTTGTGTACCCATTACTTACT
Organism: Pseudochirops corinnae; assembly: GCA_028646515.1. NCBI lineage: Eukaryota > Metazoa > Chordata > Mammalia > Diprotodontia > Pseudocheiridae > Pseudochirops > Pseudochirops corinnae. The sequence goes on along the minus strand of CM053591.1, from coordinate 48,721,144 downwards.
ACCCATTCTCTCTTCCTACTTCCTGTGTAGTGAATATTAATCAAATAATCACCCCTAGAAAGGATATGTTAATGAATTGCCCTAGGATTCCACTGAACATCCCAGAGACTTCTCAAAACAAAAACCCCACCCTAGCCACCACTTCCCCTTTTGTGTGGTCTTCATATAACTTGATTCAGAGAAGGAACTGCCTTTTGTTCCTCATCTAGAGTCTAGTGTTAGCACAAGACCTGGAACATAACAAATGCTTAATAAACATCCTTTTTCAAGTTTGTAAAGGAAGACTACTTACAGCTGTAACCATGATGAGGTATGGTGAAAATCTGGATAAGAGAGTTATTCTAGCTTCAAGAGAGCACACATTTAACTCCAGGTTCTTCAGGGATAGGTTCTTCATGGGAGAGAAAGATTCTGGGAATTTGACATGTAGAAGAACTAGAATACTGAGCTTGTCCTTATTCCCAGTTTGCCACATTGGAAACTTCAGGAAATCTCTTTAGGGTAGATCTGAGATACCGAAGAGTTCATTTACTCTGTGTATTGTTCGGTGTGTTCTAATTTGTGTATCTTCACTGATTTCTGTTTACTATTAGCTTGGATAAACGGATTAACTCACTCTGCTCCATTATTATGGTGTCTGAGTAGCGAGCATTTGGTGTGGGAGATAAGTTTTGAAATACTCCTTACCTGTTAAGGGACTTCAAACAGGAAAGGCAGTATGAGCCCAAAAACTCATTCCTCTAGACTAGCAATAGAGGAGGTAGATAGATCTAATCCTAGTCTGGTATCCACGCTCTGAGGAGAGAACAGAAAGAGTACCCTCCTAGTAGAAATCAATGTCTCCCTTGAAGAGGGGCGGATGAGATTTCATAAATATGAATTCATGACCCTCTGGGAAGAGTCACCTTTCGACAGACACAGTGTGTACATATAACCTATATGGGACACCCCCAACCCCCCACTCCTCCCCACTCCCACCCCCCTTACATAGCCATCCTCAAGCAGATATTAATCTTAGAGGTAAAACTTCATCATTCATGGATATTCACAAATGACCAGTGAGAAGAGTAAAATGGACTTGAGAGTCAAAAGAACTATTTTAAGCCCTTGCTTTGACAGTAAAAGTGATAGGAGGGAGAGGAGAGAAGAAAGTCAATCAGTTTACTAGGCAACTGCTTTGTATTAAGCACTAGAGACAGTGGACCACTGGGTCACTTAATAATGTATTTCCTTTAACAGAGGCTGTTTTGAAGCTATTTAGCAATTTCTAAATTACATTCCCAACTGTGAGAAAATTTTAATCACTCTTTTAAAGAAAGTACTAAAGACGGGGACACACTGAGCTTCAGTTTGGGAAAACAGCTCATTTATTCATTTTCTAGGTCAATCTTCTGAAATGAATGAAAAAGTGCATATTATATGGTAAACACTAGATTTTTTTGAGATATCTTTTGTTTTCACATTGCCAAGATTTCTGCCTGTATCTTTCATAGTGACATTCTTTATAACAATTTTTTTAAAAAACAGTAAGAGAAAAAAATCAGCAACACTGAGAGATACGATGAAAATATAGTGTTTCACACTCGTGGACCCTTCTCTACTGCACTGCAAATGTCTTTAGCTCTTTTTTGAGGTCAAGTCTCTTCTTTGTAATTTTGCAATGTTAACTGATTGTTGTAGTCACTGTGTATGTTTTCTTGGCTCTGCTTACCTCATTTTGTATGTTAATTTAAACCTTTTCATGCTTCTCTGTATTTACCATTCATTTTTTCACAAGCATAGTATCATATTATTATATTCATGCACCACAACTTTGTTTAGTCATTTCCCCAACACAATGGACCTTTATTCTGCAGTTCTTTGCTATCACAGAAAGTGCTGCCACAAATATCTTGACATATATTTGGAGCCTTTCTTTTTGTCAACAACCTCCTTGAGGCATATGTCAAACAATGGAATCTCTAGGTCAAAGAGTATAATCATTTTAGCTACTTTACTTGCATAATTCCAAATTTCTTTCCAGAATACATGTACAACTCACTACTCCATTAAAAATGAGTTTTATCGTTCCTGTCTTCCTACTATCCCCCCACCCCCTTTTTGGCCATCTTTTGTCGTCTTTGCCAATTTGTAGGGTGTGAGGTGAAACCTCAAGGGTGTTCTGCTTTACATTTCTCTCATTATTAGGGACTTGGAGCATTCTTTCATGTTAATAGTTTGAAAATCTTCTTTATTGAACTGTTTGCTCATTTTCCTTAACCACACCTACCTTTATTCCTTTAACTTGTTTATCTTGCTTTATTGATAGCATTTCTAGAACTATAAAAAATAATAGGAAGGACAGTACACATCCTTACTTTATTCTGTATCTATTGGGAAAGTTTCTAGTCTATCCCACTGCATATGATACATTTTTGGTGATGCTAAAAAAGTCCCTCTATGGTTGTACTTTGTGACTTATATTTTTTTTAAAAAGCCTGAATGACTTGTATTTTATTAAAGGATTTCTTTGCGTTTGAATGAGAAAAGCATTTGGTTGTGAATGTTTTTGTCAACATGATTATGTTAATTGTTTTCCTAATATTTAACCATCTCTGACTCCTTGAAATATATTGAACTTGGTCATAATGACTTACTAGATGGATTGTGGTGGTCTGACAGGATATTTTAAAACAATTTTTAAATCATATTCCTCCAATGATATTGGCCTATGGTTTTCCTTTGCTTTAGTCTTCCCCGGTTTAGGCATTGGACTACATTTGTTTCATGAACTCGTCTGGCAGTGTCCTTTCTCAGTTTCTGTAAAAAATCTGTAGTGTTTATTATTCTTTAAAAATTTGATAGAATTCTTCTGCAAATTCATCAGAACCATGAGTTTTTTCTGTTGGTAGTTCCTTTATGGCCATTTCTACATTCTATTCTGAGACTGAATTATTAAATACCTTTGAAGGCACTTCTTGATTTTTGTGTTCTGAGTTTTGTTGGCATATAACTGCATAATAGGTTTTGATAATTTTAAAAAATTCAGGTTTTGTTGCGATTTCACCATGTTCACTCTGCTGATTTGACTTTCTAACCTCTTTATTTTAATCAGGTTGTCCAGATTTATCAACTTTATTAGTCTTTTAAAAGAACCAGCTTTTAGTTGTATCAGTTCTGCAGCAGCTGTTTCCATTATACTCATTTATTTCTCCTGATTTTTAAGATTTCCTTTTTTTTTCTTTTGCTTATTTTGGGTTTGTTTCTAATTTTTTTGAAATGTATATTCAGTTCATTAATCCTCTTTTAAAATTGTGCATTATAATGTATGTATTGTTTGGTTGTTTTGCTTTTTGGAGGGGGGAGGGCAGGGCAATTGGGGTTAAGTGACTTGCCCAAGGTCACACAGCTAGGCAGTATGTCAAATATCTGAGGTCATATTTGAACTCAGGTCCTCCTGACTACAGGGCTGGTGCTCTATTCACTAATGCCACCTAGCTGCCCCTATAACGTATGTATACCTATATATATGTATATTTACACACACACACATACAAACATACATATATGCATGTGTGTATATCTTCTCTCTTTCTACATCCCACTCCCACCCTAGGACTGTTTTATGTCCATTTCAGAAATGTGGTATGTTGTCTCAGCATCTTTTTTTATATGATCATTAATTACTTCTTTGACTTATTCCTTGATCCTCTATTTATTTAGGATTACATAATTGCCTCCATTTAGATCTTGTGTGTGTGTGTGTGTGTGTGTGTTGACTTTCTTAATATGATGTTAACTGTTATAGTATATAAAGAATGTGAATATACCTGCATTTTTACACTTACTTGTAATTTCTATCCCAGTATATGGTCAATTTTTGTAAAAGTGCCATGATATAAGAAATACGTTTAAAAAGAAATTCTTTAGTTGTCTTGATTAGAAGGTATCATTAAGTCCTTTAGCTCTAATTTCTCTAGCAGTTTTTCCAGTCCTATAATAATTTCCCTTTTGCTTATGTTGTATTGGATGTTATATTTGCTTACTGTATTGGACCAGCTCTAAGAGAGGAACATTAAAGTCTCTTACTATTGTACTGCTGTCTTTGTCCAATTCAGTTAATTTTTCTGTGGCTCTCTTTTTCTTCATTCTGAACTTTTAATACTTATGTATTCATGGTCTGCACACTTTTTTATTCCTTCTTTAGTTTCTTTGTGTTCCACATCAGTTTGAATTTCTTCTTCTTAACAATTTCTGTTGCTGACTTTGTAGATCTTGTCCTTCTACCTTTTTTATGTGCTTTATTGCCTTACTCTTAGAAGCGTCAATTCATGAGGGAGGTTAAGAGGGCAAAAGCTTTGCCCAATGACATGAATTTTTCTGTGTGTCATATTGTGCAGGTCATTTCTGTCCCCTGCCTCACCATGATCATTTTCTTCCTTACTTGCCACATCATTTCTTCTCTGGGCCCACGTTCTACTACCCTTCTGGTTGCCAGCTGCCCCAGGGGAACTATGATTTCACTTTTCCGAAGAGAGGATGTTGTCCAGGTTGGTACAAGACTATAAAAGAAAAGTCCTCCAGTGCACCAAATGTTTGGAGAGCAGACCATTTTAAGATCAACACCAACCCCATATCGATTATATTTCTCCTCCCATGGAAATGCTTTTCAGTAGAATCTCCTCCTCACTTTGGAAGTAAACGAGCATTTATTAGGGGTCTGTCTACTATGCACAATGCACTGTGTTAAATGCTTTGCAAATATTATCTCAATCAATCTTCATGGTAACATTGGGAGGCAGGTGCTATTATTATTCTTACATCTAAGGAAACTGATGCAGACAGAAATTAAGTGACTTGTCCAGGGTCACAAAGTAAGGAAACATCTGAGATCTGATTTGAGCTGAGGTCTTTCTGACTCTAGCCCAGTGTTCTATCCACTGTGCTATCCTATGACTTGGGAGAACATTGTGTCAACGTCTTGCACTTTCCCAGTTTTGATCCCTCGTTTGCCACGCATTCTCCTGTGGCCCTTCTGCTTTGAGGCTACAGGAGGTATCTTCCCCTTTGTTGTTTACCCATGGACTTGACTAGGCCACGTCACAAGAAGCTTGTATTCTAACAGGGGGATGCATTATTTAAGAGGGGTAGTTGTCAAGCAGGGATAATTTGTCTTGGGAAGTTACAGTGGAACCACAGAGAAATACATGAACACAAACTTTCTAGTAGCATTATCTGTATTTATTTCATTAAAGCTACAGAACTAGGAAGCTGGGATTGAGTGGAGGGTACTATAAGGCACCTGGTGAGAAGACTGGGGAGGAAAGGGAAGCATGGCTGGTGTTGGTCTAGATACAATGGACCACTGATAAATGAGGGAGCCACAGGAACCATAACTTGTCTTCTTTTCTACTAATATATTTCAATAGTTAGAATTTTTAAAAAATCACTTTATAAACTTTTTTTAGTGTAGAGTAGTTCACTTTGTATTAAAAAAAAAAAAAGCTCAGGAACACCATAAATTAATTCCATAAAAGCTGAGAATTATACAAAATGATATTACAGGGTGAATTTAACAGGAACAGAGTTGAGTGGAGGGACCTCCCAGCATGGATGATAGAGAAGTTATGATTACCATCAATGAATAGAAGTTGAAATAAAAACTGAATTGATCTAATCTGGAGATACTGGCAAAAAGATGCTACAGAAAGGCTTGATATGCTGGTTATAATGCCTTAATATTTTAATAAAATACTGGTTGCAGAAATTTTAAGTTACACTGCACTGATTTTTGAGCTATTTGATGAATATGGCAATAGCAGGCATTTCTTGGGACCCAATTTCTTCTTCATATTAGATTACTCATGCTGCAGCAGAAAAACTATGCCTAGTCTTTGAAGAAATTCTGAATTAATATCAGAATAAGGGCACTCTCAAGATTCTGTGTGTAAAAGGAGTGCTAATCTTGGAATCAGGAAGGCCTGGGTTCAAATCCTGCCTCACATACACTTATTGTGTGAATTTCAGTACTGAGCCTTAGTTTCCTCTTCTGTAAAATGAGAATAAGAGCTTACTTACCAGGGAGAGCTGTTTGACATGTAAAAGTGATTTCCAGACCTTGAAGTTCTCTATAAATATAAACTATTATTATTATTATGCTTATTCACCTCAGTAGACAAAAATTCAACACTTAATGGAGATGCCTGAGTTGTTTGATTTAACAATGAAAAAATAGTGGAGATTTTGCATTTTTAAAAAGTGAGTACTGAATGGTGTAATAAGATAGTTATTTTAACATATTAATTTAGCCATGAGAAATTAGCCTAGAAGAGCTGTACTTTTTCTATTGTCCTTTACATAAAAGATACGTTGATAAACTGAGTAAAATTATGAAGAACATTAAATAAATTTCCAAATCCTACAATGTAACTAAACTTCAGTTTAGAAGTAAAATTTTGGTGTACTGGAGTTCTTAAATTCATGGAATCCAAATGCCTCCTCTGTGAAGCACCGATCTGAGAAGAAATCTACTTTTTTAAAGCTTCTTTAATGTATCACAAACTGGCAAATCTTCTAGAATCCTGGGATTGTAAGACTGGGATCATTATTACGTGATCAGGAAGATAAGATGATTTAAAATATCAGAGAAGGAAAGTAAACCATTTATTAGTAAATACAAAACAATGTTAAGGTGGTGTTTATTTTAAAGATTATTGGGTCAACAATAACTACAAAGTACTTTGCAAGATTTCATTGAAATGAGATTCTTTAAACTAGGTGCCCAATAAGCATTTATTGAGCAAATTCATTAATCTGTCAACTTTCTAAGAAGCAATTAGGTAAGAAGTGAGCCCTAGTGGTTGAAACATTAATATGAAAACTTATGAGATAAATTTAGAAGTGAAATCCACCAATTTAAAAAACAATTCAGACCACATTTAAAAGGTTTTTTTTTTTTCCCCCCAACCATTCCAGTTTCAGATAAATAGAATTTATTCAGGATTAACTGACAGTGTAGTTAAACTTTCTGCCTATGTATCACTAAATTCAAGATTTATTTCTTACCAGTTTTTGAAAGCTGTTTAGAGGTAAAATCTTCCAGTAGATTAATATGTTATATTAATCTAACTATAAGCTGAACTCTTCCCTTCACCTAATACCTTTGTTAGGTTGAGAGAAAAACATAGGTGCAACCACAATGTTTCCTTTCATAGAAGTCTCATTTTAGGGATGTAGTCTGTATTTGGGAACAAATTTGTGAAGAGAATGATGGTGATGTTATTCAATCTTTGCCTCACAAAGTGGTAAGCAAAGAGAATAAACTTAATAAATAATCATGTGTGTGAAAAAATTCTACTCCTACTATTAAAGAATGAATTCCAAGTTCAGGGTTCTGGTAGCCTACAATAGTAACACAGATAGTCCATGCAATTCAGAGAACTAAGTAATTCTACTAATATTGAATAAAATCTATTTCCAACAAAAATACAAGGGGAAGGAACATTAGGCAGATCATAAACTTATGCATAAAATCATTTTAGAATAGACTCATGAAATAAAAAACAAAGCTAAGACTGGCGTATCTGAAAGAGGGTAAGAATGGAATATTTCAATCAAAATCAAGGCCAATGCTTAAATATTAAGTATAGATTATAAAACCAGGGCTTCCTCCAATTTACTTTTAATGCAGATTATGGTAAAGGAACAAAGCAGATAATCATATTTTCAAACAACCACATTTTCCCAACCATTAAAGGGAAAAATGAGATGCTTTAACAGGCGATGTTAAGAGTTTCAACTCAAAATGCATTTAAGGGAACCTTTCAATTTCTTAAGTGTCTCTCTCTTCAATAAAAACTGATGCTAAATTTAGTCACTTTGCCATATATAAAGATATGATCAAAGAGTCACAGAATGTTGGAAGTGAAAAATCCTTAGAGATCATGAGTACATACAGATCAGGAAATTTTATTTAATTTGCAGACATCTGATTTCTTATCCAAATTAGCAGTAAAGAAAAAAAAAATCTTATATACTATTCATATGTTAAGCAGGAAATCAGTCATTTTGTGATAGTGTACTACTATGTACTACAGTCATTGTTTTTCTTCAAATACATGTACTTGTTTCACATATTCATGTGTATTTTGTGTTTGCAATATAGTTACTTATGTTCAACATTAATATTTAGGGAACTTCTGGCTAAATGGAATAGCAGTAAGTTAAATTAACAGCAGCTGTTTAATTTTAAGCAGGCCGGCCTGATCCAGAAAGTGCAGGAAATTCTTCTGCTAACAGGACATATTCACGGCATGTTGGGCATGTACTTTGTTCTTTAAGCCACTGCTCAATACACTGAAAATAAGGGGAAAAATCCATAAATACCTTCCTGTAACATTGTTTTCTAAACCCTGTTGGAGTGGGCATTTCTATTCACATTTAGCACAATGTTCTCACAGCCCAACCAGTTGATGTCACTTCTGAGCTCACACCTAACCTAGGGGCTCAATGCTTCCCATACTCTACCAGTCATTTCTGTCCAGGCAGGAAGCACACAAGAAATTTCCCAGATTAGTTTTTGCCTCATAATTAGGCTACTTTATCAGGTGCTGACACTCTGAGTTACTTTTAAGGCTTCCTGGACTTCTGACTCATGGCCTCACTTTGACTACATACTCTCCCTGTGGGCCTGATCACTCTCTCCCTATTATACCCGCGTGATTCTCTGGTCTAATCCACTTATAAGGATACATCTGTTTCATAACTTCCGTAAGTAAACATTTTGGCCTCTGGCCCGGCTTCCATATATTCTTAATTAATTTGCCTGAGGAATGGTTTCATTCTTCCCATTGGTATATCTAATCTTAGCAAATTAATATTTCAATTAAATACTTACTGATTAACTAATTTATGCCTGGAGTGTCTTTACCTTGGCTCTTTTCAGACTCTGGACTCTCAAAGTTCTAACTTATTCTTGTATTTCTATTTTATTGCTATCCAGGTCTCTGTATAATAGTATTAACTAGAATTTACTTATGTATTATTATATTATAAACTTATGAACATCAACATTTCCATGTATAAAGGAAGAAAAAAAAATACTATTTTCTTTTCTTAAAGATAAGTAAAAGAACTGAGTAGGGACAATATTATTTAGAATTAATCTAACACCTATACTACTAGATTGAAACAGACGGAAAATTATGTATAATCCTTGATGGTACTATTGTTCACAAAGTCTCTTGATTTAGGGTACTCAATCTGATCAAGTCTAAGAACAAAGGTTCACCAGTTTCCACAACAAAGAGGCACAAGGTAGCAGGATGCTGGAGGGAGTGGGTTAAAATGCTACTACCCTTCAGCTTCTTCATTTATAAAATGAGGGGGTTGGATTTAAATAATCTTTAAGATTCCTTTCAAGTCTAAACCCTTTGCCCAATTATCTAATTTATAATACAAACTAGAACAGATGCATGCTTTCATTCTTTTGTAAATAAAATCTATTCACAAACTGATTTTAATTTGTAACTGTAATTTTTAAATTAAAGAGTTGATAAAATTTATAATGGCAAGTTAGGCAATTGTTTTGCTTGATTATGCAGGTTTATGAAAAGGGTTTTATTTTTTCTTGCTTTCTCACTGGTGAGGATAAAAGGCAGACTTTTGTTGATTGAAAAAAAATTAATTTAAAAAATCTGTAATGGTAGTTCCTGTCCTAAGCTTATTTAACAAGGCTTCATGCGAAATTTATCAATCACAGAATTTTGGAACTAAAGAGGAACTCAGAATAGCATTTGGTCCACTCTCTTATTTAAGAGCTGAGGAAATAGACTGAGACTTGCCTGAAGATCACATGGCTAGTTAGAACCACGTTCCACACCAGCCATCCCTGCTGTAGATCCTAATGACCTGAACACAGGCAGAATCATTTTGATATCTGGGAGGTTTATAAAGAAGACTATTTTTTGAAAGACAAAAGTGCAAATAACACGAAAATTAGTTTTCAAAAAGTTTAGTACACTCAGATGCAGAGATGCATGCATAAATGCACACCTCCCAAAAATTGCCTCCATTAAAGGAAATGAGACCTAGAATGCTAACAGTTGTTCTTCAATCAAATAGAGATCATACCCATTTATGAAACTGGTGCCCACAATCCATCTCACATACATGTTCTTGGTTTAGGTCTTCATAGCATATTATACAGGGATCATCACTGGAGGCCTGTGGAAACAAAGACATTCAACCATTGAAAGATAACACACATTTCTTGTCAGGAACTTCTTTCAAGCTTTCAATGAAATAAAACGTCATAATACAAATAACAATCATTTTTCAATAAAAGTTTAAAGGCTGAATAGACCAATCCTAGAAGGAAAACTATACAGTTGGGCTGAAGAAGTTCTATTTAAAAAACCACAAAAAACCCTCAACAACAACAATAAAACACAAACAAACAAAGGGAACTATTTTTGCTTATTACAAAGCCACGCATGGGGGGAAATAAAAATGAAACTCACAGAGGAATCATTGGATTTTTGCCACTTTGACTTGGAGGGCCCTCCAACAACTACCCAGGGTTTGCTGGCAACTGTCTGGGAAGCTGGGACTACGGAGGGACTAGATACTGACACATTTTCTGCTGAATGTCTAAGACCAGAAGATTCAGCAGAAGCACTTGATACTGTCTTCATGTCATTTCCTTCAACTGCCTAAAAAAAATTAAGGAAAAAAAACACACAAAGAATCAATATTACAAAAAATATTTTCCAAAAGAGTCTACAACGTCTTATATTTTAAATTGGAGTAGTGTTAGTCATATGAAAAAAATACATGTGAATAAAATAAGAACCAATTATTGTATCTGTCTTAAGTACTAACCGATTTTTTATTCTGCTCATCTAGAATAAGTTCTGTTACGTTTCTGACAATTTCATCAGACTCCAAACTTGCGTGTGTGGTTCTGTCTTGATTTTGTACTTTTTGGATAAAATTCAAAAGCTCAACACTGAAAAGGAAAGAGGGGGGTGACAGAGGAATGGCAGTCAGTGCTTTGAATTATTAAGGTGGCAGTCATTCTACAAACATTGAAAAGGCAGCTATTCTGCTGAGCCTCTTCAACTCTGCTTCCCAGGGTCCCTCCCTTTCCTCCACCTTTCTCCTCAAGCACCATCTTCTATTCGCAGCCTTTCCTGATTCTCCCAATAGGCTGCTTCCTCTTGATCTCATATTTACTTACTTTCTTTATTTGTACTTGTTCTTGTTAGGGCTGTTCTGCACATACTTATATACATATATAGCTCCCACATTAGAATGCAAACTTCTTGAGATTAAGGATTGTTTCACTCTTTCTATCTTTCCCTCAATGCCTAGCATAGCATCTGACACGTAATATGTGCTTAATAAATACAAAGTGATTTTGGAGGAAAGACACTAGTCTAGGCATTGAAGAAAAGCCTCATACACGCAGCTTACTATAATATTACTACATCCCACAGCAAGTAGGTGGCAGCTGATCTGGGTCTGGAAGAAAACAGGGAATCTGAGGCAGAAATGAGGAGGGAACAGATTCTCAGAATGGGGGCAGCCAACCACAGCAAAGGCACGTAGGTGGGAGATGAAGTGCTTTGCGTGAGGAATAACAAGGCGGCCAGTTTGCCTAGACTGCAGGATATATACTCAGTGAATAAACATGAGTTAAGGCACTGTGCTAAGCACTCTGGATACAAAAAGGGGCAAGACAGTCTCTGCCCTCAAGGACTGGACAAGATAAGGAGGGAGACAGCATGCAAATTACTATGGACAAATAAGCTAAAGGATAAGTAAAAAAAATAATTAAAATAAAGAAGGCACTAGAATTACGAGGACTTGGGAAAGACTCCTTGTGGATTTTAGTCGGGACTTAAAAGGAAGCCAGGGGAGCTAAGAGGCAGAGATTAAGAGAAAGCATTCCAGGGAGGGGGAGGAGATGGAGGGCCTGGCTCGGGGAACAGTCAGGAGGCCAGTGGCACTGCATTAAAGAGTAAAGGTTAAGGAGTAAGGTGTAGGAAGACTGGAAAGGTGGGGTGGGGTAGGGGTGGAGGGCAATAAGTTATGAAGAGCTTTGAACTACAAACAGAGGATTCTGCATTTGATTCTGAAGTTGATAGAAAGCCACTAGAGCTTACTGCGTAGGCGCATGTGACATGGCTGGATCTGTGCTTTAGGAAAGTCACTTTGGTGGCTGGCTGGAGGATCATTCAGAGGGAGGGGAGCCTTGAGAAGGACAGACCTATCTGCCTGCCACTGTGGTAGTTCAAGCTTGAATACTGGCCTGCATCAGAGTAAGAAGGATGCATATTTCAAAGATGAACCACAGATGAAATTGGTGAATCTTGGCAATAGACTGGATATGGGGGTGACAGAGTGCAAAGCTGAGAATGACACCTTTTCGGATGAGGTGCATTCAAGATATCTATGTAACATCCGGTTCAAGATGTCTGAAAGGCAGTGGAAATGTGAGATTGGAAGTTAGATTTGAGAATCATTATTACTGGCATGTGGAAGATAATGGTCAAGATAAGGAAAAGAGGAGAGTGGCTAGTGGTGTGTGTGTGTGTGTGTGTGTGTGTGTGTGTGTGTGTGTGTGTGCACGTGTGTGAGAGACAGAGAGAGAGAGAGAGAGAGAGAGGAGGGAAAAGGGAGAAGAGAAGGGAGAAAGGAAGGAAAGAGGACTTGAACTGAAGAAGGACTTGAAGACAACGGCGAAGTCCAGGAAGACAAGGATCTGAGGAGAACACAAGATAAGTAACACTAGTTGGTAAGATGATATAAGAGGTTACTAAGAAAAGAGAAGGGAGTTGTGTGTGGTTGTCAAGACTCTTTCTTAAAAGGGGAGAAGAAGAGCAACAACCCCAGAACTGAAGACCACCAAAGCAATTTGTCACAGTAATTCTCCCAGGGAACTATAAGGAAGAATGGCAAAGGATTAGGTATCTCATTTTCAGGCAACATGGAGAAAAGGGATAATTTTGTAGCAACCTACACAATGTTTGTACTTTTACTGCAGTCAATTGCTATATATTTTTTCTTTCTTTCTTTCTTTTTTGCAAGGCAATCAGGATTAAATGACTTGCCCAGGGTCACACAGATAGTAGGTGTCAAGTGTCTGAGGCTGGATTTGAAATTGCGGCCTCCTGACTCCCGTGCTAGAACTCTATCTACTGTGCTACCTAGCTGCCCCAAGTACTAGCTATTTTCAAATTAGACTGTTTCTCCCCCTAGAAAAGAAGGTAACAGGATTTAATGGAATTTGGGGCGATTCTTCAGGTTATTAGGGAAACTGAAGTATTCCTTAATCAACAATAATTTTTTTTTTATGTGGAAGTAAAAGATTGGAATTTGAAGGTAACATGAAAAAAATGAAATAAAGATATTATTATTAATATTAATTAAGGCAGTGGTCCTCAACCTTCCTAATGTCACAACCCTTTAATACAGTTCCTCATGTTGGGGTGACCCCCAACTATAAAATTATTTTCATCACTACTTCATAACTGTAATTTTGCTACTGTAATGAATCGTAATGTAAATATCTGATATGCAGGGTGTATTTTCATTGTTACAAATTGAACATAACCCACAGGTTGAGAAGCTGAATTAAGGTGTCTGACAGACACTTGGAACTCTAAGCTACTGAAAAGCATGTTTTTCTAATGATTTCTGTTAATAGGAAACAATTAAACTTTATATAAAAAAATTTTTAAAGATGAGATACCACATGTGAACATGTTTTAGTGGAATAGATGGTCATGTTACTAAATGGTTATGTTACACATTAACTTCTTTTCAACTACTTCTGAGATTTCTTCTGTGTAGGGCACTTCCTGTGAAGAAACTCCTTTAATCAATGAAAGTTAGCACACCTTGCAGCTTGTTCTTTTATTAAAGCATTGCCAGATGGTACATGAATTTAAGTGACTTTCCCAGGGTCACACAGACTAGTCAGGACCTGAATTAGAGTTAGAGTCTTTGCCCTGAAGTCAGCTCTGTACCCATTACTTCACAACTGTCTCCTGCAAGTTAATGTTGTTACTTAAAAAGGAACATGTGTTCCAATAATACACATAATTGCTAGAGACTTTGTGGTAAGAGGTAGAAAAGACACAGGTGACATAGGGGTATGTTCAAGGGCTCTAATTTCCTTGCTACATCCCCTCCCCATTCTTCCCAATATAGGTACTATATATTGCCTAAGCCTCATTTCCAAGTAGGATGGATTGTGAGTAGTAGTCTTATTTAAATTTTTAGGAGGATGGTGTCTATTTTGAAGGGAATTATACTCTTATAGAATTTGGGGCTAGAATAGACCTTGAAGATTCCTCTAATCTAGCGGTTCTCAACCTGTGGGTTATGTTCAGTTTGTAACAATGAAAATACATCCTGCATATCAGATAGATTCATAACAGTAGCAAAATTGCAGTTATGAAGTAGCAACGAAAATAATTTTATGGTTGGGGGTCACCACAACATGAGTAACTATATTAAAGGGTCATGGCATTAGGAAGGTTGAGAACCACTGCCTAATCCCATTCCTGCATTTCACAGTTAAAAAAACCAAAACAGAGGTCCAGAGTGGTGAAGTGAATCCTACTTAGTGAACATACAACCACTACCTATGAGGCAAAGCCTCCCCTTGAAAAAATGACAGGATCATTAATACAAGGAAGGCAGCCTTGAATTAACCAGAAAAACAAAATTCTAAGGAGACAAAGCCATGGAAATGTCAGGGTCCTTAGGCAGGCACCTCGAACCTGTACCTAAACACAAAGAGACCTTAAGTGAAGAGGTGGGGCACATACTGGCCGTGGAGGAAAACAGAGGTGACAAGATATCAAGAAACTACTTCTGGGAAGCCCATTCACCCAGGCACCCCAGAAGACTGAGGTGGGGGGGTGATGTAGTCAAACACAGCCCCAAATTTCATAGGTAGACCCAAAGTGAGATGGGCCCTCACGAACCCCTTTTCCAGCTCCCTCATTTTACAAAGGAGAAAGAAATCCCAAAGTTGGCATCAGAACAAGGACTAGAATTAAGGTTTGAGCCAGATTGTTGAACGTGGTTGTAGGGGTGTAGGAAATTAACTCATTTTCAGTTACCATTCCTAATGACCCAATTTTTGAGGATAAATTTTTCTTAATTACTCTGAGATAAGGATGACTTTGTTTAAAAAAGATGCTCCTCTCCCCTGATTTCTTAATTAAAGTATCAATCTAGACCAGCTTATTTCATATTTATCTGTCTCTCTGGAAGGCAGTCTAATTAGGGATAAACTTTGCACCTACATATTTCTGCCAAAAACCAGTCATGCCTCTTAAGGTAGGTATAAGCTCACAAACTGTAAGGAGCCATTTGACTACCACATTTTTGTGATATAGTATTCCTTAAATAAGAAGCATATCAGGGGAACTTAATAGCATGTAGTTCATTCACTAATTAAGATGCATATACACAAAAACATTCTCATTCAACAACATTTTTAATCACACCAACCTCCATGAGTTTTCAAAATCTCAGCAAATCAGCTAGGGCAGTGCTAAATCAATTAGCATCTAAATTTTGTATTTTAATAAGAATATTATGTGTTAGAAAAATATGAAATTATCTGTAAATGCATTTCATATATATTTTTTAGCCTTTAGATAGGTGTATTTTCTAAGGAGGCTTAGTAAGAACCACCCCTCCAAACATTTGTAAGGTCTCCCCCACAAGGACATACAGAATCCCGGGGAAAGCAGGCTTACAGTCTCGACAAAGTGGGTAATTCAGGGCTCCCAGAAACCCCTTTGCTAGTCTTCACAATGTTCCCCTTGGGTGTGCTGTGGCTGTCCAATGGGGTCCGTGTAGAGCAGTAGTTCTCAACCTTCCTAATGCCGCAACCCTTTAATACAGCTCCTCATGTTGTGGTGAGCCCCGGCCATAAAATTATTTTCATTGCTCCTTCATAACTGTAATTTTGCTACTGTTATCTGATATGCAGGATGTATTTTCATTGTTACAAATTGAACATAACCCACAGGCTGAGAACCACTGGTGTAGAGCTTTGAAGCTGCCTTTTCCTTAAGTGGGTCTAGCTTGTCCTCAGCTCCCAATGCAGACATTGATACCAACATTATTGCCCCAGGGATGCTGTTGGGAGTCTCAATCTTTTTTTTTTTTTTTTTGGCATTTCATATTTTTAAAAAAAGGGGGGGATTTATTTAGTAAAACTTTTTAGCAAAGGAATATCTTGAATACCAACAGTTCCCTTTAGGGAAGTAGCCCCTCATCACGAAACTAAGGCCTGCCTGGAAAATTATTCAATTAAATCCTAGTTTTTATATGAATACCTGCTGTAATTTGGGAATATGCTTGCAAGATGCTCAATCACACTATTAAAAGGCTTCTTCTGTGGCTGGTTTGGAGTGCTGGCATATGTCTGTGCAACACCTTTGGAGCTCTGATTAAACTGAGTATCCTTTTCAATCAATGATGGCTGGGTGACCTGACACGGATCAGTATAAGATGATTGTAAAAGTACAGAAGGTATCTCCACTGAGCAGTCACTGACAGAATGCAGACTTGCGTTCTGAAGTGCCACGGCTTGGTTTCCAGTCAATAAGTTAGTAGGAGTAATCACTGGACTTTGATCATCAGGACATGAAAATTCACTAAGTAAGTTAGGATGAATTTGTGTAGAATATGTCATAATAGCTGGATCATTAATATGAGTAGAGTTGTCTTGAATTAACTAGGAAACAAAATTATAAGGAGACAGATCAATTGACAAATTAATTTTTCCAACAGATGAAAGATTGGATACTATTAGATATTTTAAGCAAAATGAAGAACTACAAAGGAAAGCTTACATATCAAATGGTAATTAACTAAAAATTTCCACCTGAAACATTCAAATATTTTCTTTTCTCTTAAATAACTACTGGCTACAATAGAGCCAAGGCTAGAATTCTGATTTCAGTTAACCTTTTACACTTTATTAATTCTATAAGTTTGTATAATGCTTCTTTTACCAATTTTAGGAAGATGCCATATAAGGCATTAGCCTTCTTTTGGAGAACAAGCTAGTTTTAAAGGCAGTCTAACAGTACCATGCTGACTGAAATAATTAATAAACTTTTCTAGGACTTGTGATTACTCACTGTTTTTAAGATCTCTAGTAATATTAAATATATAAAGTATGCTAGAAGTATTTTAAAAAAGAAATTAATATTCAACACTTATATTGGTTCCCTTTTCATTTAATGTATAATCCTTGTCAGGATGACTCTTCACTTAATTATAAATAATACTCCAGTTTAAGGCAACTATAAATTATCATATAGTTTTCTAAGTGCCAGCTACTATATGGAGCTTCTTTTTTTTTTCAATGACTTGTTTATTTACTTTTAGTTTACAAGATTCAGTTCCACAATCACTTGAGTTTCAGATTTTCTCCCCTCCCTTCCCCCCCCTCCCACATGGTGGTGTGCAATCATGTATAGGATCTGCAAATACTTTCACATTGTACAACAGTCTGGTTATATCGAAGGGTTGTAACCAATGAGTGAACAATGGGAAAAAAGAAACAAAATCAAACATGAAAAAGAACGATAGCATGTATTGCTTCAGTCTTATGGAGCTTCTTTAGACAAATATTCTAGTTTGTTTCTTGGAAATAATGTATCATGGAACAAGTTTCCTTTTTTAATATAATATTTACTGAGTCTACTGCAATCAAAGCACTGCAATTGTGGTAGCAACGTGTGTAAACTATGTGAAGGACAATTAGTAAGTCTATGTTTGGGTAGAATAATATTTCTCCAGTAATTTCTAACCCCAATTTGAAGAATATCCTGTTTCACATTTCTATGGTCTATTTATTTTTCAATTAATTCAACAAATATTTAGCCAGTGCCAATTACATGCTAAAGTCCATGTAGTGTTTCTGTAGCACAGAACAGAAGTTGGCACCGCCCGAATATCTGACAGAATCCACTAAACGGTATTCTTCACCGTTCTGCAAGTTTTAAAACAGAAAGAAGGCCTAAAATAGCCGTAAGATTTTGTTGTCTTTTCTCAATGTTGTTTTTATTGTTCTCTTTTGTTTTTATTTCACTTTAATACCTAAATATACCTCTTCTGAACTCCTATCTATCCTACATAAGTCATTCCTTATAACAAAGACTAGAGAAAAATATATTTTTGGTAATGTTGGCTCAGTAAAACCAACCAACACATTGCCACGTCTGAGAGTGTATGCAATATTACACACCTACAGTCCCGACCTCTGCAAAAAAGCAAAGGTGGTGCATTTTCTTTTCAGTAATCTGTATTGGGATCTTTGGTTTTTACATCACTTACATTTCCCAGTGTATACCCCTCTCTCCCCCTTATAACAAAACCATTTCTTATAACAAGAAAAAGGGGGAGGTGGGGTGGGTATAAAAGTTCAGCAAAACTAACCCACATCAGTTCTGTCTTAGAGTATTTACAGCCAGTCATATTGCTCCTACCTTTGCAAAGAAGGGAGCGGGAGTATTTTTTCAACTCTTCTCAGGTATAACCCTTTCTAGAAAATCCATGTTGTCGGGCAAAATAAAATATTTCAAATTGAGGTCAAGAACAATATTCTACATTCTAGACCAATAAAACTGGCATCTTATAGGTTCATTTTTGTTCAATCAGATAAAGAAACAGGTTCTGATTTCTGGACTGTGGTCTCTGCCCCCAAACATTTAAAGCCAAGAACATGTGGAATCACCCAACAGGGCTGATCAAAGACTGGGGCCGCAGCTCAAGAATTAGCAGGCGTTAAAAACAGCGCCCTTCTAGGAAAGGAGGACATTTCAGGGTGTGGTGAAAAAAAATGCTGTCCTCATAAAATAAATTTTCATTTATGTTACCCAAACTACAAAGGTAAATAGTTTTAAGAGTTGAATAGAATTAAAAGAATTAAACCAACTTGTTTATGAAGAAGTAAATTCTCACCTAGGAAGGCTGCCAAGTAGAAGCAGGCTTCATTTTCTGTGTCTCCCCCTCCGCTGCCCCACCATATTATACTCTGGAGATACTTACTAAATTATTTGCAGGCAAAGGAAATTCAGGAACTTCTATTTTAGAAAGTTTATCAAGTTGAGAACCATCTTTAACTTTCTGAATTTGGTCTTCAAACTCCAACTATATTTATGAGGCAAAAACATTCAGTCAGTTTAGACTTCAAATGTCAGTTATTTGTTTTCCTTGCTATGTACAAAAATATCTTGGAATCCCAATAAAAAGGAATATAATAAATCATATAGTCCTCAGAGAAAAACAGCATTTCTTGTATGCTTTTCACTAAAAAACAAAGCTTATGTTGCTATTAAATAACGACATGAATTCAATTAAAGCAAGAGACGTTTTCTTGCATGCATTATGTGGAAGACTTACTAGGTACTAGTATATCTTTTTTAATAAATAATAAAACTTTCAATAAAACACAAAAATCTTTGAAGTAAATAATAAATCTTAACTATGCAACAATTTACCAATGTCAGCTTGAGAAATTTTAGAGAAAGTTTTAAAAAATTGTAGATGTGTAAAACATTATATAAAGCTTACCTCTGTCTTCTCAATTTCTTTTTTTATTTTTGAAATAAATGACTCCCAGTGATTAATCTCAGATTCTAAATTAAGATATGATGCAGAACCACTGAAAGTTTCAAAATTTAGAATTAATATTCATTTTAGAAATTTGGAAACAACAGGTATCTGAGTACACATAGCAACTAATTTAAATTCATAAGTTGGATCAATCTGATCCAAAAAGTAACAATAATTTTAACACAAATTAAAGATATCAGGCACTTAGATATGTAAGAAATTATCTGTTTGTTAATGCTTTCTAAAAAAAGGAGTGAAAAATTGCCAAATATCCTTGCAAAAATGCTTTACTGTAATTATTTCCCAGGAACTGCTGTGTCATGATCAGAGCTGCACTTTAGGAAGATCAACTTGATGGATGATTGGAGTATGAACTGGAATGGGGAGATATTTTTGTCAGGTAGACCAACCAGAAGGCTACTGTAATGTATGAGGTGATGCAGCAGGGTGGTGGCAGTGCTGAAGGACAAAAGGAGGTATATACTAGAGAAGTTAAGAAGGTACAATTGGTAGGACTTGGCAACAGACTGTATTTAGGGATGAAAGGGTGAAGAGCTGAAGATAATACCTAGTTTGCAAGCCTAGATAAATGGGAGGATGGTGGCACTTTCAACAGTTAACAGAAAAGTTACAGAGAAAAATAATGAATTCAGTTTTGGACATGTTGAATTTAAGATGTCTACAGAACATCCCATTTGAGATGTCCATTAGATATTACAGTTGGAGATCTGAGTCTGGAGATTAGGAGAGAGATGAAGGCTGGATATGTGGATTTGGGAAACATCAGTATAGAAATGATAATTAAATCCATGGGCGTTGAGATCATCAAGCAAAACAATATGCAGTGGTTCTCAACCTTCCTAATGCCGCGACCCTTCCTAAATAATTCACTATCCCACTCACCAGTGTGGCTTTTCCATACCTTTTTATCCTTCCTAATCCTTCCTATACCTCCCTCTTGCCACACCCTCTCACCTAAGAACCTTGCTTCATATATTACTGAAAAAATTGAAGCCATTCTCTGAGGATGAGTCCTCATCTCACATTACTCAGATAGATGCCTTCTGCTGCTCTCTGTAATGCCTCATGTTGTGGTGATGCCCAACCATAAAATTATTTTTGTTGCTACTTCATAACTGTAATTTTGCTACTGTTGTGAATCGTAATGTAAATATCTGATATGCAGGATGTATTTTCATTGTTACAAATTGAACATAACCCACAGGTTGAGAACTGCTGGTACAGAGGGAGAAAAGAAAACGGCCCAGGACAGAGCCTTGGGAAACACCTTTTCACCTAACCTAGATGAAGACCTAAAAAGGATGCTGAGGAGTGACTGGATAAGGGAGGACGAGAACCGGAAGAAAAGAGTGACACAGAAACCTAAAAAGAAGAGAATATCAAGAAGAGGGTGATCAACAGTGTCAAAAGCTGCAGAGAGCTCTGGAAGAATGAGGGCTGAGAAAAGACCATTACATTTGGAAATTAAGAGATCTTTGATAACTTTGGAGAGCAGTTTCAGTTGAATGAAGAAGTCAGAAGGAAAGTGCACAAAGTTTAGAAAAAAGTGAAAGGAAAGGGAGGGGAGACACCAATTGCAAATAGCTTTCTCAAGAAAGTGAAAGTGAGAATTACAGGACAATAGTGACTGAGGATGGCTACCCAAGTGCAAGTCTCTTAAGGACGAGGCAGACACACATCTTAATAGATGTGTGTGGGCAGCATGGAAGGAGACAGTGGAAAAGAAGGGGCTTAAGATAAATGAGAGAGGGAGGATGATGGAAGACGGCACTCTGCTGGAGAAGACGGGACAGAATGGGATCACTTGTGCATGTAGAAGGGTTTGCCTTGGCAAGGAGAACCTCACCTTTAGGTGAGACAGGGGTGGCATTACAGAGAGCAGCAGAAGGCATCTATCTGAGTAATGTGAGAAGAGGACTCATCCTCAGAGAATGGCTTCAATTTTTTCAGTAATATATGAAGCAAGGTTCTTAGGTGAGAGGGTGTGGCGAGAGGGAGGTATAGGAAGGATTAGGAAGGATAAAAAGGTATGGAAAAGCCACACTGGTGAGTGGGATAGTGAATTATTTAGGAAGATGTAAAAGGAGTGCCTTGCCTCACCTCACTGAAGGCCCAGGTGAGATTATGTAACATAAATTTGTAGTGGCCCCACTCAGTACAGTTTTGTGACTTTCTTAAGCTTAGTTCAACATGTTAGTAGGAGCAAAGGCAGAAGATGATGGGAGTGATCCAAGGCTGGAGAGAAAGACTGGCAATAGAATATGTGAGCAAGAGACTCTAGGGAAGAGGCCAACATAGAGTTGAACTTTTTTCACCAAGGGGTCAAGATGTTCCCATCTTGGGAGAGCACAGTCAGTGTAGGGGAGATGGCCTGAGAAAGAACTGCAGGTATACGGATCAAAAGTTGTGGTACAGATGAAGAATAGGGTTTGAAGTTTCAGAGCAGGTAGGATTAGGATCACCTAAAGGAATTTCAGAGTTCTTGAAAACGAAAGTGGAACATTTGAGAGACTTGTTGATGGCAACATCAAGGGTATGATCATTTCTATGCGTGGTTGAGACAAGGGAAAGGGGTAGGGCACAGGAAATGAGTAAATTGAGAGGGAAGAGTCATTGAAGAAACATCCATATATATATTGAAGCCCTTCATATGAGGGCAAGAGGTGGGAAGAACAGAAATACTTTGAGCCAGCTATTGAACTCAGTAAGAAAAGAAAGAGTGTCCTAGAGATTGGAAGATAATAACTACCAGAATCTTGACTGGGGGGTAGATATGGACTGAGTGAACTTCAAAAGGAGGAGAGGTTACTGAGTGATGATGGTAGTGGAAGAATGTGGAAGAAGCAGTTGAGAGAGGAGTATTTCAAGTCCCCCACTTCAACCAGTAGGGCTGTATGAAAGTGCAAGGGTACTGCAAAGGATGGCCAGGGGGGTTGTGCCATCAGAAGGGAGCCAGATCTTAGTGAGAGCCAGAAGATGGAATGAAGGTAAAAGGAAACAATTTAAGATGAAATCAATTTTGTTAACTATGAATCAGGCCTTCCAGAACACATTCTAGAGTGGAAGGTGTGGGTAGCTTTAGAGTGGGACATTAGGCGGTTGGGTTGAGGGGGATAAGAAAAAGGAAGCAGGCAATGGGGAATGGAGAATGGGGTTTGAGTAAATAGTTCACCAGAAATGCTACCAGTAAGAAGGGCAAAGGACTGAGGATCTTACTTTCTGCAAACATGGAGAACAGGGATAATTTTACAGAAACTATACAATGTTTATATTTCTGCCACAACCAAATAACTACTATGTTCAAACTGCAGATTGTTACCTCCACCTAGAAGAGAAGGTGGCAATGAGACTTTAGGAATTCTTGTCAGATTATCAGGGAGGATGATGTGATTCTTAAACATCAAGAAAACAGATTTCAATGTGAAAACATTTTTTAAAAGTATTGAAATGGCCAAAAAAATCTTGACATGCAACAGGTTGACACTGAAAAGATTTCATACAGAGGAAGGGCAAAAAAGCCTGACTACACTTGGAGTTAATATGAGGCGCCTCCTAAAGCAGTGGTTCTCAACCTGTGGGTCACGACCCCTTTGGGGGTTGAACGGGGTCGCCTAAGACCATCAGAAAACACATATTTCCGATGGTCTTAGGAACCAAGACACCACTCCTCTATCCATCTCCAGGTGGGTCTGCTCACATGCAGATACAACCACATATGAGTATTAAAGGGTCACGACATTTGGAAGGTTGAGAACCATTGTCCTAAAGGAAGAGGAACGAGATTATTTTTAGACAAAATAGCCCATGTTTGAAAAGGAAAGAAAACAGATGCATAGATGTAGCTTGTGAAAGATAATCCAGTAATGGTTTGAAAGGAAGAAGAGATGAATAGTTGTGGTTGGTGATTTTCTTCCTTGGGGTTATGACAGGGATACTGAGGTAACTCTGTCAACCTGATAATCACAACAGACAGCTTTACTCTCTCCTTGAGAACATGCATCTAAGACATGACTGAAAATCTCCTAAGATTCATCCAATTGCATGACTACTATCCACTATTGGTGATTTGATATGGATATGGACACAAATGATATTGCCAGAAGGAATCTAAAAAGTACTGATTAAAATCTTGGGTAAAAACTGAAGGAATAAGGGGCACAAAGAGGTATCTTCATCCTTGCTAATTATCAAAGACAAGGAATTTAGGAGATTAATAAGGTAGTTTTTAGAAATAAACAGTTGGATAAGTAGATAATGTCTGGGGATAATAATATGGGAATAATATAGGAATTGTGGTCAGCATTTATTAAGGGACTGCTCTATGCAAAAAAAAGTGGTAGGTGCAGAGAATACAAAGAAAATTAAAAATTAAAAAACAGTCCTTGACTTCAAGGAAATTACAATTTATGGACAGAGTCTTGCTTATTTATTTAAAAAGGATTTAAAATGAAAAAAAAGAATGGGGTAGAGGAAGGGAAGAGAGAGAAAATTGTTTACCTATATTCCTCAAGCTAAAGACCGTAGAGAACAGCTAAAATATAGGCAGAATAGCCGTAGAGATGGGGAAAAATGTAAGAAAAGAAACAGCAATAAAATCAATGGCCTTGGGTACTTATATGCCAATGCACAAAGTATGAATAATAAATAACTTAAAATGGAAATGTTAACACAAGGTAGCAATTTTTACTTCCCAAATATCAGTGAGACTTGGTGGGATGAGAGTCATGATTAGAATATGGGTAGCAAAGGGCAACTTTATTCAAAAGGAAAAGAGTAGACAAAACACATGGTAGCTATGGTTACAATACTCACTTATCAATGTTCCTTCTACCATTAGTGTTTAAAATTTTGATTAAATAATTTAATGAAGCTATTAAAATAGAGTTAAAAAGTGGAAAGCAGAAAATCAATAATTGTGTGTGGAGCATGGTAAAAAGCTAAGGTTGCATTATCCTGGTTTATTATTTAGACAATGAGACTACTGGAAACTCACCATGTTTCCCAAGTCAATCTTATTCTCACATGGTAAAGCTTGATGAAGCGTTTTAAGTCATGAATATAATTTGCATATTATACTAACTTAAAAAAAATTCTCTTTAAAATGATGAGCTGAGGCAGAGCCAAGATGGCAGAATATAGGTAGCAACCCAGCTAATTTCTCCCAACATTCCCTCCCAAACAACTTTAAAAATAACTCCTCAATTCAAATTCTGGAGTGGTAGAGCCAATAAAAGGTCAAAGAGAGACATTTTTCCAGCCTAACACAATTCAGGTGGTCAGCAGGAAAGGTCTGTGATACCAGGTGGGAGCTGGCCTGGAGTATGGCAGAAGCAACAGCAGTAGTAACACCTTGGGAGCTTTTAGCTCGGAGACAGTAATGGGGCTGGACAACTTGTCAGAAAGAGATTATAGGTGACCCTTCACTGACACTGGGTACAGCTAGTGCTAACTGGAACTCTATTATTGCTCATAAGCAGTTCTGGGCTGCAGTTCCAAAGCAGAAAGGAGCACCTGTAATCAGTCACAAGGGAACAGTCACAGTTCCAAGGTGGATAGGAGAGGTAGTACTTGTTGCTGTAGGGGAACAGGGGCCCTTCCTGGGTAAAGACCAGAGTGCTGACCAGAAAAATAGTGACCAAACTTCTCTCCTGATTCATCACCTTGTAAGCACTAAAAACTTAATGACTTCCAGAACTAGGTCTGAAAACAGTAGCATAAAAAAATCTGAAGCTTGGGACAGTGCCTTCCTACACCTAATTTCAACATAAAAGTTGAAAGTCAAGAAACAGGCTGGAAAAATGAGCAAACAACAACAAAAAAAACCTTAATCATAAAATGCTACTAGAATGGCAGGGAAGACTAAGACAAACACAGAATAAGACAACACATAAAACAACTATAAGCAAAACCTCAAAGAAAAATGCTAATTAGACCTAAGTCCAATAAGAACTCCTAGAAGAGTTAAAGAGATTGATGCTAGAAAATCATGAAAGGAGAATTAACAGCTTGTGAAAATAGACACAAAAATAGTGAAGAAAATAACACCTAAAACTGGTCTGATAGTAAAAGAAGTACAAAAGTTCACTGCTGAAAATAACTCCTTAAAAAAAGAACTAGCCAAAAGGAAAATGAGGTACAAAAGCTTATTGAAAAAAATAATTTCTTAAAAATTAGAACTGGGTAAATGGAAGATAATAACTCCATGAGACATTAAGAAATAATAATACAGAGTCAAAACGATGAAAAAAAATAGAAGGAAATGTAAAACATCTCATCAGAAAAATATCTGACCTGGAAAAAAGGTCTAGGAGAGATAATTTAAGAATTACTGAACTACTCGAAAGCTATGATCAAAGTAAGAACCTAGACATCATCTTTCAAGAAATTATCAAGGAAAACTTCCCTGACATTTGAGTTCCACAGGGTAAAATAAAAACTGAAAGAATCCATCAATCACCTCCTAAAAAAGATCCCTAAATGAAAACTCCCAGTCAAATTCTAGAGCTTTCAGGTTGAAGAGAAAATATTTCAAGTACCAGAAAGAAATAATTCAAATACTATGGGGCCACAGTCAGGATCACACAAAATTTAGCAGCTTCCATGTTTAAGGAGCCGTGGATTTGAAATATGATATTCTGGAAGGCAAAAGAGCTAGTATTACAACCAAGAATAATTTCCCAGAAAAACTGAGTATAATCCTTCAGTGGTAAAAGTAGACATTTAATGAATAGAGTACTTTAAAGCTTCTTGATGAAAAATCCAGAGATGAATAGAAAATCTGACATTCAAACACAAGCCTCAAATGAAGAATAAAAAGGCAAACATGAAAGAGTAATCAAAAGAGACTCGGTATATTCCTATATGGGAAGATGATACATGTAATTTCTAAGAACTTTATCATTCTTAAGGCAGTTAGGAGTTCATATAGACTGAGGGCATGTGTGTGAATCAATTATGTTGGCTTGATCCAAAAAAAAGGGAGGTGTGTGTCTGTGATAAAGAGGGGATGAACTGGGAGAAAGGGGAAGGGAGAGGTAGAACGGAGAAAATTTTCTTATATAAATAGGTTTGTAAAGAATAGTTTTTATAACTGAGGGAAAATGGAGGGGTGGAAGGCCATTGCCTTGAATTTCAATCTCATTAGAACTGGTTCAAAGTGAGAATAAAAATATACATGTATATATGTCACACACACTCAGCTGGGCATAGAAATCCATCCTATCCAACAGAGAAATTAGAAGGTAAGGGGGCAAGAGATTTTGAGGGGAGGGGGGAAGTTGACAAAAGGAGGGTAGGGTTAAGGAGGCAGTAGTTAGAAGCAAAAGAGACTTCTGAGGAGTACCAGGATAAAAAGAGAAAGAGAAGAATAAGCAGAACAAAATAATAATCCTAACGGTGAATGTGAATGGAATAAGCTTACTATAAAACTGAAGCAGATAGCAGAATGCATTAGAAACAGAATCTAGTAATATATTGTTTACAAGAGACATGCTTGAAACAGAAAGACACACATAAGGAGTTAAAATAACGGACTGGAGCATAATCTATTATGCTTTAGCTGAAGTAAAAAAGGTAGGGGTAAGCAATCATGATCTTGGACAAAAAGTAGACCTAATTAAGAGATAATCAGGGAAACTACGTTTTGCTAAAAGGGACCAAAGACAATGGAGTAATATAAAAAATTTTTACAGCAAGTTTCTCTGATAAAGGGAACTGAGTCAAATTTATAAAAATAAGAACTGTTCCCCAACTGATAAATGGTCAAAGGATATGAAAGCTATTTTCAGAAGAAGATACCAAAGTTACTTATAGACTTAAGAAAAGATGCTCTAAATTCCTATTGATTAGAGAAATGCAAATTAAAACAACTTTTGAAATACTACTTCATACATATCAGAAATGACAAATGCTGGAAAGAATGAGGAAAAATAAGTACACTAACAAACTATTGGTGGAGTTCTGAACTGATTCAATTATTCTGAAGAACAATCTGGAACTATGCCCAAAGGGCTATAAAATTCTGCATAACCCTTGATTTAGCAATACCACTATTAGGTCTGTACCCCAAAGACATGATAGGAAAAGGACTTATATGTGCAAAAAATATTTATAGGCGTTCTTTTTGTGATGGTAAAGAATTGGACATTGAGGGATGCTCATCAATTGTGCAATGGCTGAACAAGTTGTGGCATACACTGTGATGGAATACTGTTGTACTATTAAGAAATGACAAGGGTGGTAGTTTCAGAAAAAATTTGGCAAGACCTCTATAAACTGATGTAAAGTGAAATGAGAAGAACTGGTAAATCATTTTGCACAGTAATAGCAATATTGTGATGATGATCAACTGTGAAAGACTTAAGACTCGAGTCTAGAGTCACACAATATGTCTGACCTAGAATTCGAATTCAGGACTCCTAATTCTCAGCATGTCTTTAGCCACAGTGCCAACTCTACCTACCTGTCTTCTGGAAGCTCATCTGAGGTAATCAGCCTCATGTCCTGCTGTTTCTAGATTATTAGTCAATTAACACTAAAGACTCTTGCCTATTAATGGAGCAAATACAATTTCTTCCTAATCACTGAAAATCAGGTTTTTCATGGAATAGGGTTGTGCCAGGAAAATGGCTATTTGCCCATCATTGGACACTAATTTGCCCAGCATTGCCCACTAATTTTGGCAATTAAAGGTGAAATAGGATTTATATGATCTCTCTAAGATCCTGTCCCACACTAAAATCCTATAATTCCATGAATCTCTAAGTATTTTGTTGGTCATTGATGCCAGCTCAGTTGCCTAAATTTCAATGTAAAATATAAGAATTTTGTGGAGTTCTCATTAAAAACAAAGTACAGTACTGATGTTTCCTACAAAAAAAATGCTGAGCTTTTGTCTGTTTTTTAAGGAAAATGTCAGCAAAAACGTAATTCCTGTCTCCCAGCATTGTATCTGTTAATGCTACTCTGATCAATACAATCCAAGACAGTTCCAAAGGATTCGTGATGAAAAAATTTAAGAAAGAGAACTGATGAACTTTCTTTTGTCATGTGGCTAATATGGAAATATGTTTTGCATGATTTCACACGTATAATTAATTGATATCATTTTGTCTGCTTTAGTGGGTAGGGGAGGTGTAGGAGGATGGGAGATAATTTGGAACTCAAAATTTAAACAGAAAAAAAATGCAAAAAATAAATGTTTTTTAAAAAGGATGATTATATTAGCATCTTATTGATGGCCTTACTGTTACATAGTCTAGATGTGTAAGGGTCATCTTTGCATTTGTAGCATATGCCCTCTCACATTTTAATCATCTGAAGGACAAAATTAAATCTTTCCTCAAAGGGTCAAAAATAACATAAAATAAAATGGCTTGAATGTCTTAAACCTATAATTTATCAATCTTGCCTCCATTTACTAAATGACATGCAAAGAAAGCTAAAAAGTCACATAGTACCTGTTCATTGACTTCAGATTCTTAACATACATTTCTGCTTTTGATGCACTGATCTGCAATTTATTCACATCAGTATTCTTCCAGTTTTCAAGTATAGACACCTAAAATTGGAGAAATTTTAAACATCTTAAAAAATAAAGTGTGGCAAAATTTCCCATATTATAGATTAATTTTAATTTTAAAACGCTTTAAGTTCTTAACTCTATCACAACTTCAGTCAGATGATCATTCAGTGGAATATCTTGGCTTGTGGTCATTTATAAAGATGAATATAGTAATAAGGACACTATGTGAGACTAAAGTATCTAAAATTTAGAAAGACATGGAAATAAACACTTTCTATCAATAAAACTAAAGCCCTGGAAAGAATGAAAAAGCTATTTTCTTCATTAAAGGACTCTAATGAGCCAGAGAGATTGATTTCTCCCTGCTGGTATTATAATCATATACTATGAAGGGGTTAAGTTTTAGGAAAAGGCCCCTTCTAAACTCCTCTAATTTTCCTGGTTGGCAATTCCACGAGCTATCCCAGGTCAGGGCAATCTGTGGAAGGAGCCATGTTTTCTCAGCTTTTTAATGGAGAAAGGAGAAAAAAAAATTGTCTTGTATAAAATCTACTATGTATGTATAATACATATATATCCATATCTATATTTACATATCTTTCTATTTACATAAATTCATACAGGTGTGTGTGTGTATAACATTAACATTTCCTTCTCCCTCTCCCCCTTTTTTTTTAAGGGAAAGACACAGTTTGCAGAGAGGTGGAAATCAATGAAATGAGGGGAAATAGGTTTATGTCATTCCTGCCTGGTATTTTATGCCATCTTCAAACAGCGGTGAAGATACAGGTTTGGAGGTAATCTGATGAAGTGCCAAGTTTTATGTGCTGTTTTAAAATTCAAGAATGTAACGAGTTCAAATTTAACAGAGCCAATCTAATCCTTAGCAGAAGTCTGTTTTTATCATAAAGTGATCATCAGCCCTTAAATAGTGGAAAGTGATACAGTGGAATCATGATCAAATATAAAGAGGTAAAAACTTTTACAGATTTAGAGATGGAAAGACTTTCCCCTCATTTTACAGATGAAGAAACTGAGACCCAAAGAGGGGAAGTAATTTGCTCAAGGTCATATAGGCAAGAAAATGGAATTTGAATATAGGTCTTCTGACTCCAAATCCTGGGTCTTTTCCATTGTGCCACAATGCTTTCAATTCAGAGAAATTAGATCCAAACAAAATGCTGCCAACCTTCCACTGCCTAACAGTCTGATTATAAGTGCTGTGAGATGTCCCAATTGGAACCCATTTGAGTTCCTCTACACGAAAAGAGTATATATACCATCAATAAATGAAGTTAATATACCAAAAAGCATCTCTTGAGTACACTTCTGACATGCATCCACTTCACTTGTCTCAAAACGTCATGAAAAAAACAATACAATTAGACTCACCTCCGCAGCCACTGCTCTTTTAATAGTTTCATGGTAATTCTCTTTTCCCTTCTTTATAAGTTCCTCCATTTTCAATTTTTCATTTGCAAATTTATTACTATGAACATTAAAAAAAAAACCTTGAAATATTTTAAGACAGTGAGATACTGCATACAGGTTTATTTCTGTTATAAAGAAATTAACTACATCTCTTACAATAGCATATATTTAAATGCTTTGTGATACAACAACCAGCATGCACATTTAAAAAGACTACAGGCAACAATTCATTGGGTTTGGAGGGTGGGTATAGAGTGGGGATGCTTGTATCTTAGTAAGTATTTATTAAGTACTTAATATGTGCAATAAGAATACAGAGACAGGTACAAACAGTCCCTCTTGTCAAGGAACTCACTCTTATGGGGAAGACAAACATGAAAATAACTACGTATGTATTAAGATACATATATATGTGCTTATATGTATGTGAATTTGTGTGTGTGACAGATAAAATATATATATATGTACAAATATAAATATAAAAATCAGATAAAAGGTAATCTCAGTACTTACTGAAGATCTAGGTGTCCAAATAAAAAACAGCTATTACTCTATGTATACAAATATTTTTACAAACTGACCTGATTTTGAGAAATTCATCCAAGTGTGATGCATACTGCTGATCCTTTTCTTCATTATTCCGTGCATATCTATGAAAAATAATCAGGAAATTAAGTTTGAGCCATCAGGTAAAAAAAAAAAACTTGAGGTACTTCAGCTCAGAGGAGACCAACAAACAGAGGCCTCAGGTTTAAAAAATTTAACCTGAAACACTGATACCAGATCAAATCCTATAATTTGTATCAACAATATGAATAAACTCACAAAAGAACTGAAGAGATAATCGTATGCGCTCTTTTCTCAGTTGGCCTCTTGGTGGCTATTGTGGCTTTAATGAAGACTATAAAGATAAGTGGACAAGTATATGTTATATTTAAAAACCTGGCTCAATCACAAATGCTTGAAGATGGAAGGATTACCATTTTATGGTAAGTCCATGAGAATCCAACACATAAAAACAGATTCTAATTTAATCTACAAAATGTGCAGTACTTTTGCTGATAAAGAAAAAAACAAGCTAACTTTGCTAAGGCCTCAAACAAAAAACCTGGTCAGAGAACACCAACTCCAGCTAACAATCAAGGAGACTCAACACTAAATCCTAAGGTGCTTGATTCTTCACCGAATTATAATTTACACCTCAATACTTTATCAAACAAGACTAATGAGATGATGTTATCTGTGCTATTTAATTATTTTTTTGGTTTCAAAGAAGTATAGTGGGTAACTGGGACATATAACACTGCTCTTTTGGAGTTTAAAAATGATGGAGGGGCTGATACGACCAGAGAGAGGCCCTACAAAGTTCTAAGATCATAACTCCCCCTCATGCCATAAAGATTACTTATGCCAAGAAATAACATTATGGATATTCCTCTTTAAAGGATATAGTTTTATTTATAGTTTTTGTTCTTTGATTTCAAAATATCTAATTCAGAAATTCTGAAGAGTTTTAAGAGCAATAAATAATAAAACATTTTGTATAGTTTTTTAATTAAAAAACTCAAATTCTCTAATATTCCTAAAATTTAGGGTATTGTAACATGCAAAAGTCTTTATTCTGTACAATTAAAGTTATCTGCAGAAAAAAAAGTGGGCCTCATTCTTAACAAGTATCATAGATAATGAATCAAGCAAAGACTTTCAAAAATCTCTATCCTGTTTCATTTTTAATACTTGATCTGAGCAAAACCTGTTGACTCAAGTTGGTACAATGCAGAGTTCTTTTTTTTTACATCCAAGAAAAACCACCAACTTTATCTTTAGCCTAGATGAATATATCATGATAATTTTACTGTATTTTAATATAAAATAAGATGAAAATATAAGCATTAATTAATCGAATTGACTTTCTTGCTGTTTCTTAAACACAACATATACCCAGCCCCCAAACTTTATACTGCCTGTTGTTCCCCATAACTAGAATACAGTATCTCCTTACTACCCCCTCTTAGAATTCTTAGTTCCCCTGAACACATGGCTAAAGTGCCACTTTTTACATCTATCAGTTAACTATAATTTATTAAGCAATTACTATGTGCTAGAGATAAAAAGACAAAAATGAAACAATTTCTGTTTACAAGATCTTATATTCTTATTAGGAGAGATATGTTCTTGTTTTCTCTCTCCATACATAAAACATACACACATATACATGCATACACACACACATATATATGTATATATATATTTATATATGCACATTTAGAATAACTAGATTTTATATAAACAAATAGTATGTACTAAGCTGGAGTTACTCTTACATTTCTCAATTTTCTTCTAGATTATAGAAATAACATATTTCCTTTACAAATAGGTTTTGACTACATGCTTATGCATAACTTGGTTACTGACTAACACATTTTTGAAAAAGCTAAACTGTTTTCAATCACTGTATAATGAGGCTGGAAGGATGGGTCCGTGTTGAATTGTGAAGGACTGAAAAAGCAGAGTTTATAGTTTATTCTCTTGGAAGTATGAAATTTATTGAATAGAGGAGCAATATAGTCAAATGAACACAAGGAAAATCACTTTGGCAATTGTGGGAAAAGATCTGAGGCAGGGAGACAAATAAGGAGTTCTTTGCAATAGTTTAGGGAGAGGTGATGAAGGTCTAAACTAAGGTATTTGCTATTGGTTTTTTTCTCACTCAGGTGCCTCCCTGAAAAGTGTATATAAATGTGTCCCTTCTTAGTACACTGTTAGAAGAGTATTAATCAGGTTTGTTTGGACTGTGATGCAGTGATTATTTCTCAATTTATTTATACTGAGTACCTGTGATATTATAATAATTATTGTTTTTGCTTTTAGTTAATGGTTATATTTAAGATCTAATGATATCAATATATATAATTATTATTAACAACATGCAACTGGGAATTAAGATATACAGGCACTGGGGTAGGGAGATCCATCTTGCCCTACTGGAAAGTCAGAGGAGCGATGGGGGAGAACATAGGAGAGAGCAGATTGGGGGAGGGAGTATACAGTGGGATTGCTGTTTTGGGGGGGTGGGTAGGGGAAGGATGGGGAGAAATTTGTAGCTCAAAATCTCGTGGAAATGAATGAATGATGTAAATTAAAAATAAACAAAAGTTAATTAAGAAAAAAATAAAGTATAAAAGGCAAAAAAAAAAATCTAATGATATCATTATTAAGTACCTGGTATTATGTAAGTGGGAATTATACTGATGAAGTATCAAATAGGGGAGTGTATTCCCTCATAATAAGCTGACCCCTAGAACCTTGTAGCTACATTTTCCTCTGAGAACTCAGACTTGTCAGTGTTAGGGCAAGTTGAAGTGACTGAGCTGGGGGGGAAAGAGGGGGGAAAGAGAGAGAGGAGAGAAAGAGAGAGAATAGTTAAGAGGGTAACATCTCCTTAAGCAGATACAACAAATTTCTTCAGGAGGAAGGGCTTAAAGGCTTCTCTTGGACACTTCCTAAATATAACATAAATAACTACTCCATACTTATGTAAAAACAATACTTCTAATTCCTGAATATAGAAAATTTACTTAACAACTATAGTAATACAAACAAAAACTTGTGATCCTTATACATGTCTTTAAAAGAAGAAACATGCTTTTCATAGAAAAAAGAGCAAAGCTTTAAATCATTTGTTTGGAAATATGTAAACATGACACAAAACAGAAGTTTAAAATTTTTCTCTGAATTGTTACAGATAAAAACAATAATATGTGAATTATAGTATAAAAATGGAATTGTAATCAAGAAGGTAATATGTTCTTTAGTATACATGATAATTTCATTCTGGCAAATCCCATCTTGGGGTGGTCCTTGAAAGCACAGCCCTCCGTCAGTTAGCCAATAATTTAGGCACACTGTGCTAAGTGCTGGGGATACAAAGAAAGGCAAAAAAGTGTCCCTTCCCTCAAGAAGCTGATAGTTCTTGTGAATGAGGGAGACAATACACTGACAAGATAGATACAAAGTGGGGTACAATGCCCTTCAAAGATGGGAACAACGTACATGCGCAAAGTGCATCAGTCTTAGAATAATGGTTTCTAATTGCCTTTGAATCTCTGAGGTCCTCTGAGAAAGACTCAGGCTGTCTTACTGGGTATAATCACATAGAGTATATCAGGCTGTATAGTAGTCCACTATCTGGGGACTTACCAGCATACTACATTGTGGCACATATCCTAGCTGGGTACCTGAGTGATTATTCAATGATAGTAATGTAGACAGTGTGATATGTGCAGGACCAGCCTTACACATAACTGGAATAGTAGGTCATTTTATGTGGCATGAATGTAAGGGGTATAGATAAGGTCTGCCTATCCTTAAAATATATTCCCTATCCATTCCTTTGCAATTCTTTGTTTAAAATCTCTCTCTGAGGGATAACTCATTCAGTTAGGTGTTTGCCTTGGAGTCAGGAGGACCTAAGTTCAAATCTGGCCTGAGACACTTACTAGTTGTGTGAACCTGGGCAAGTTACTTAACCCTGTTTGCTTCAGTCTCCTCATCTATAAAATAAACTGGAGAAGAAAATGTAAAACCACCCCAATATCTTTGCCAGGAAAACTTCAAATGGGGTCACAAAGAACTGGACATGACTGAAACAACTAAACAAAAAAACCATTAATATCTGTCAAGAATTAGTTTATTAGCTCTTTTCCATCATGACACGGATAGGATACATGCATACAAGTTCTGATAATGGAGAAATAGGTTCAGAACAGGTGCTACACCTGTGTGTGTGTGAGAGAGGAAGGTTGGAGGTGGGTGGAAACATAAGACATGGGAAAGAAGGGTAAGACAGAGAAACCTGATGATAAACAGCCTACTTCACAATTTTGTTTAGGAGTGTGTAGGACAAAGTGTGGTCTCTCAAACAGACTATCCATAGACTATCTGCTAAAGTACATAAAGTCTTAGGCCCCAGTTTTGATTTACTAGAAATCAGGTGATTTTTGGGAAAAACGAAACTGTGGAAATCTCCTGCTTGAGCTTCCTTGTTCTTGTTCACCCCACCTGCCAAGTAAGGGAAAGTAACTGCAAGTGCCAATCAAAAATAAGAGTTTTGCATGGGGGGGGAGGGGGGAACTCAATATGATTTTGTAGTTATTGCATGATCTAAGCAAAAGTTAACATCTGTAATTGAGTGTATATGTAAAAGATTCAATTTCTGAAGTATCTCTCTTTCTTCCAAAGTGAATATAATTAGAGGATAGACAAACTTTGTGAAAGAAGGATGTATGTCTACTATTCAGTTGTGAAGTTTAAGTCAGGAACCTATTTTGTTTAAGGCAGTACAGTTATGTTAGTGAAGAAGAATATCTTATGAGGTACCCAGTCTATGTAAGCATGTAGAAATATAAAGGACAGTTAAATAGTCTGAGCAATGGATTATACTAGCCCATGCTCACTCTACTTCTGGTAATTTTCCTACTTGCTTTTGGCTCTTGTTTGTTTAATCTCTTTGCTAGATTTGTCTCTTCTAGGCTCAGCAACCCTCCACTTGGAGATGACGGTTCAGGCTGAATACCAATCACTGCCCAAAGTCACTACCCAACACCCTTTGGATCTGGTGTCTGCCAAGTTCTGGACATTGGCCACAGCTTCCTCCTCCCCGTGCCCCGTCCCTGTGACTGATGGATCCCTGAGAGGCAGGGACAGCTCTACGACCCTTCTCAGCATGAAGCAGCTCGGGAAGCTGAGACCTTCGTCCTTTGTCCCTAAATGAATTTGGGTCCCATCTGTTTGGGGGGGAATGATGGGGTCTGGGATGCTTTTGTCTCTAACCTCAGTTTGTAAAAATCTCACTTGTGTTTGGGTACCTATGTATGTAACATCAGTTTGTAATAAACCTGTGCAATTAAGTTGTAAAAGTCACACTTTCCGCCAGCCATAAAGGCATTAACTCTGTCTCTCCCCTGCCCTCAGCCTAAAAGTCTTTTCCCTGAGCTAGCAGTCTGTCTAGATACAGTTACCTATGAGTACAAGACCCAAGCATTTCACAAACACTTAGTTTAGAGACCTCCTTTGTTCCAAGTGGCCAGCTGTACCCGAAAATTTTGAACAACATTATCAGAAGAGAAAACTCCCTCCCAGTATGGTACCTCCTGAATCCCTAATCAGTCTAGCTTCCAGACTTGGTACCTCCTGAAACAATAAAACCTATCCTCCCAACAGCCATATTGGACCTATGTCATCCAGCCTTGACCAAGAGTAACCTAGTGACGTGTCAAGGCAAAAACCACACTTGTTGTAGCCCTCCCCAGGGGGATGTCCCAGTGAATTATGGGTAATACACCTGCGTAGTTGATATAAAAAGTGCATGTCCCTTTAAGCATTGACCACTCCTAGACTCCTCCTAAACTCCTCCCTAACTCCACCCTTGCCCACCTAGCTAGTATAATTAACCTTTCTGCTTCCCTGGTGGCCTCCTCCCTCTGGGTGTTTCAGTGGTTGGACTGCCGCTTCTCGCAAGATGCTAATAAAGAAACTTTTCTACTTTCACCTTGAGACATCTCTGAGTAGTCAATTTGGGGTAGAGTCTTTGTGTCTCACACAGGAGTGATCTAGGACATGTTGGGCTCCTCAAATTACAGTATACAATTTCAGTAATCTTGGGGACATAAGAGGAAAGTAATAAATATTGTACAAATACATGTATGTAAATATATATATAGAGGAAATGGATTTTTATAGTTGGAAAAGATATATAAATCTAAGATAACCAATTATGAACTGGAGAAAGATCTTAGTGATCAACTTGTCCAGCCCTGCTTTTTACAGATGAGGAAAGTAAGGTTTGGAGAGGTTTAGTAACTTGCCCAAGGCCACAAAAGTAAGTGGCAGAACTAGGATGGGGAAACAGCTCCAGAGTGGACAACTGACTTGTACAAAGCTGTGGAGCTGGGATTAGAACCCAGGTCTCCATATTCCCAGTCTGCTGCTCCTTCCATTATACCTAACTTCTTCTCTAGAAATGGTATAAAGTTCACTCCTTTCCAGATTCAGTTCATGTTTAAATTAGATACGAAATTATTTTAAAATTTTCAAGATATTACATTAAAATGATTATGAAATTAAATGAAACAGTGCAAGGGAAAATGAGTCTACGTAATATCACTAGATCTCATTCAGCTTAATCTACAAATTATCAATAGAACTGTTAAAATATTTAAGTACTTTTAAATAATATCAATAATACATGGTCACTTTTTAGCCTTGCTACTTACGTTTCACTGGTATCTGTAAGCTTTTTAACTTTATTTCTTAAAGTTTTTAATTTTTCTTGATTTTCCTTTTTTTCTTGTTGCCATTTTTTCATTTCTATTTCCAAATCTTGATTAAACCAATTCAATTCAGTCTTGGAAATCTATGATCAAAGATTAAATTAACAGCAAAGTTGATTTAAACAATAGTAAATAAAAAAGACATTTGACTTTCATAAACTTTAAAATTGACATGTACAATTTTGTTTTAATATATACCATAAAACCTCATTAATTTGAACTATCCTATTAAGAAAATGACAATCATGTTAAGAGGATGAGTTGAATATTCCTTTTATTTAGAAAATACCTTTATAAATATAAATTAATTAAAAAGGATTGTAGGAGAAATAGTAAATACACTTAAACATTCTGGAAGAAAGCACTTACACATCAACAATTGACACAGAATTACAGATCATTCTTATCTATAGAGCACTAGAGAGGTATCTACCAAGCAACACTGTTGAATAAAAGTCTCACGAAAGGGAAATTCAGGCCAACGGCACAAGTATTCTAGATGCCTGAAATTTAGGTAGCTGCCACCAGATAAACAGTGATAATTCAGGTGCCCTACAGAAAGGCAGAGGACACAAATTCAATTTCTTTTTTAAAAATGTAACTATCAACATAAGTAAAATAAACATTTCAACTCAACCTAAGTTGACTGTTTAGAACT
Source organism: Pseudochirops corinnae (assembly GCA_028646515.1). NCBI lineage: Eukaryota > Metazoa > Chordata > Mammalia > Diprotodontia > Pseudocheiridae > Pseudochirops > Pseudochirops corinnae. The sequence continues at coordinate 48,682,542 of CM053591.1, read as the reverse complement.
TAGAACACATGTTGCCATATAAATAATGTTATATGTACTGATTAAGGTCCCAGGATGCAAATTACGAGCTCAAATTTTGGCTCCTGGAAAAGGGAGAGCAAGGTTGTTACATGTGGCAAGAGAAAAGTTTTCTTTCCCTTTGCTATCCCTAGGTAAAATTTTCAAATAGTTGTTTTATCTCTGGCATTCTCCCAGTTTTTCCTTTTCTTTCCTTTTTTAAATGTCGCATTTGTAACTCCTGATATCTTTTTTTCCTCTGGTCCCCAGAACCCACTATTTCATTTTGCACAAGCCCCATGTTATAGAATCCCTACTCTGGCACTATCCTTTATATTAAACCCTCCAGTATTACTTAATTATGCTTTTCCCTCAACTAAAACTTCCATTCATACAATAAAGTTAGTATCAGCTAGGTGTGAGTAAGAAAGTCTCCTGATTAAATGGAATCATACTAGAGTACAGACTCTTATTTCTTATTGTTTTAAGGAGAACTTTAAACTTTATCTTAAGTATTACTAAAATTCCCCATGACTAGGTAGGACCTTTGCTCCCTCGCTCCCAGAAGGCAAGTGAGTGACTGAGGCTGTGAAGATAAGAACATTCTTTACCATGTCTTTTCCTTTAGATTGATAGGTTCTTGGATGGAGAAGTATGACAATTCACTTGTAGGGGACCTGAACTAACTCAAGCCAATGAAAGCTCTTTAAAGCTTAATGAAATCTAGCCCAGAAACACAGTTCATTGGATAGCTGGATACCAGGCTTCAGTGAGCAAGCAACTGAGATAGTAAAAGCTTCCCAGGAGCTCTCTTTGGTGCTCTTGTTTATCCTTGTCCTTAACATCATTTTACCAGGGGTAATATGGTACTTGTTTTTTTTCTCTTTTAAATAATTGTTGTTAATATATTTTTTTTATATCACTCTCAATTCTGAATACATCCCCCTCTCCCTTTCCCCCTACCCAAAGAGCCCAATCCCATATACAAAGAAGAAAAATAGGAAAAAAGCGGTCTATAATCAATGCACTAATTTGACAGTATGTGTAATGTTCCATATCTATAGTCCCTGACCTCTGTAAACAAGGGAGGAAGATGTATTTTTTCAACTTCTTTAGGGCCCAAACTCATGCTTTTAAACTACTATTGATTAAGAAATTATTACAGTACTATAGAAGAAAACTTCTATGGGAACTATTGAGAGACTTTTAAGAATCAATATTCTAAAAACCTTATGGAGACTTGGACTACAGTTGTCTTGTTTTATAATGTCTTAGATGGCAAAATTACCTTATTTTCCTCCATTGTTCTTTTCAGCTTTTCTTCTAGCTCTTTGGTCTCCTCTGTACTTCTATATTTCAACTGCTCATATTTTTCCCTTGCTTCTTTAAGTTGTTCTTGTAATACTTGATGTTCCTTTTCCATTCGTAAAATATCACCCTGTAATTATGTAATAAATAAAATTACATGCTTAAAAACACCCCTAGGAATACAATTCAATATATATTTGATTCACTAATTAAAGAATGCTTGTTCCATACTGGTTAACCTTCAAAACTGGAGTTAATTTAGCTAGTAAAATTTAGGTAAATTTGGTTAGATCTTTGGCAACTAGTTTTCAGGAGACCATTCTAATAGAACAGAACTGGCCTGGGATTATTTTATTTTGCTGATTCCTACAGCTAAGTATATTCAGTTTACTTATGAATAGTTTAAAATAACTTGCGGGATAGAAATATGTGGACTATGATCCATCAGTGAATTCTACAGTTTGTTACCTATGGTTTTATAATTTGTACTCAAGCAAAGTACATGATGAGAGAATAATGTAACTTTAGAAAACTCATGGTTGGACAGCTAGGTGGTGCAGTGAATAGAGCACCGGCCCTGGAGTCAGGAGGACCTGAGCTCAAATCCAGTCTCAGACACTTAACAACTTAACACTTACTAGCTGTGTGACCTTGGGCAAGTCACTTAGCCCCAGTTGCCCTGCTTTTCCTCCTCCAAAAAAAAAAAAAAAAGAAAAAAGAAAACTCATTGTTAAAATTAACCTGTATTACTCCCAAATCACCAGGGAATGCTACATTTTCTTATTGCAATGAACTGGAATCAAGATTTCCTTTAAAACAACAACAACAACAACAACAACTCAGCCAACTAAGGCTTTGGGCTCATCATTGAGAATTATGCTCACTGCCTATGAGACTTAGGTTCCTTATATTTATTAGCTCTAGTAAAATAACTATGTAAAAAAAAACATCCTAAGAAATCTGCCCTTTAGAATATGTGTTGTAATTTTCATTAAGGCAGCTGCCATGCCTTATCTAAATTTTTTACCTACCTTAATGAAATAGTGCTTTATATACAGAAAGCACTTAATGAATGTTTGTATAATTATCCAGTTTAATGTTAAATGTAAGAACTCAGGTTACTTGTGGGGTTTATGTTCAAAAAGATGTTATTCAATAAAAATGGGGTTTATGTGGAGTTTTGTCACTTGCCAAATACATAAAATGAATGCTTACTAAAAACTCCTATATGATAATTCAAAAATACTCACTTTCTCCACAGCTACTGAAGAACCATTAATGACTGCATACTATAATCACTAACAGAAAATGCAATGTAGACAATGCAGACAAAGGACAAATTAAAACATTAACAAAAGCCTTGTGTTTTCTGGTTAATTTCCATTTCATCTTTTTCAAAAGGAAATGTGAAGATTTATAAATACTTTATCAATATACTTGTAATTTGACATTTCCCATGCAAAATAAGACCGTATAAATCTCTTTATAATTAAAAATCACTCTCTTGTAATATAATGAAATTTAATAATATCATCATTATTATTAATAATAGATATCTAGATCAATGCAGTAATATCTAGCACAGTAATATCTTTTTCTTTTCAAACAAACATACAATCTTTTATTTTAGCACAGTTTGGACTTACTTGTTGTGTTTCAAATGGACCAAAGGGCACTGTATTAACCTCCTGGTGCATTAAGTCTTTTTTCACCTGTTGCACAACACAAAAATAAGTTATATAAAAATTGTTCAAAATGAGATTATTTACCTCAAATTAACAAGGTATAATAAATTAATTTCCAAAATAAGAATAAATTTCCCCTAAACTAGTTTCCATAGTATTGGATGAACAAGAAGAAGCATAACAGAAAAATAAAGTTGGATTTTGATCTATGGTTTTACATTGGTTTCTTCTGGTTTCACAGTCTACCTCTGGGGTAGAAATTTGGTTTGCAATGCTTTTTAAAGTTGTCCTTAGGAAATACTTAATTCATAGAGCTAATTATTTTTGTTTGGTCTCCATAGCTTAATGTTTCTTTTTGATGCAATTTAAACAATGTAATTAGCAAAAGAGAGGCAATGTGATGGCAGTAGAGAGTGATACTGCTTGCAAGGTAGGGAGTGCTAAACTCAAGTCTTGCTTTTAACACAACACTGGCTGTATGGCTTTGGGGAAGACAATTCCCCTCAGGTCTCTGGGTATATCTAAGGACTGGGGTTTTCAACATTTTGTGTGTGTGTCACAAACCCCTTTCTCAGAATGTTTTTAAATGCACAAAATATAATACACATGATTAACAAGGAAGCCAATTATATGAAATAATTACCAAAATATTAAAAACTAACAATAAGTTCTTAGATTCCAAATTAAGAATACGTGCTCTAACACTACATGCTATAGAGAAGGTGCTAACTTGCCTTTGTATAGAGATTCTTTACCAGGGCCGTCCTCAAGCCAATAAAATCATAGGTCAAGTCTCTATCCACATCTTAAAAAGCAGTTTACAGGGGAAGAAACAGGCACATGGATGTTGAATGAATTAGATAACTTTACCTCAAAAGTCAGTGACAGAATCCATAATTCAATCTTCAGTCAATTGTGTGCGTCACTGAACTATATTTCTCTAGGTTTTCTTCAGAAATGTATGTATTTTAGTAATGTGAATGTTTTTCTCTTTTTTCTAAAATAAAAAAGCTTCCATAATAACTAGTGAAAATTAAGGGACTGTCTTTCAGTAAAAGGGTTGCAAGCAGGAGAATTTTTTTAAAAAGATTTTCAAATATACTTAAAAATATGGAAATTTTGCTTATTTCCAGTACTGAATTTAAATCCATGAAAATTAACTAACTGGAAAACTTAGAAAAACAAATAAAATAATGGTGACAAATGAGATTAATAGATACTGATATCAGTTTATCTTTTAGTTACTTATTTGTCTAAAGTTTAGTTTTTTAAACTTTTGTTTCAATCCATAGCACTAAAAATGTTCATTTCAAAATTTGCAAGCTTGTTATTTTTTCTTGGAAAAAATTTTTCTCCTCAATACAAGACCAGAGATAATTTAAGTGTTTTTTTTTCAAAAATTAGATTTAGCCCAACTTCTACACCTATAAAAATCATCTATGTCTGTGAATTGAGAGTTAGTGGCCACTAACAGAAAACTCTGTCTTGAGCAGATATTGACTGATATTTTCTTTTGGCAGAACCTTTAAGACATCCTAAAGAAGTATTCTTATTATTCTTAAATATTCTAAGGCAGGAAATACTAATTATGAATATGGCTTCTCAAATGCTAAACAGGTATTCTAAGAGTTTATCCAAGAAAAACTGATGGTACAAATTTAATATGTTCAATATTACCAATAGACTCTTTCCTAATTTAATGTCTTACCTGTACAGCAACCATTCGTATACAAGGAGTATTTTTAATGACAGCAGTATTTTTCATTTCCTCTTCCTGTTCACTAGTACCAAAATCACAATGATCATTATTGCTGATGCACATATCTTTGTCAGTATTATCTTTATATGACTTTGCAGTTGTTTTCTGACTGTTCTGATCAATTTGTTTTTCACAAGTAAGTTTTTCAGAGGAATCTTCTTTTTCAAGCACTGGTTTTTCAGTATTCACATGACAGGTCTCATAAGTGGCACAGACATAATTATCTCTTCCATCAGTATCTGTGATGGGAGACATCACTGACACCATTGGCATTTTTCTTTTTGTTTGATAATCAGATGATTTATCAGATACAGTTGTGTATACACTAATGCATTGAGATGACTGTGGTAACATATTTGCATACGATACTGATGTGTTATTGGTGTCAAATCCTTGATTAGAAAAAACTGTATTAAAAGGAATATACGGCATATATCCTGGGGTTACATACTTTGCAGCTTTATTTACTTTTTTATTTTTAGATTCTGGTATCAAAGAATTAGGAGATACTGGTTTAAATTCCTTAGCTGCTGGATTCAATTGTAATTTGAGCTGGGAAGCATTTTTCTGAAAGCATGGAAAGAACATCAAGTCTTTCTCATCCAAACTAGTACTTTCTTCCATGGCGATTCCAGTGGTCTTATTTTTCTTAAGTTGAACAGCATCTTTCATCAATCCAATATAACCATCTATCATAACAAAACGAACAGAATCCAAGAGAAAATCTTTTAAGCCTCCTGCCTCCTCCACAATCTTCCTAGTTTCTTCAGGAAAATGTTCATATTCTCCAACCAATAACTTGTCATCAATTTCCAAAGGGCCATGTTCTTCCAGGATCTGAGAAAAATAGCTTTAAAAAATATTTTGTGGTTATTATAGGAAGTACTTTTCATTTATAGCTTTATTTAAATATCTGCACAGAGCAGTATTTCTTTAACCACCACTACAACTGTAAAAAATTCTCCTGCGGAATATCTTCTGGAATCACATAACTTCTTCATATGAGAAATGAGAACAAAGTAAAAATACTATACAAACAATAATACAAACAGAATCCTGTTACATGCAGTTTTAGACTTTAGAAAACAAATTTCAGGGGTGGAGCCAAGATGGCGGCATAGAAGCAACAAGGTTCTGCAGCTCCCACATAGCCACCTCAAATACCCATAAAATATGACTCTAAACAAATTTTAGGGCTCCAAAACTCACAAAAATACAGAAAAACACATCTCCCGCTGAAGGTAGCTCGGCAGGAAGGGCTCATCACAGCACTCTGGGAGCCAAAACCAGCCCAGCCTGAAACCACGGCTTGGCCCTGGGGTGGCCAGGATGACCCTAGCCACAGCTGGACCCTTCAGGAGAGTGGATCAGCAGCAGCTGTGGCAGATTCCAGAATTATCAAGCCATAAAAAACAAGGACAAAGTGTAAGGTCAGTGGAGCTCAGCTAAATTTGGGAGAGAAAAGTGGTCAGGCCGAACTACCACCAGGGCAAGGAAGCGGCAGAAGTGATGGCCCTGCAGCCTCCTTTATGGGGCTGCTTCAGAGCTCTCGGCCTGTAGACTGCAGGAGGGCCAAGCGATTGTTCAGAGGCTAAGTGCTCTTGCGTTGAGCAGGCTGGATCCAGATTGTGGTCTTGGATGGTGGTCCTGGGGTGCATTTTCAGTGAGCCAAAGCTTGTGGAGGCTGCAAAAACACCCAGCAGTCTCCCAATAATTCCGGCAGCTGGGAAAACCCCAGCGATTTGGGACAGAGCTTTCCCCTAGTGAAGCAGAGTTCCACTGAGCTAAATAATCAAGAAATTGACTGGCAACATGAACAGGCAAAAGAAGCAAAGTAAGAACAGCAAATGAACTTTAGATTCCTTCTCTGGGGATAAAAAGGATCAAAGCATGGAACTGGAGGAAGACAACACAGTCAGAACTCCCACACCAAAAGCTTCCAAGAAACATGAAGACTCCCTACAAGCCACAGAGCAGCTTAAGAAGGATTTTGAAAACCAAATGAGAGAAGTGGAGGAAAAATTGGGAAGAGAAATGAGAATGATGCAAAAAAATCATGAAAAGAGAGTCAGCAGTATGACTGAGGAAAATAACACCTTAAAAAATAGATTAACTCAAATGGCAAAAGAGGCCCAAAAAGCCAACGAGGAGAAAAATGCCTTAAAAAGTCGAATTTGCCAGATGGAAAAAGAATCTCAAAACATTCTGAAGAGAATAATTCCTTCAGAATTAGAATGGAGCAAATGGAAGCAAATGACTTTATGAGAAAAAAAATCAAGATACTATTCAACAGATCCAAACAAATGAAAAAATAGAAGGTAATGTGAAATATCTCCTTGAAAAAAAGACTGA
>CM053591.1:48653662-48674941 GCA_028646515.1 Pseudochirops corinnae | reverse complement strand
ATATATATATATATATATATATATATACACATATACATGTGTATATATACATTTATATTTCCTTCACCTATTCTCATACTGAGAAAAGTTTCGTTAAGTTACAATTATCATTTTTCCATGTTGGCACGTAAATAGTTCAACTTTGATAAATTCCTTATGAATTCTTTTCCATGTTTGCCTTCTCATGCTTCTTGTATTTGAATGTCACATTTTCTATTCATTTCTGGTTTTTTCATCAAGAATGCTTAAAAGTCTTCCACCTCATTGAATGACCATATTTTCCCCTGGGACATTATACTCAATTTTGCTGGGTAGGTGACTCTTGGTTTTAATCCTGGCTCCCTTGATCTCTGGAATATCATATTCCAAGCCCTTCAGTCCCTTGATGTAGAAGCTGCTAGATCCTGGGTTATCCTGATTGTGTTTCCACAGTATACAAATTGTTTCTTCTTGGTAGCTTGTAACATTTTCTCCTTGATCTGGGAACTCTGGAAACTGGCTATAACATTCCTAGGAGTTTTCTTTTGGGGATCTTTTTAAAGAGGTGATCGGTGAATTCTTTTAAGTTCTATTTTGCCCTCTGCTTCTAAAATAGCAGGACAATTTTCTTTGAGAATTTCTTGAAGGATGGTTTTTAGGTTCTTTTTCATCATGGCTTTCAGGTAGTCCAGTAATTTTTAAGCTGTCTCTCCTGGATCTATTTTCCAGGTCAGTCGTTTTTTCAAATGAGATATTTCACATTGCCTTCTATTTTTTCATCTGTTTGCATCTGTTTAATAGTAGTTTGATTTCTCATAAAGTCATTTGCTTCCATTTGCTCCAATTTAATTCTGAAGGAATTATTCTTTTGAGATTCTTTTTCCATCTAGCAAATTTGAATTCTCCTCATTGGCTTTTTGGGTCTCTTGCCATTTGAGTTAATCTATTTTTTAAGGTGTTATTTTCTTCAGTCAGGTTCTTGACTCTCTTTTCCTGATTTTCTTGCATCATTCTCATTTTTCTTCCCAATTTTTCCTCCACTTCTCTTATTTTGTTTTTGAAATCCTTCTTAACCTCCTCTATGGTCTGTAACCAGCTTACATTTTTCTTGGAAGCTTTTGGTGCAGGATTTCTGACTGTGTTGTCTTCTTCCTGTTCCATGCTTTGATCCTTTTGTCCCCAAAAAAGGAATCTAAAGTTAGGTTGCTGTGTTTACTTTGCTTCCTTTGCCTGCTCATGTTGCCAGTCAATTACTTGAGTTTTTAGCTCTTTCAGATTCTGCTTTCAGAGGGGAGAGCTTTGTCCCAAATGGCTGGGGTTTTCGCAGCTGCCATTTCAGGCCCGGCTGGTTTCAGCTCTCAGCACACTGCGATGAACCCTTCCTGTCCGTCTGCCGGGCTGCCTTTAGTGGGAGCCTTGTTTCTCTGTCATTTTATGAGTTCTGGAGCTCTAAAATTTGTTTAGTGTCATATTTTGTAGGTATTTGAGGTAGTTATGGGGGGAGCTCCCAGAGTTCTCCTCTCTAGGTCCACTTCAGTGACTAGATTTGTACCTCCATCTGGTATCCCTGTTTTGATGCCACATACACATTTCCTACTTTCTGCAAGACAGCTGCATCTGGATGTTGCACTAACATTTCAAATTTAACTTATCCAAAAATGAATTTAAGTTAAAAAAAAATCATTACTGATATTTTAAAAAATGTTTTGCTAACAATTTCCAAAATAAATGAACAAATTATTAATGCTTTATGCTATACTTGTGCCGTTTTCCTAAGTGGAAAAAAGGAATCCTTCAGTCCCCTGGCCTTATACTTGGTTACTGCACTGATTAGAATTCTGATGTTTCTTAGTGGTGTTTCCTTTGTATTATGGTTATTGTGTAAATTCTTATCCTGGTTTAGCTTACTTTACTTTGCATTAATTCACATAAATCATTACCTTGTTTATATGAAAAATGTTAGAATCTTTTAAAAAATAAATTCAAGATTAAACATAATTAAGGCATCCCCTAAAGGGCCACATGTAGTAATTAAAATATTCAGTTTCTCCATTTTTTAAAAAAAGAGAATAAACAATTATGTTCATGTCATTCAGGACTTGTAATAAGATGTTTTGATAAGTAAAAGTAATCTGTTTCAATTTTATGTAAATGTAAGAATAATATATAAACTTGGCTTCCTTTAGGAGAATTCTTTTATTTCAGAGTATTTATTACAGCTGTTTCTGGAGAAATATGTAAGTTTTCTTACTTAGTAGTTCAGAATTGGAATTGGGTTCACTTTTCATTATGCCTATCAAAATAGAGGCTGCTTACTTCCCTGAAATACTGACACAGTGGGACACCTGTGTCTGCATAGTCAAACTGAGTTGTTCCAAGATTCAGCCTCTTGAAACCTGTATGAGGAAACTTCCCACAGTGTGTTAGCCATATTTTGTCACATACTTTTAAACTTAAGTTCTATAAAATAAGAAATAAAACAGTACATGCCATCTTTAGTATTCTGTATTAAGTAGTCTTCCTTAAATTTTCTTGCCATACTTTTATGTTCTCTCTTTTGTTCAAAAGATATAATTTAACTTCATTTCACTTTAATGTTATATATCCTATTTCCATTATACAGGATTTTCTCCAAGGAACATGTCTTACTCCTGACTGTAGAGGTATTATTTCTAAGATTGTTATCTTTGGTGCAACTGGCCATATTAAATGTGAAGTAAGTATCTTCTGAAAGCAGGATATGAGTAAATTGATCATATTTACATGTAGTCCTTGTGAGTCACTTGCTTATGAACCACTCCACCCCCAATTACCTCAGTTTATACTTGGAAGACTAGAAAAAATTATACTTATTTCAAAGTAGTGGAATTTAATGAAATAGCATAATAATAAAACAACACTACAGAATTCCTCTCCTCTTTGAGCCTGTTCTCCCACCATGGACACCATCAGTGAGAAGAGAAGATGTGCACAGGACCTTCTTGTGATCAGGGCACCCATTCTGAAAGGCCCTTCATGCCTCCACTGCTGCAGAGCTGCTGTTGTCTTCTGTGAGATTTGCTCTTGGCCAGGCATCACTTCTCAGATTCTCCCCACCAGGCTTCATGTTTGCTGTTCCTCAACAGATTTCATTGCTTTAGCAGATCTTCCACTGTTTTTTGTCACTCACTGTTCTTTCCACCATATAGTAACAGAAGAGATTATAGCTTTCTCAGACATTTCTACCATCCCCAGTAATGTTCTGTCTTTCAACCAGCATTCACTGTGTCCCACGGACCTCAGCTGAATTCAAAGTAGTACAGTCTTACACTGAAGTATAATATTTAGAACTTCCTGATGCTCTCCAAAGGGCAGTGTGGTGGGAAGCAGGGGAGTGCCCTAGTTCTCCTCACTCAGGCCTCAGCCCATTATTATGAAGGTCAGCCAGTGCCTGAGGGATGGTGGCCAGACCAGAATCATTCCCACTCTTTGATCTCTTCTTTTAACTACTTGCTTCTCTGCTGTGCAGAAAGAATAGATTATTATTTGTTTCTGAGATAAGTGGAGGGAGAAATCACCAGCCTTTCCTGCCTAAAGTAACTAATTAAGCCGTTGTAATTTCCATGGAACAGAGGAACATATTGGAAGAGTTTCTTTGCAACAATTTCATTGAGCTTTTGTTTGTTTGTTTGTTTAAGGAAATAAGAGTTCTGGGGATAGTTTTCTCAGTCATAATATAAGACATGAAGAGCTAAAATAAATTTATGACAATAAGAGTAGAAATGAGGAACTCAAAGGAGATAGTACAAGAGTGACTAGTTAAAAACAAATTGCAAATATAAAACATGATTTCAGCCTGGGCATTTGTTATCTTCTTTGAGCAACTGAACTAAAGGGGAAAGAGTTTCATAACCACTGGCTAAGAGAACTAACTGAGGAGAGCTGTAGTCTTCCCCAGCACGAACCTCCACTGAACACAGAACATAATGCCTCATCTCGTGACTACAGTCAGGACAGAGGTGGAAGCTGAAAGGGCTGTAGTCCTCCCCTACAGGAGAAAAGCTCACTAACCACGGCATTCCCAGTGAATTCTGGACAGGGCATTAAGTGACCCTGATGATGACCTGGAGGGGAGATGTGATGCCCACCAACAGGCAGTGGAGATCCAGAGCAGGACTTACAATGCATTAACTTGATGATATCTTCAGAAGATTCCAGGAGTTCTGCAGCAGGTGGCTAGGTAGACCACTGGGGCTAGAGTCAGCAAGACCTGAGTTCAGATCCAACCTTAGGCACTTACTAACTGTGTGACTCTAGGCAAATCACTTAACCTCTGTCTGCCTCATTTTCTTTGATGGCAAATTGAGAATAATAATAACATCTACGCCATACGATTGTTGTGAGGATTAAATGAAATAATATTTGTGAAAGCTCTCAGCACAGTGCCTAACAGGTGCTATGCAAATACTTATCCCCTTCTCCTTCTTGTGCATGTGTGCCCTGGTCATATGTACCCCAATGTGTTCCTTATGCAAGCCCACTCTTCCCACTGGAAGTATGTTTATTTGTTAAAGTGTGCTCAGAGTTTGTGAGGGAGTATCCTGTTATTTTATTGCTATGCTATTTTATCAGATGCTTCAGTTTTACTAAGTTTACTCTCTAGTTCACTGGTAAAATTAAACACATTGGTAGAGGCTTCTAAACCTTCGTTTAGAGAAGATTCTGATGACTAAAAACCTAGGATAGCTTTCTGATGTCCTGTAAGAGGAGGTTCTTGGGGAGAAAGAATTCTTGGTCTTTTAAAAATTTAAGTTAAGCCTTCATCTCTGTGTTTTGGATAACACCTGTTAAAGAATGTGGGGTGTTTTTGTTTTATGCATTTTTCATTATTATAAAGAGGGAAAGGCTTTTTTCTATTTTTATTTTATTCTTATTGTCAACTTTGTTTTCATAATCGTTTTGTTCTTAAGAATGGAAGAGTAGCACTTCCAACTTCATTCTCTTTAGAAGATAATTTTAGCAGGAATAATGTTCCTGAACTAGAATTTATCCTTAAAAATTTGCTACTCACTCATAACTTAAATAGTTGGTAGGCTATTCTTTTATTTTTCGTCTTTACAGTTAATTCATTAGGATGCACCTTTATTTAACAGGGTTTTTCATTGATTAGTCATTACAAGTTTTTTATTATTTATTTTGTGAACTTATGAAGTACTTAATGTTTTCTGATAAGTCTTTTGCTGTTTAAATAACTATATGGAAATGTGAATCAAATTTTAGATATTATTTCCTTTCCTTTATTTAAAGTTTGAACATAGAGTCACAAAAGAAAGGGATCCACCAAGACCTGTCATGAAGCAGAAATGTTCTAGGTAAGAATTCTGACTGAATTATCAGTAGACGAGACACTAGAGTTAGAATATAATTTTGTTAAATTCAGTCTTCTAGATTATGCAGTTTTAAAGTATCTTTTCTGCATTTTAAAAATGTTTAAGAAAGAGCTTTTGATAATTTTCTTAAGAATTTAAAACTTCAAGAGGATCATCCTAGAGATATATATACCTACTGTTTATGCATCAATTAATTTTCATTAACTGGTAATATTTATTAGCCTAGAGAAGATAAAAGTTAAAGAAGAAAGAAAAGTAAAAAGAAAACTTCAAAAAAAAGAAGCAAGAAAATTAGCAAAAGAGAGAATGGAAGAAAAAAGTAGAGAAAGCAGCTCATCTAAGCATGGGGATCATAAAGGTATGCAGAAATTTATGGTATTTGTTTGAATAATTTATTTACATATCAGATAGTCTTGTGTAATTAGGTATGTCTTTGGTAATTATATTGGTTTCTGGTTCAGACTTTAGACAGTGATTACTAACAATATCCTAACCAATCAAGAAGCTTTTTAAAGTGCTTTGTTTCAGGAACTATTGTAATAGCCTACTGATGGGTCTGCTTGCCTCAAGTCTGTCCTCCCACCATTTCATATTTCATTTTGCCACCAAAGTTATTTTCCTAAGGTGTAGATTCATCCATATTACTCCTCTAATCATTAAAACTTCAGTGTCTCCCTATTGCTTCAGGATCAGATGCAAAATTCTCTTTTTGGAATTCAGAGCCCCTTGTAACCTAGTCCCCTCCTAACTTTCCCTTAATCCCTGCTACTTGTTCCATTAACAAGAGACCCCATCCTTCATCTGTGGGCACTTTCTCTGACTGTCCCCCATTCCTAGAATGCTCTCTTCATCTCTGCTTCCTAGCTTCCCTGGCTTGTTTGTAAGTTCCAACTTAAATTCCATCTTCTGCAAGAGGCCTTTTCCAGTCCATGCTTATTCTAGTACCTTTCCTCTCTTATTATGCCTGTCCTGTCTATCCTATATATGGCTTGTTTATACATAATTGTTTGCTTGTTTGTTTCTCCCATTAGATTGTGAATTCCTTGAGGGCAGGGACTGTCTTTTGTCTCTTTTCCTGCCCCCACTACTTACCACAGTCCATGGCACGTAGCAGATGATTGATACATGTTCATTGGCTGATTATTCTAGTGTCTCATCTCCACAAGCAAGCCATTAAAGAACATTTGTTAAGAAGTATTGCAGAAGAAAGAAAGCATTAGTTTAGAAAAAATCAGGGTAATTAAAAGACAGTCTCTCCATTAAAGATATCTACCCTATATTGAAGCCTCAAATCACATTTTAAAGATAAAATATCCCATAAAATATCCCATAAAGATAACATATACCATGATAACTTTACTTTGGCAAATATTGTTTTCTGAACTTTATTATTTCATAGTTGACCTTATTTTTCAGGAAAGGAAAAAAATATGTGTCTTACTGATTTTGCCATGTTTGGCATTAGCCAGTCATCAGATATCTGTTTATTGTTACATTTATCAAGTATAAAATGTATACTAATACCCATTAGAATGCCATCCTTTTGCTCTGGTGCACAGCCTGAAGAGTGAATTGAGATATATTTTTTTAAAGTGAAAATATTCTGCACCTCAGAATTCACTTACGTAATTTTTTCTAGTTGCTTATTTATAAGCTAATATTTTTGATAATATGGTGAAGTATCCATAAAGAGTTTAAGTTTAAAATTTATGGCCTTTTTATGTAAAAATACAATAGTAAAAACAAATTCATTCAAAATGAAGTTCTAAATTACGTTTTTGTCTCTCACTTTTATTCTGATAAAAATTTCCTGCCAGTGGTTCTGAACCTGTATCTACAGTACTTTCAATAGTTATTCCCATTTGACTTAATTGTTGTTCCTTATTTAAAAGTTTAATTTTTTTACCTAATATTTATAGTAGTTTATTAAGTGATATATAAAATGAAGCCAACAATACAGAAAGGAAGAGATATGTATTTGAAAATATTTGTAAGCTAAGGGGACATTGGACTAAATGATCTCTACAAGTTTCTTTCAGCCCTCAATTTATTCAATTAAAAATAAGCTAAAAGAAAAACTGTATGTATACACATACAATGTATTACATAATGTGGTGTAATATTTGGTCTTTCTCAACTTATTTAATGATTGATCTCATTCCATTTGACTAATCCTGCTGTATATACTAATTCTATTTTAGGATTTGTACAAAGTTGCCAATTTCCTGATGATAGGATTTTGCAGTATATAAAACAAAATGCTGATCAAATTAAATCTGGCATTCAGGACACTTCCAAACTTCTCAGAGAATTGAATTCTTGGAAGGTAATAAACACGGAGGATTATTCAAATTCTATCTTGGATAGCAATTTTCTAACTGAAACAGTGGAGCGTCTCATTGACCATTTGATACGAAAAAACAATAGAGTAAACACAAGAATTTTTCTACATGTATTGAGTGAGATCGAAGAAATAAATCCCAGACTACGTGACTGGATCCAGAAACTCAACAGTTTAGGTATGTCACTTCCTTCTAGAGAAACTTAATTTCGTATATTGAATGATCAGTCTGATATTTTATTTTTTTAAATTCTCTTTGCCAATTAGAATGTGTAGAGGTTTTTAACTGAAGAGCTGTAATGGCCTTAGGAGAAAATTATACTGTAGGGAGATGACATGGTACACTGGAAAGAGCATGGGATTCAGAGCTTGGGGCCCTCGCCTTGAATCCCAGATCTGTCTTTACAACCTATGTGACCTTGAGCTAGTCACCAAACATGTTTAAGACTTGACTTCATCATCTGCAGAACATCTGAGGGAGTAGAACTGTATGACCTCCAAAGCCCTTTTTTAACTGTAAGTTTTATTATTGTGTTTTATGAGGTTTTTTTAACTTGTTAATAAACTTTTAAATTGTCAAAAATAGGTATAGCTTTATATTCAGTTCAATTGCTAAAACTGGCAAAAAAAAAAAAAGAGAAGTTTTAAAAGAGCTTAAATTATCTCAAAAGTAAATTCTGATCCTGAGGAAAAGGAAAATACCATGTGGTTGCTGTAGAACATAAGGAGAGATTATGTTAGGGTTTCTTAACCTTTTTGGTATCATGGGTCCCTTTAGCCATCTAGTGAATCTTTTAGACTCCTCATAGCTATAGCTATGAAAAGAATAGCTTGTATTTATGTAGCGCTTTTAAAGTTTGCAAGTGCTTTTCAAATATTGTCTCATCTGATACTTAGAACAGCCCTGACAGGTTAGGTTCTGCTTGTTTTTACAGATGAGGAAATTGAAGCAAACAGAGACTAAGTGACTTGACCAGGCTGACTGTGCCACCCAGTGCCTAGTCAAGTGTAGTCATTCAGTATAGAAAAAGTAGAGTAGATTAGAAAAGGAAGGCATGTTTTAGATAAAAACATCTACCATCTTTCTCTGAAGGTTTTCTTGAGCCTCTTCTCCTTCCCCTACTTCAGCCCAGACTGCTGGTACTTTGTATTTATTCTCTATATACTTAAATATGTACCTGTTATCTCCTCCAAAAGAATATAATCTCTTTGAAAGTAGGGTTCACTTAATTTTTAAAAAAATTTATATAAAGCCCTGAACAGTTCCTATCACATAATAACTGTTTAATCAGTACTTCTTGATTGTTTGGTATGCCAAGCTGCTGACTACTG
Source organism: Pseudochirops corinnae (assembly GCA_028646515.1). Taxonomy (NCBI): domain Eukaryota; kingdom Metazoa; phylum Chordata; class Mammalia; order Diprotodontia; family Pseudocheiridae; genus Pseudochirops; species Pseudochirops corinnae. Next base: position 48,665,920 of record CM053591.1, on the reverse strand, counting down.
TCTTGATTTGCTGACTGGATGGTATATGGTGACTAGCTTGAGCCATTGATGGGGAGAGAACTTTTAATCTTGAAAGTAGCAGTTGACCAGAATGCCATCTTTAGTGTATTAATACTTTAGTGTATTGGCTCTATGTTGCCAAACTCCATTTTTCTAATTTCACTGACAATGTCTTATGCTATATATTATAAAAGTACAGTAAAATCTTATTAATTTATACTATTTGAATTCCACAAAATTCATTTTACATTGGTATACAGTTAAGGTATGAAATACTTAAATTTCAGTACTTTGGGATAGCAACTAAAACTAGATGTGGTCCTAAGCTACTTGCTTTAATGACTGGATAAAAATTATCATAACCAATCAATTAGTTGGTAAATTAGGTAAATAATGCATATGAAATATTTTTTAAATTTGTACTAAGTATTTTAAATGCTTTCTCTTAAAATTTTATTTTTTGTTATTGTTGGGGCAGGTAGGTAGCACAGTATATAGAGTGCCAGGCCTAGAATTAAGAAGACATCTTCCTCAGTTCAAATCTGGCCTTAGACACTTATTAGTTGTATGACCCTGGGCAAGTCGCTTAATCCTGCTTGCTTCAGTTTCCTCATCTGTAAAATGAGCTGGAGAAGGAAATGGAAAGTCACTCCAGTATCTGCCAAGAAAACTCCAAAAATGGGGTCACAAAGAGTAGGACATGACTGAAATGACTGAACAACAAATTTTAAATGTTTTCTCTTAAAATATTATTTATATTATTAATTTCTGTTTTGCTTTGTTAAGCAAAGATGACTTCACAGCAAAGGTAAAATGAATTTTTTTTATATTAGTGGAAATTTAAGAGAAGTAATTCATTCCCTGTTTAACTCCTTAATAAGAAATAATTATGTTTTGAGAAAGGATTTTTTTTTTAATTTCAGGTTTGGATGCTACAAGAATGTTTTTTTCACGTCATGGTGATTCTATTAAAAAGCTTGATTTTAAACTCGTAACTGTTCTATGGGGTGAGAAATACGGTCATAAACTAGACCACATAATCAGTTGTGAAGAGAGAAAGATAGTTGAATATTTCAATAATCCAGGATCCCTGAAGGAAGCTCGCTGCATAATATGGCTATTAGAAGAAAATAGAGAGAAGTTTCCAGCACTGCATAATGCCTTAGATGAATTCTTTGATTTAATGGGTATGTAACCACAGCAACAATATAACATACTTTCACCTAAGCTTTTATTCTACCTAACCTTGGGTAATTCTTGGAAGCTAGAAGACTGAATTTTCAAATTTGAGCTTGAATTTTCCAATTGTAATGAATTTCATCATTTATTTCAGAAATAGGAATAAAAAATGTTTTCAGTGTTATGTTGGAGGAACTACATACCATTTATTCAGATAGAATAATAGAACAATGAGGTTTTCTTTGCAGTGTACTATTGTTATGGGTAAATAAAGTCTATGAAAAATGAAAATTCACTTTAATTACTGACCTTTTCTTATTCTTACTTGCCCAGAAAAAATAATGAAATTATACTTTTAAATATATGTGTATCTCAGGAGTTGCTACTAAGGTATTCCCTCCTATATCTTATGGGATGAAGGCTTTGGTATGAGAGCACAAGCTCTGGCAAGTCCTACCAGGTAAAGAGACTTTGAGAGGAAGCTTGGAAATGGACCATGTATTTGTTGTCTGAAAATCAGCCGAGACAAGAATGGAGAGGTTCATCCTCAGGATGTCCCCCAAAATGATAAATGTTTAAGCTACAGCAACTCTCAAAGACTTTCCTCAGTTATAGAGGGGTTACATCCCTTCATCCATAAGGGGTAGGATGAGTCCAATATTAATGATAGTTAAGCTTCTTAAAGTATTTTAGTATTTAGATCAATTTGGTTGGTTAAGATGTTGGTAAATTTTGAAGTTTGGCCATTTTAAAGGCCTTTTGGTACGTATAAGTTAGTGTAGTCACTCAGATTGATATGCGTTAATGTAAAACTGTATATTAAGATGAAAAAGGTAGAAACTATTCAAAAGTGTATCATGTATAAAACTCAAGAAAATATTTGACTGCTTTGGTATCAGTTGATGTGTATCAAAGTCAGTATGGAACTTTTTAGTATAAGAATAGTATAATATTAGTTTTTATATGCCATATGGTATTTGTTTTATTTAAAGCCTATTAAATGAGTGATGGTGGTGTATTCAAAATACAATAACTTGGAGAACAGGGAGCCGGGTTTTAGTCCAAGCTCTGCTACTGACCAGCTATCTAACACTGCATAAGTCACCGAATTCTTCTGTGCTTCAGTTTCCTCATTCCTTCATGCCTGTTTATATGTGAGAGAGAGAGAGAGTGACAGCGTGAGAGAGTGTGTGTGTATGTATGTGTGTGTGCGTATGTGTATGTGCATGCCTCAGAAACTAAACTTTTTCTTGCTATCTTATTTTAAGAGGCAAAAATTAGAGGAGGGCCGGGGAGAGGAAACTACAAAGTGGTCCAAAAATCATATGTTGTTTGACTCCGTTGGTGAGTAGACTCCTCAGTAAGAGTCTCACACAAAGTAAAGTGGCTTTATTCTTCTAAAGCAATTATTTAATGCTTGGGAAGTAATTTTCAAATTGATACCAAAATATATAACCTAAATTGGTTTGCTCATATCACAAATTTCTACCCAAGTGATTGCACTAAGAAAAGCAGATGGTTGTCATGTAAAAACAATCTAAGATGGATAGAATTTGAGCCCAATAAGTCACCTTCTATGGCATAGTCTGGAATGAAAAATGGAGTACTTTTGACTATGGATGTTTCTGTTGACTGCAGGGAACACCAGTAATTGACCAGGAAAGTATTTTTTCAAATCCTGTTTTAGCAGTTACTCCAGAAGAACTAAAACAGTATGTTCAGTGGTACTGTCATAAATGTTTTCTACTCCCATTTAATTTGCTATTTAATTTCATTTTGCTCTGGCAATTTTCCTTTTGGTTTTTGATCCAAAGTTGTATAAAGACTATTAGGTAGTATAATATTTTGTTCCTTCATTTCACATCTGGGTTAATTTCCCCAGTGATTTCAGTGTGTTTTGTAAAAACGTATACTTTGGATTTTCTTATATAATTATTTATCTTTCAATAGATGGCCCTTGCACTATATTAAAGAAACAAGAAAATGAAGATACTTCAGTAAGTTATTGTTTTGCTTTATTTTATAAATTTCATTTTATAAGGTATCCTAATTCCCTGATATCATAATGCAAAGAGTTTTTTAGTTTCATATTTTTATTAACACCTTTTCTTTTTATTTCACCTTCATTTCAGATTATATCTGTTCCCCAACTCCCTCCCTAGCAAGCCATTCCTGGTAACAGAATTTAAAAAAAAAATTGGCTCCCCAAAACTAATCAACACGTTAACTGAAAGGGACTATATGCTGTATTCCATACCAATACAGTCTTACAGCTCTATAGACAAGAGAGATACAGTTTATCTTCTCTTCTGCCAAGCCAAGTTTAGTCATCGTTTATATTCCATTTGTTTTTATTCTTGTTGTTCTTTTCATTCACATGTTTGTCATTGTTTATATCATTCTTCTGGTCCTGCCTACTTCATTTTGCATCAGTTTATATGTCTTCCCATGCTAATTCTGAATTCAGGTACTATGATTTGTTTAGCCATTCCTTAATCCGTGGCATGTGCTTTTTGGCTCTTTTTCTTTGCTGCTACATAGTAACAATTACAGAATTTAATAGTTGGAAGGAACTTAAGTGGCCATCTGGTCTAACTTTTGCCACTATAATGTGCCCGATAAATGGTCATCCAGTCTCTACTTAAAGACTTCTAATTAGTAACTTACCATATCTTATGATAGCCCAATCCAGTCTTGGACTGTTCTAATTGTTAGATAGTTTTTCCAACATCTCCTGTGAATTTTCCTCTGGGCAATTACTAATCATTGCTCCTAGTTCTATTCTCCTGGGCTAAAGAGAACAAGCTTATTCCCTCATCTGCATCAAGGTTCTTAGTGAAATGGAAACGGCCTAAACCATACAAAAGTCTCCCTACAGGCTACAGATTGACTTAGAAAACCATATATATTAATGTTATTGATGTTCTGTTGTCTTTTGTTAAATGTAAGCAAACTACATTTTAATCTGTTTTATCCCACACTGGAGTGTTGGGCTTGGCTTTGTGTTTGAAATCTCTGCTCTACCTGACCCCCTTAAATCTTCTCTTCTCCAGACTTAAAATTTCCTTTAATCAGTCTTATATGATGTGGAATCAAGGTCCTTCATCATCATACCCTCCTCTGGGTACTCTTTATCTTATCAGTTCTACAAACTATGGCATTCTAGAGACTGAACCTATTATTATTCCGAGGAGAAGTACAATAGGACTATCACTTAACTGTTCCTAGAAGCTGTGTCTTTCTTAAAGAAGCCTAAGTTCCCATTGTTGTTATTTGGTAGTTTCGGTCATGTTCTACCCTTCTTGACCCCATTTTGTGGTTTTCTTGGCAAAGATACTGGAGTGGTTTGCCATTTTCTTCTCTAGCTCATTTTACAAATAAAGAAATTGAGCCAAACAGGGCAAAGTGACTTTTTAGCTAATAAGTGTCTGAGGCCAGATTCGAACTCATGAAGAGGAGTCTTCCTGATTCCAAGCCCTGGTGCTCTGTCCACTGCACCACCTCATTGCATAAGATCCCATTAGGTTTATTTTTTTCAGTTGTATCCAACTCTTCAAGGTTCCAATTGTGGTTTTTCTTGGAGCACCTAGGTGGTGCAGTGGATAGAATGCCCAACCTGGAATCAGAAGACTTCTCTTAATCAGTTGAGATCTGGCTTCAGACACTTACTGACCCTGGGCAAGTCACTTAACCCTGTCTGCCTCAGTTTCCTCATCTATAAAATGAGTTGGAGAAGGAAATGGCAAACCACTCTAGTATCTTTGTCAAGATCCCATTAGTATTTTTTTTGTCTGCCACATAACACTTTGGAATCAAATTGTTTTCAGTCCACTAAAATATACAGATCTTTTAATATTCAATTATATCTTTATATTTATCACTGTTGAATTTCATCTTCTTATATTAAATCCAGTGCTCTAGCTTCTCATGATCTTTTTGGTCCTTGACTTTTTCATCCATTGTGTTTGCTGTTCCTCTCAGCTTTGTATCGTTCACAGATTTGATGGGCATGCCATCTGTTCCTTTATCTGAGTCATGATAAAATTGTTAAACAACCCAAGGCCAATTATAGATCTCTGGGGTACTGTCCTGGAGACTTCTGCCACCTGGACATTGAACCATTAAATACTTCTCAAGGTTGTTTTTCTGTTTTTGTTGTTCTTTCCATTTATATTGTCTTATTTATTATGTGAATTGTTTCCCAGGTTCTGCTTCACTCTGCTTAGGTTTATATTAAACCTTTCTCTGCATTTGTCATATTCATAATTCTATTATTTATATTCAAGTATCATCATTCCTTTAGTCATTCCTTATCCTTAGAAATCTACCTTGTTAATACTTTTTTGCTCCTGTAGGAAGTGGTGCTATGAATATTTTGGTATATATGGGACCTTTTTGTTTTTACCTCTCTGAGGTATATGGCTAGCAATAGAATATCTGGATAAAGGGTTGGAGCTCATTTTCTTAGCGTAATTCCAAACTGCTTTCCAGAATAGTTGTATCAATTCAGAACTCCACGTACAATATATTTATATGCCGTTCTCCCGTAACCCTTTTAGTACTAACTATTCCAATTTTCTAGGTGTGAGGTAAAATCTTAGAATTTTTTGAAAGTGCATTTCCTCTTTCAGTGAATTGGAGTAATCTTTCATATTGTTGATCATACATGCTAATTTTCACGAATCTTTCAATGAAAAAGATACTTTACAATTACTTGTATTAAATATATATTTGAGAGGCAGTGTGGTTTAGTGGACTTGAAGATTAGCCTTGGAATGAAGCTACTTGGGTTGAAGTCTTGTTTCTAATATGTGCAATCTGTGTGACCTTTCATCTAATCTCTCCCCATGCCCCAAGTAACTCAAAAAAAGGAATTCTCACCCTGGAATCTCAAGTGGTACATGGATAGATATCAGGAGATTTTGAACTTGGATGGGAAAAATATTTTAATAGTTTTATTTTAGTATTATTGGTTTCCTTTGTAATCCTATGCATTTTATTTTAAGCCTATAAAAAGATTCTGAGAAAGAGGGTCACTAGGCTTCACCAGACTGTCAAAGAGGTCCGTAATGCAAAACAAAGATAAAGAACCCTGCTTTAAGACTTTAAATTGCAGTTAAGAGCCAGTCTTCAGCAGCGGAGGGAGTTCTCTATACCATTAAAGTCATAGGTCATTTTCTGTCCCTGCCAGAGAAAGGCAAAATGTTGTCAATTCTGCAGTTGCCTTATATGTGGTTATTTTGTTATTATTATTATTATTATTGCTTTTGAGTTTGGGTTTTGGTTTTTTTAGTGATGTAATAATGATTTATGGCACTTCTTTTCTGCCAAACTGGACCTCAGACAATGGGTGAGATCAGGAGAGAATTAGAATAGGACAAAGGACATACAATGTTTATGAATACTTTCCACTGGAATTGTATTCCAAAACCAAATTAAAATTATTTTTTTGTCATCCATTGTGTATTATCCTTCCCTTTTCCTTTTCTGTTTAAGAAAACAGCTGTTGAACTTAGAGCAGATAATCAACAATTAACTGCACAACACTTATATAAAATGTCCATTCTTGCAGGGTTTTTTGAGAAGGGCCTTCAGGATCTCAGCACTTTCAACTTTAGCTGGAAATGGATAATTAACATTATGCTAACATGACGATAAGATATAGATGATGTTTGTTTTTCTTAAAACATTTTAAGTTCTGTTGTTTTGCCTTAGAAGGATTTTGATAAAGTAGGTTTCTTCTTAGTTGTTCTTGCAATTTAGTTTGACTAGGTTGAATCTGTAATGTTTACTTCAGAATTGTATTTTTTAGTAGCTCTGAGAGCTATTTTCTCTGTTTTGGCAAATAATTTTGATTATTTATATAGATAAATGAAGAGAATTTTTTTCTGAGAGTTTTCAAGGACAAAAACCAAAGAAACATGTTAAGTTATAAATGTGACATTATGCATAAGATCATAAAAGAATGTAAAAAATATTAATCATCTAGCCATTACCTAATTGTCTAATGATTGAATAATTGCTTGAAATTACATAAGACCTGAACTTGGGAAATATTAAAATTTTGTGTTCAAAATATAACCCCTAGTCTTTCTGATGATAGCACAATAGTATATATTTCAATTTTAGAAGAATGATTTTAGCAACTTTTTGAAATTATTTTTTACTAGTAATTAGCTACAAAAGGATTTAAGGTGAAACTATGATATTCTGCATTTTTAACCATAAAATACCTTCCCTTCAAAATTCATTTTAGAATATTTCGTCACAGTAATGATAGGAAGTATCATCTACCCCTGTTTTACAGATGAAGAAACAAATATCAAAAGAGGTGAAATAATTTGACCATGGTCAGATAGCCAGTTAGTAGAGGAGTTTTTACTTGAATCCAGGTCTTTTAAGTCAAGACTTTTCCCGCTATACCAGGCTACCTGATCATCCACTTCCACAGATGTTTGATCTGGAATCCAGAGCCTGGTGTCTATAAAATTTCACATCAAAAAATACATTTTGTGGAATACAGAAAAGGCAGTGATTATAAGGACTGAACATCCTGTTTATAATTAAGTTCTATATGCTAATAATCAAGCTATATCTCTATTTTTATTACTTTGGGGAAAGGTTTACTATAATATTATTGGATCCAGTGCCCCAAAATGCTATTCCCTAATGTATGTCAGCTGATAATTTTTTTTTCTTTTTTTCTAGACTAATGTTATTAAGGTAAAAAACAAAACCAGAAAAAGGAAGCATAAGGAATCAAAGGTAATCAATCTTTTCTTTTCTGTATGTGTTCTATTAAACTAAGACTTTGGGGTTAGAGATTGGTTGACTTGTGTGGTGATTTTAAAATGTTTGCTTGGAGAACACCTCAGAATTTCCAATATAACATACTGTTTTCATAAATGATGGCTTTTAGTTAGCTTGGTTACCAGCTCTTCTATATGTGTTCCTCTACTAATTTCACAGACTTTCAGAATTTGAGAATTAGAAGGGAATTGTCCAGCCTGTACCTGAAAAGGAATCCCCACTGTAACCTACATAAGTAGTCACCCAGCTTGAAGACCTCAAAGAACAGAGAACCTACTTCCCAAGGCAGCCCATTCCACTTTTGGACACCTCCATTAGAACGTTTTTCAGTTCTAAATTTGCTTTTTGGCAACTTTAACACATTTCTCCTAGTTTTGCCCTTTGGAAGCTAAATAAAACAAGTCTAATCCCTCTTCTATATGAAGATACCTCAGATACTTGAATACAACTATTGTATCCCTCATCAGTCTTCTTTCTAGCCTACAAGTCTTGATAAAGTTTTCAATGCTGGGCTGTGTGGGCAGTTTATTCACTCTTCTGTATTTCTTCCTCAAGCTTCTGTCTAGTACATTTTTTGAAAGAAACTCATTGTGCCGTCTTGGCTCTGCCTCCTGGACTTTACATTTTGAAAAATTAACTTGATAATATAGAACACTAAAACTAATGGTAGAATAAATAAGAAATAACAATAGTCTTCATGTCTGAAAGATTAAAATCTACGAAGTTATTTAAGACTACATTATCTAAAGTATATGAAATAGGGATTGATGGAAAAATTTGAAATATTCCAAATGATAGAATTACTAGAAAAGACTAACCAGAAAACATCATTAAATGTAACTAAAAATATTGGAGGCAAAAGCAGACCTTTAGGTCTAGATTGGTCAACTGAATAGAATCCTTGTGGGTTAGTCAACAACCTGTTATACCCCTCTGATTGTCTCTCTTTAAGTTGGCAGCTTTTCATCAATAAAAGCAGACAAGAGTGTAATGTGGTGGTGGTTTTGCTTCTGAGTTTGGCTTCTCCCTGGGAGAAAGAACAGGAGAAGGTGTTGGGGTGAAAAACAAGCAGCTATGAAGGTGACTTTATTAACTTTGGAGTTAGTGAAGAAGTCTAGGGACTGAATTTGGAAAGAGGAAATCTGGAAAAACTTGAGAAGTAGAAAGAGAGGTTCACCCCCACAAGTAGAGAGTCTGAAAAGGAGCGGGAAGAGAAGGAGAAAGATCTGAAAAGGAGGTGTAGAAGCAGGAAAAAGAGAAAGACTCAGAGAGGAGAAAGATATGAAGGACTTAGGAAAGAAAGGGAGCTGGTAAGAAATGGTTAAGAGAAGGGAAAAATACACCTTCTGGAAAGATGTACTTTCATCTCCAAACCTAGTATACCACCTGAACATAGCTTTAAAAGATACTTATTGAGTTGAAGGGAAGAATAATGACCACTGAAATATGAGATTCTTCCTAAAGAGAAGGAAACTAGACATTATGCAGAAGTAGCTTCTTTTTCTCCAAGAAGTGGTGCTATGTATTCGTAGGCTAAGAGATTACCCAGCAAAGGTCAGAGGAAGAAGTAGTGATTGGTGACTTCCTGATAAGGCAAAAACAAAACTAATTATAGCATCATATTTACTCAGTAGTGATCAAACTATCATGATACTCACACAACCTGGGTCACTACTCACCTACTCTCCCACACTCCAGTTGACTCTCATGTTCATTGAGGGAGAGTGAGCACACACAGAAACCTGCCAGGGAGGCATGTGACTGAGGAAGTCCATGAGGAAAGCCTTGAGGAAACTCACAAGTTTGGATGGCAAGACTTGAAACCCCTTCTGTGCAACTGCCTTTCATAGTCCTCATTGCTCCTGCTGGGCAAATCTACTCTTCTCCCAAACTGATGAAGCTAAAATTCTTTCACTCGTTTAAAAGGGTTCTAAGAAGTTGTAGTAACAAGCAGTTGCCTTCATCTAGAGAACTGTGAAGGTGCTCAGCTTGGCTTGCTGGTCAGTGTAAATAACTCAGAAAGCTTCTCACACAACAATATTCTGCATTATGCAGTTATATCCAAGTTTCTTCTTATAGCTAAGAAGATGGAAAGCCTCTCTTTTCTCCCTCTCCTACCGTAAGGGAAGTAGAGCAGTTATGCAAATTTTAGCAGGGTTCAACTCTATTCAAACTACAAAGCTGTGAGCAGAGCATTTAAAGCATTTTCATCAGCTGACTCTCCTGTTGTGTTATTTACACCGCTCCTACTGGCTGCTTAACTCAGCTGTGTCACATTTGGCATTTCAGCCCACTCTTTCTTGACTCTTAATTCATCAAACAAGAGCCTTTTTGTGGTCTGTGAACATCTTTCACAAAATACACCTTTCCGTCAGATAGGAAGCCATTGTCTTTATTCAGTCACCCCATAGTCTCCAAACAGTTGTTTGATAGACTCCTTTGTGAGCTAACCTTCTGAATTCTAAAACAGTAACACGCAAATGACCTAAGAGTATCGTGATACTGTATAGCTTCAGTCATTTCTCTACCTTCAAACTGTTCAGTCTTCTGAGAAGTTCTGTATCTGGTCTTCCTAACGACCTATTTCTTTTGAAATATTTTGATAGAAAAACTTTTTTATAATTTTTTTCATGCCCCTTTCTTCTGCTAACTCTTTACATTTTAAATGGACATTACTTTACACAAATCCAATCAAAAGGGCTTTAAATGGAAAAGGAAGGGGAAGGAATGAAACCACTTCTGTATCTCCATCAAGCTAGATAACATAGAGCATAACTACAAGAGAAGAACAGCAGTAAATACAACCTCAAATTCATGTATGTACGGCTGTGCTGATAATTACATACATTTAAAACTTACAAATAGAAATTTTTAAATAATGAGATAAAGATGAATACTATTTGATTTTGGAGTTAATAGGGAGCCAGTGGGGTTTTTAATCAGTCAGTAAACACACATTAAGCACCTACAGTGTACCAACCCTGTGCTAAGTGAGTATGACATGATCAGACCTGTGTTTTAAGAAAATCTTTTGGCATCTGTGGAAAATGAGGTTAGAGAAGCAACAGAATTGAAGCAAAGAAAGAACAGTATGAGATGTACTGATTGTCTGAACTAGGGAAGTAGCTATGTGACTAGGAAAAAGAGGTCAGATGAGAGTAATGTTGTGCAAGCAGAAATGACAAGATTTGGCAACAGGTTGGCTATGTAGATGAGGGCATTGAACAAGTCAAGTATAATGTCGGGGTCATGACTCTGGGTTACTGGAAGGATGGTAATATAGTTAAAGAGTGAAGTTCTGAAAATAAAAGTGGGACTGAAATTATCCAGCTTTTCAAAATATCCTTAAAGTTAGGCCCTTGAAGCATGCTAAGTTTTTTAAGGAAGCAACATGATTCTCCCACTTTCTTGATACTTGGACTTTTGTTTTCTCTTTGCTTTATCTCTACATTCAATCAAACCAATCATGAGATTCTTTGTAGGGACTGTGATCTGTAAAGAGGCAGCTGGTGGAGCACCAGACCTAGAGTAAAGGAGGCTTGAGTTCAAATGTGACCTCAGATACTTATTAGCTGTGTGTCCCTAGGCAAGGCCCCTGTTTTCCTCAGTTTTCTCAGCTATAAAATGGGTATAATAGTGACATCTATCTCTCAGGGTTATTGTAAGGATTAAATTAGATAATATTTGGAAAAACACTTACTACAGTGCCTAACACATATTAGGCACTCTATAAATGCTTGTTCCCACCTCCCACCCCCACTTCCTGTTGTATGAGTGTGTTGGAATGAGGTCGGGTAAGAGTGTTCTTTTGCCTTTTGGATTTATATCCTGTGAATAATTAAAACAGTTTTAACTAAGAGGACTTTTGTTTTTCCTGTTAATAGGAAAAACAGCCATGTTAATTTCATTAATATTTCTTTGTTATTTGTGGTTGCTGTTATTTATTTATGTTACTGTACCTCTTTGTGCATGAGAAAATCAGACAGGGTTTAATTCAGGTAATCACGTTACATGCTTAAATATATAAATCCTTTATTACTTTTACTAATGATTATTTTTTAAATAAGTTTTTTCATATTACTTTTTAGTAAGAAACCATTGCCAATTCTTTCCTCTTTTCTCTCCCTCCCTTTTTTTACCCACCTCCCCCTCTCCCAATGTAGCCTGTTTTTATACTCTCTGGAGTTGGTGGAGTAACACAAAATGATGATAAAACTGGTACAGATGAAAGCAGTTTGTGAGTACATCTTGCAGTTTAAAATCTTACTT
>CM053591.1:48637505-48653162 GCA_028646515.1 Pseudochirops corinnae | reverse complement strand
ATAGGAGAGAACAGACTGGGGGAGGGGGGACACACTGGGATGGCTGTTTTGGGGCGGTGGGTGGGGGAAAGAGGGGTAGAAAATATGTAAATCAAAATCTTGTAGAAATGAACGGTGCAAACTATAATAAAATTTAAAAAAAAGTTACATAAATATTTTTTCTTACTATCTAGCTTTTAGATTTATTGACGTATAAATTACCTATATGGCAGAACTTGACAGAATAGGAAAAAAGAATAGAGAGAGAACAGTAGAGAACCATGTCCCCCTTCATCTCTAGAAACATTTTTCTTTCTTTTCTGTGTAATTGCTCATATGCTTTTTATTTTTAAATTTTATTAGTTTTTAGTTTTCAACATTCATTCCACTAAGATTTTGAGTTCTAAATTTTCTCTCCCTCCACTCCTTCTTCCCCAAGACAGTGTGCAATCTGATACATAGGCTACACATTTATAATCATATTAAACATATTTCCACATTTGTCATGTTGTAAAGAAAAATTAGAACCAAGGGGAAAACCATAAGAAAGCAGAAACAAAAAAGAGAGAGAGAGAAAATAGTATGCTTCAATCTGCATTCAGATTCCATATTTCTTTCTCTGAATGTGGATAGCATTTTCCATCATGAGTCTTTTGGAATTTTCTTAGATCTTTGTATAGCTGAGAAGAGTTAAGTCCATCAAAGTTGATCATCACAAAATGTTGCTTTTATTGTGTACAATGTTCTTCTGATTCTGCTCACTTCACTCAGCATCAGTTCATGTAGGTCTTTCCAGGTTCTTCTTCCTGCTCATTAAGAAACATTTATTTTCAAAGATTAAAAGAAGGAAGCAGAACTTATAAGGGAGAAGGAAAAAAAAACCCTGCCTATGTTTTCCTTAATCTTTTTGAAATCTGTTTTTCTGAAATCTAGAGTACAAATCTTTGTCTAGTGTTCCCTGCTATCCGCACAAGGAAATGATCAATTTCTCACAAATTTCCTACAGCTTATGTGTTACCAACCAGTTCATCCTTGTTAGTAAGAACTAAGGTGAACAGTGTTTGCCCCATTGATTTCTCTATTTATGAAAGATGGGATTGTCCAATAAAATAAGTAGAAAATTTATTAGGCCCTATTCTTTTAGGAGAACTAGACTTTTATTAGAAGCCATAATAGTTGATATGCCTCAATATTAATATAGCTTGCCACTGTGCTAAAAGTCTCTATTGTGAAGCCATCTGTAACCTTCATCTGATTATGTATTCTTTGGTGTTCTCCAGCAATAAGATAAACTTATCCCTCTTTATTATAGTAATTCAAGTACTTTCTACCGTGTTTCCCTCTCGGATTTGTGTGTCTCTGTACAAGCATTTACACATATGCGCAAACAACAAAATTTCTTCTATCCACAGGTCATAGCCCTAAATATAAGGGGAAATCAAAGAACAGAAGTGACGATGTGGCAAAGCCAAGGTATGAATTTTTCTAATGTGTTAAAGAATCAAATTATAAGTTAATGTATGTTTTTTAAGTGTATTGTAGTATTAATTCATATAGCATCTAATATCCATATTCATAATGCTATATTGTGTACTATAAGCCCCCTTAAAATTCCTTTTTAAGAATATCTGTTTGATTTTACATTTTCTATGATTTTCCTAAAGTGCAAGGTTCACTGTGTCATACTCCTATTCAGTAAACTCCAATTGTACTGTGTTGCCTCTAGGATAATCTGAAGATAAGCCCCTCTGGCTAGCTTTTAAAGCCTTGCAGACCTGGTCCCAGTCTACCTTTCCAACCTTATACGTTACTCCTTTACCCACACTTATCATTTAGCCCAACTAGCCATTTACTGTTTCTCATAGACAGTACTGCTCTCCATTCTCTGCATTTTTAACTGGCTGTTCCCCATGCCTAGAATGCATTTCCACTTCACCTCTGCCTCTTAATCATCTTTGTTTTGTTTTGTTTTGTTTTCCAAAACTATTCAGGCATCTTCAGCATAAAGCTATTCCTTATCTCTCTGTCCCTTCCCCAACTGGTAGTGGCTCTCCCCTTCAAAAAATTTTATCTTGTACTTATTTTGAATGTATTTACTTCTATGTGTATTGTTTCTCCTGATAGAATAAATGTTCCTTAAGGTCACAGACAGTTTCATTTTTTTGTTTCTGTATCCCTAGCTTAACATGATACCAGGCATCAGGTGTACTGAAAGCTTCTTGATTAATTAGGACCAGTTGCCACTTTATCAGATTGACTAGATTTTTTTAACTTTTGAACATATCTTTTTAAATTCTAGCCTTCAACTGAATTTACAAATAGATTTGCAAAGCTTGTTGGATAAACAATTCAGTAAATCTTCTAGAGCTGTACAACAGGTAATTGTTTTTGTTGCCAACAATAACAGTAATAATTCACATTTCTATCATGCTTGCTTCTCTACAATCTTGTGAGGTTGATAATGGAAATATTATCTATCATACTTAAGTTATAGATAAGGAACCAGGCTCAGAGAAGATGAGAGACTTGCTCAGGTTTGCATATCAGATAAATATCAGCCCAGATGGGAATTCGGGTCTCTTGACTCCTAATCGAGTGTTCTTTTCATTTCCTTCCAATGCTATTTACTGAATTGAAATAAATATTTTCAGTAGAAGATTCTATTCTGATCGAAACATATTGGCAGATTCTTCATTTATTCTTTGCTAAATATATATTTCTGATCATTGTTGATTTTACATTTCATTTACTCATTTTTACACATAAAACTTATTTAATGTGTTATAGCTAAAATTCCAAATTAAAGTCAGTGCCAGTAATAATTCGATCATCTTAATGGTAGTCAGAAAGCTAAAATGCAGTAGAGGAAATAAATTTGTAAAATTAACCTTACAGTCATTTACCACTATTACAGGCCAACAGTTATTTATACTTCAAGTGTATGAGATCTGAGAGCAATTCACAAGTAAAGATTGCCTGTTCTTTGAAAAATATTTACCACAACTTTCTGTAGCTGATGTAGTTTTGCGCACAATATATGATTTAAAAATCTTTGGACATCTTTGATAAGAACTTTAAAAACTATGGGATAACTTGAAGTTCAGTTCTTTATTTTAAGCAAATATAGATTAGAAATATTCTATTGTGAAATTGCATTTCTCTTTTACAAAGATGTACCAGAAATCACATATGCTTTTTGAACAGTTCAGTAGGTAGGATAGGCTACTTTTTACTGAAGTTTTTAAGACAGTCTAACTTCAAACTTTAAAAATATATTCTTTGTTGTCTATACTAGGGAAGTTAATAGATTTTAAGATACCTAAGTTAGTAGGAAAAGACTGTCCTGTGTAAATTAAAACATTTTTGAAAGTATGTTAGAAAAGTTGAGGAAGTATTCTTGCTATATTAGATTAAAGAAATATAATGTGCTCATATATGAATACATTTTATATATGGCAAAAAAAAATTAGGGAAATAGAAGGCAATGTGATAAAATGGAAAGAAGACCAGGGTTAACCTTTATTCCTTTGCCAGGATGCCCTTTGGACAGGTCATTTAACTTTTCTGACCTCAGTTTGCTTGTTTACCAAATGAGGTTGTTGGGTGAGGTGTCCTCCACACTTCAGTCCAACTCTCACTCTGTGATCATAGGACATAGCAGTGTGGGACAGCAAAAAATGCTGAGAATTTGTAGGCCTTGTCCCCACAAGAACACATGTTCCTTTGCTGGTTGTTTCACTTGTTTGGTGATTTCCAAGGTCCATTTTAGTTCTAAAATTCTAGGTCTCTGCTTCTATTTTTCACTTATTTTTGGAGCATATTCTCAGTTTTAGTAGCTAAATTGTCTACAATGTTAATAGGGATCCCTATATTTAATATGCTTTTTAACTCTTAGTAGTTATGGATATCATTTGAAATGTCCTAGTGAACCATGTAAATAAAAAGATTAAAAATTACAACAAAGGTTATTAATGTAGTATGAAAATTTGCCTCATCTTTCTTTTCAGGGTGTTTACTATGATATCTGTGATATTTACAGAGTCATTCTGAAATTATCATTTGGTAATAATTACCATCTTAGTTACTGTGGTGCCATGTGACTCAGGACAAACCATGAGATGTCATTTTTTTTTCTTAAGTATCCAGCAAATCCGACAACTTTCCCCTGGCATTCTGCACCATTTTTTCCCCCATGCCACCACCGTCCTTGACTGAACTGAATTCCTAATCACCAAGCTCAGACTTTAAGAGAAGATAGGAATTTTTTTTCTTCTTTTGCCCTGTTCTTTGGAGATAGAAAGAATCTTTTTTTTAAGGGTTATTTAAGGGGTTACTGCCATATAGTACAGAGATATTAGACTATTTTCAGCAAAGATATAATAATACATTATATGGGAAATTTAAAAATGCATCCTAGATGCTATAAGAAATTTGACCTTATTTTTATTTGAACTCATTTTCTTAATTGACCTGTTTCTGTTAGGTCTTAACCTTGTTATTACCTCCTTCCCCATTGAGCTTCAGACCCAGTGCCTTCCTCACTATCTGGAAATCTCAATATTTGATGTAGAAATTCTTCATTCTTTCTTGCCCTCAAGCTGTCTTTTCACTTCCTGGTTGGTCTAACTAAAGCAAATCCCTTTGACCCAATCATAGTGGCTAGCTTTGTCTTTGATGGCAAAATCATCCCTTTTTCTAGTTTCCCTAGGCTACTGTCAGCCGGTTAACCGAGAAGCACAGGGCTAGGACTTTGTGATCTCCTTCCATATTTGTTGATATGTTTATTAATGATATATCAAGTCTTTGTAAAGTGACAGAGTTCCTGATAAATACTAAATACAGTTCCAGTGTCAGAAATTGATCTGAAATTTAATAGATTGTCCCTGTATCAGTTCTGACTAAATAGATAGTTAATTGATGGCCGTTCTTATTTGAAAAACTTTAATGGGTTCCTGAAAATACATCAGGGCAGTATGTGTTTAGCCCAGTAAAGCCAGACGACACTCAGTTGCTTCGAAGTGGTAGAAGAAACACCTCTTCTAACTTGTGACAGCATCAGGGATGTTGGACACAAAATGATAGCACTTGAATTCTAGACTTTATAAGTTTGGGAGATACTGTTCTTTAGAGTGAATTTATTTCATTAATATAAATACTGAATTCTGTAAATGAAATTCTATTAGTTGTAAATGAGTGCTTTTAATAAAATCTTGTAATGTAAAGATATTTGTTCAGGGTATCTGTAAATATAACTAGTTATAAATTATAGGGCATTCCTCATTTTATTACAACTTAAATGAGGAAATTTATAATTCCCAATATAGCAAAATATAAATTGTTTCTTTAAATTTTTCAGGATTTTGCTATATTGATAAAAATGCTGCAATCCCTCATTGAAGAAGGTTGCACCGCCTTGATGGACCAACACTGTCGCAGTGCAGCAAAAGCCTTTTCAAGGTTGTTAAGTGACTTAGATCCCAATAAATTGAAGGTAAAATTGACAAGTAGCATCATACTTATTGGCAGTAAAAATCACACCTTTAAGGTTATAGTAGACTTAAAGCAAGTATAAGTAAGCCCTTACTAAGACTACTGAAAATTAAAATTCAGAGCCATGAGAAGATAACTTTTTTTTTTACCATTCTTCTTTAGTATGATAGTCGCCATTCCTTCTCTGAGCTTGTTAAAGTACTTCAGTTTATATTAATTTCTTTGTTCTTTCTTGAAATATTTGGAGAGAAAATTAAATGCAAACCTGTAATGCAATGTTTAAACTTTAAAATGTGATACAAATGTAAGCTATAATTACTGTTATTGGTACTTCTAAACTTGCCCTGACTCTGGTCATATCTTCCATTCAGAAACAATTAGGCATATTTTGAAGAAAAGAATAGTAGAATAGAAAATATTAAGGCCTTTCAGGTTATCTTTAGGGTTTTTTCTAGCCAAATCTAGATTTTAATCTGTGATCTTTTTCTCTGTACTTTTCAATACAATGAAATCTAATTAATTTGGACTCCTATCAATTTGAAGTTTGTGACAGTTTGACAAGGACTGTGTTCATTTGTTACTGAATACTGATACCTGGAAGAAAGGAATTAGTTGAACAAAAACCTAAAATAAACGCATAAAACCTATTCAAGAGAGCACTTCCTGAGCACTTAAAATATCATTTTAAGTGAAGATTAATGTGTTGATTCCAAACCATTCTTATTCACTAGAGATTGCTGTTAGACAAGGTAGGCTACTTCCTGTTTCAGTATGTACTTGAAAGCCACAGTGTTTTGTCTTTTTAAAAACCATAATTAGTCTTTCTCACATTAAGTACAAATTAATGAGGTAAGTGGGCAAAGGTTTAATTTGAAAGAACAGTGAGCATCAGAAGACTTAGATTCTAGTATTGACTTTTTTTGCACAAGGTTTTATGATCTTGGTGATTCACTTAGCCTCTGTACTCCAGTTTCTTTATTTTTAAAATCAGTGAGATTGCCTAGATGATTCTTTGCAGCTCTAAAATTCGGTAATTAAATTCCATTTTTAAATTCTTTTTTCATTGACAGCAACTGAACCTTGCCCTTATTAACTATGTCCTAGTAATCTATGGTTATGCCATCTCTCTTCTTGGAATAGGAATGCCTGAGGTAAGTTTTGGAAGAGTTATAAGTGAATTAAAATTTTGACATTAGGAGGTATGTACATAGATGTAGGGAATTAATTTTTTCACATGAAATTTAATAATCCCTACTCTTAAGGTACTTATGTCCTAATGGGGAAGACATGTACATTTTTAGTAATATACTGAAGAAATTCTTCAGCTAGATAATAGCAATAAAATATATTAAATTAAGCCTATATGTAATAGAATACATGCGTGGGTGGGTCGATGGGTGTGTTTGTGTGTGTACATTGTTATTCTGTACAGTACATTCATACTACTTTAATTCACTTTAATTCACCCTTGCATAGGTTTTCTTGGCCACTTCTAGAAGCCAGGATCCTTCTGCTTTCCCAAGCTTTTTTCTTCTTTATGTTTATGTGATCATCATTTTTGTTGCTATTAAAGGAATTATCAGAAGCCGAATATCAGTTTAAGAGAATTATTGAGCAATACCCCAATGAAGGAGTTGACTGCTTAGCCTATTTTGGAATTGGAAAAGTATATTTGAAAAAGAATAGGTGAGTATAACAATGTTTTTGAGCTTTGCACTGACGTTAATACTACCATTATTGAATAGCCAATTGTAAAGTATACCCAGTGCCTATAATGACTAAATATTTATTACAAGTGGTCATTTTGGAAAATTTTGAACAATAATATCCATAAGGGACCAGTAATTGTGAATCACTTTAAGGACTTACCTTTCATTACCAGTATTGATATTCTGCCTCTTCCCGTGGGCTTCCCTAATTCTTATGCATTCGAACTTCTCATAGCACTTTATTCTGTAGCTTTCTAATGAACTTGTCATGTAATATGCAATAATAGAGTATTTTGTTTATTTCTTACACCCCCACCCCCATCCATACTCTGCTATAAACTCCTTGAGGAGAACAATGGAAAAACGTTAGGCAATGTTGGCTTTTTGGACAAGAATTTAGTAGGGTAGAGAAGAAAATTCAACGCTTTTCCCTACAGCAAGTGCAAGATTTGTAATTGAAATTATAAACTTCAGAGAGTGTTTTCCTAGTTATTATTTCCCCTCCTTATGACCTGACTTGGTTTTACCGCTCCAGTCCTGCCCGTCTTTTTTAGTTTGTCTGTGCTTCCTCTCTCTGGGCTTCAGTTTTCTCATCTGAAAAATGAGGAGAATGTACTAAATAGCCATTAGGGTTCTTTCCAACTCTGATATGAAAGAGCTTATGACCTAGCCGCAAAGACAAGAGGAATACATATGAAGCAGTTAGAGAACAATTTAGTGCTCGACTATGTATTACTTACTATAATGAAATTGTTCAGAGAAGAGAATAGAATGAATAAAGTGGAATGGAAGAGAAGATTATATTGTATCACCTTTAATGACCCTGTTCTTCATTCTGACTTTAGATTTTCAGATGCACTTGGTCATTTTGAAAAATCTAAGACTATGATTAAGCTGATTCCTGGAGTGTTAACTTGGCCTACAACTAATGTGATTATTGAAGAATCTCAAGCTGAGAAATTACAGGTAAATATTTCTTTATAGTGAGCTTTCCATTTCATAGGAAATAAAATAATCCAATCCAGCTACTTTTATCAGTCTGACTACTGTTAAATATTTTTCCTATATAGAACAGTGGAAAGATAATGAAGTACTATTTTTTCCCCACTTCTTGTTCCCCCTCTCCCTTCTGCTGTATTAAATAATACACAGTTTATACTCAGATAGACAAATAACTATAACAAAGCTTTCTCCCATTAGTTGATCTTTGAGGTAGTGGCTGAGGTTAAGAGGCCTGGAAAAGATGAACTTCATTGTGTCTCTTCCAGTTCCATTCTCTATGTGCTTAGGCACACTACTATGCTGATTTTCCATCACAGTTGTTCTAGGATTTGATGTGTTGAAGCCCCAACATTCCTAGAGTGAATTTGATGGTATATATCTTTAAGTCAGTGATATATCCTTAAGTTTTTAAAATATGAGTATCATCAACATTTTCTTATCCTAGTTCTAGGCTGATGGTATGTGAAGTTGCCTTTTGGGTAGTTGGTAGATACACCTTAACCCTTGGAGCATGTCCTGTGCTATCATCCTGAGATAGCAATGAGAATAAATCCTGGGAGGGGAAAATCAAGAAAGAACAACAGTGCCGAGGTTTGGTTGAACAAAGTGGTAGGCCTGCTAGGCTGTGGGAGCTCTGACACAAGAGAGTAATGAGTGGGACCCGGAGCTGATAGACCAAAGTGATTTGCTTGGCTTTCTTCAGCATATCTCATAGAGATTTTACAGCATCTACTAAAATGGCAGAATAGGGTTTCCACTCAAGGTGGAAGAGTATGAATTAAGGGGAACTCAGTTCCACACCCTTCAGAAAACAACTAATAGAAATGCCAACAAAAAGAAATGTTATAAAAATCTACAGAAGAACATGAGCATCTGCAAAATGGAAAGTTAGTGAAATGCCAATAAAATAAAAATTTTAAATCGTTCATAACAAGTGCAACAGGCCTACAATGTTTCATCACTTGACTTGGTGTCTTTGTATATAGGCTTTCCCACAGGTGTGGAATGCACTGCTTCCTTACCTCCACCTTGTATAATCCCTCACTTCCTCAATTCATCTTCTACCTCTAAAATGAGGTTTCCCAATCCCTCAAACTTCTACTGCCTCCCCACTCTGAAATTACCTTGTATTTACTTTGTGTGTAAATTTTGTATTTACTTATGTGTATGCTCTATTTTCCCAATCAAACATAGGCTCCCTGAGGATAGAGAGTTGACTTTTGTCTTTTTAAACCCTCCATGTAATGCAGTATCTGGCTTATAGGAGACACTTAATGCAATCTGAGAGATGCTGAAATAAATAAGTGACACAGTTAAAGCATTTAAGCAAAACTTAGCTGTGTTAAAAATCTAAAGACCAAATTTTAAAAAAGTCTAGAATTAAGAGGAAAAAATGGAAAAAATGACAAATTGAGATTATAATAGAAAACTTGAAAGAATCAACTAGCAACAAACTTACTTCAGTAGAAAATAGAATTGTACACAGCTTACAGCAACTATAAGTATAGATTTGAAAAAAATCTCTGAATCATCCAAAGAAATTGGAAAATATGCAGAATTAAGTGTCATTATCTATAGGATTACTGGAGCAAACATCACAAAGAAACAGTTTTAGGATTGCTATGTTCCCAGAAGTATAGAAAAACCCATACAGTATAGTAACTAACTGAATCATGAATGTATTTTTAAAAATCCTTTTGAAACTGGAAGACAAAAGAATAGTATATTTATAAAATACAGAGGAAGGCTTTTAAAAATCAATCAACATATGGAAAAAATTATTGAAGACAATTTATAGATTTGATTATAGAAAAAAAGCATTTTATATACTTAAAAGCTATCTCTAAAACAATAAAGAAACAGAATGAGAAAAACTTTTACAGTAAATATATCAAACATAGTTCTTTCCTAATGGTCAAAAGAAATTAACAGATAATTCTTTTTTTTTTATTTTATTTTTTGCTTTTTTGGAGGGGAGAAGGCAGTTGGGGTTAAGTGACTTGCCCAAGGTCACATGGCTAGTAAGTGTTAAGTGTCTGAGGCCAGATTTAAACTCAGGTCCTCCTGGCTCCAGGATCAGTGCTGTATTCACTGCACCACTTAGCTGCCCCAACAGATAATTCTTGAAGGGCAAAATTCAAATTGCTTAATATCCTCATGAAAAAATAGCTTAATTGCCTAATAATCAGAGAAATACAAATAAAGATAATCTTACAAATGGAGCTGTGGGAGGTGTGTGTGTGTGTGTGTGTGTGTGTGTGTGTGTGTGTGTGTGTGTGTATACATACTCTTTGATCAGTAATTTGTTTCCACTTCTTAGAAAATCTGGCTTCCTTCAAAACTCAGCTCAAATGTCACTTTCTTTGGGATTCATTTTCTGACCACTTCTGCTACTAGTGCTTTTCTCTCTTAAGGTTACCTTGTATTTACTTTGTATGTATCTTATGTATATACCTATTTATATATATTTTCTTCCCCATTAGGATATAAACTCTTCCAGAGTAAGGACTGTTTTTTCATTTTTTTCCTTAGTGTTTAGCATAGTTTGCCTGTCACATACTTAATAAAGGCTTGTTAATATATGTATTTATTGACACACTCTAAGTAGTTGAAATCAAAAATGTTTTTCAGATATTCGACCCAGAAAAAGATTTCAAAATTATTTTCCCCCTTCATTCCTCCTGCCCCACAATTACACATCTTTCTTTTCATTAGTTTTAAAAACAGTAACTTAAAAGTTTTTTGTGTTCATGTTTTTTTACTTAAAATTGATCATTTCTAAGCTAAAATATTTTTGGAATGAGGGAACCCAAGATTGTTTATAAATTTATAAAAATTGGGTTTTTATTCTGGTTTTAGTTGATATTGGAAAATCATATTGAAGAATGCAGATTCCCACCAGATCCAGATGCAGTTTGTTGTTATCAGAAGTGCCATGGATATTCCAAAATCCAGATATATTTAAATGATCCAGACTTCAAGGTAAGAAAAAAACTTTTAAAGTGAATTTTAATAATGAAACTTATTCATTGAAAGAAATTTAGGTAATGTTATATCTTAGGACCTCAAGTTTGAAAGAAATATAACTGCCTATCTTTGGGACTTGGAAATTACTTCCTTTCTTCTCACATTAATGTCTACAACTTTTCTAGGGGAATAGGCCTCTAATCCAATTTATTCTCCTATACCCTATCTCATAAAAATTCTGATTTCTAATTAGAACCTGGAGAATAAAATGATAGTTTTATTGGTGACTCACATTTGCATTGGTATATTAACAGTTATGGATGGCAGCAATGGGCTCTATTTTATATCACGTTTATAAGAATAATATAAAATTTCAAATTTGGAAGGAACGTTAGCAGTTGTTCAGTAAACTTTACTTGAACCGTTAATATTCTTGGCAACATCTCAACATATCTTCTTTTTTAAGACCTCCAGTGAAAGAGAACTATGATTTTCTTAGAAATTTTTTTATAATAATAGAAATATGGTTTCCTAATTCTCCCATCCAGAGCCAAGTAGATTAAGTCTAATCCCTCTTCCATGTAATAAATCTTCAGATATTTGAAAACCGATAGCATGTCCTTCTCCATACCTGTGTCTTTTCTTCTCAAACTAAATGTCTCAAGTTATTTCACCAGATCGTTAGCAGTATTGCAGATCTCATTATCTTGGTCACTCTTTTCTGTACACCCTCCAGTTTCTCAATTTCCTTTCTAAAATGCACTGCCAAAATTAGACATAATATTTAATGTTTTTTACATGGTCAGGTCACGATAACAGTGGGACTATTGCCTCTCTTCTCCTTCTCTTAATGCTTCTGCCATAGACACCAAAGAAAAGTTTATCATATTGAAATACATAGTGTTTATCAAGTATTTATTGAAATACAAATTAATTTTAATAACACAGTCCTTGAACACAAAGAATTTATAGTTTATCTAATTATTGAGTAATAAACTTCTTTATGATACCATATTGGAATTTTGGAAACATCTAAAAACTTTTTTAGTTTTTCTCACTAGATGAATACAATATCCAATAATACATGTATTCAAATATGGATTAATATACATTCTTTTGGATTTCAGGGTTTTATACGAATTAACTGCTGCCAATTTTGTAGAGTAGAATTTCACATTAGCTGTTGGAAAAAATTAAAAACAACAATTTTCAATGATAAAAACGACAAGGTAAGGCATACCATTTTCTGGATGTTTTTAATATTCTTGTTGCACATACTTATGACTTTCTGAAGGAAAGAGATTCTGAATTCACTTCTGAACTGTGTACTTTTAGGTTTTGTTAACACTTAAAGAATCTTACACTTGGAAGAGACTTCTTTTACAATGTACCCAGCAAGGGATTGTCCAGCTTTGAGTTGGAGACCCTTAGTTAGTGGTTATGTATGACCTCTGTGATAAACCATTTCACTTTTTGATAACTCAGAATGTTTTCCCTTCAAATACCTGAAGACAGCTATTATGTTCCCCTAAGTTTTCTCTCATCCATGTTTAATACCTCTGTCCTATAACTCTTCCTCATATGGCAAGAACTCGCAGACCTTCACAATTCTGCCTTCTTTTCTCTGAATGTTCTTTAGCTCATCAGTGGCCTTAAAAAGTGGGGCTTAGAACTGGACATAATATTACAGACTGAGGGAAGAGTGAGTGGCATTGTCACTGTGAATGCTATGCCTCTTTTAATGCAGCCTGAGTTTGCATGAGCTTTCTTATATCATTTCACACATGACTCATATTGAGCTAGGAATCCACTAAAACCCTCAGATAATTTTTAGATGAAATGCTGTTTAGCCGTGTCTACTTATTATACTTGGAAGTTCATTTTGTTGACCCAAATGTAAGGCTTTACATTTATTCCTATTAAAATAATATCATCCAAGAGTGGCTAGGTGGCTCAGTGAATAAGAGCACCAGCCCTGGAGTCAGGAGGTCCTGAGTTCAAATCCCGTCTCAGACACTTAACACTTACCAGCTATGTGACCTTGGGCAAGTCACTTAATCCCCATTGTCCTGCCTTCCCCCCTCCAAAAAACAAAACAAAAAACATTTCATCCTATAGATTAGTTCTGTTAAACTCAAATAGAAACAGGGCCCATCTGTGTATAAGAATCCCTTTAAGCCACATATTGGCTTTGTTTAAAATGTAATATTATCTAAGTTTTATTTTATTTTAATTTATTTTGTTAAATATCTTATTTATATTTTAATCTAAGTAAAGCCATACTCAGGAACTTTGTTGGCTACAAGTGGCCCATAGGCCACTTATTTGACTTATTTGACTCTGCTCTAGATTAGGTCATGTTCATCATTAATTAAGGTGAGAGAGCTTTAACAATAAAATAGAAAACAGATTTCTTAAAAGGGCATACTGAGTACCCAGGTCTTTAAGTACTTTTGAAGTCAAGATTTTTTTTTTATTTTTAATATATAATAACAAATAAGAATTTACTTCAAATTTCATTAACTAACACTGTTAGTTAATGAATCTCAAAGAAAATACGTTTTGTTAAGGATCCCAACGTGCTCTGTTTATTTTGGTTTTAAGGTAGGATTTGTGTAAAAAAAATTAATATCTATGTCATGTTGAAAAAACTCTTTGAACAAGCTATTACCTCTCTGGGCCTTAGTTTCTTGTCTCTAAAATGAGAGAACTAGACCAGATAACCTTCCAGTTCTTCCAGTCCCTTCCAATTCTAAACATGTGATCTTGTAAACATTTAAAACATTTATAATTTTATGAACAGTACATGTGTGTGTGTGTGTGTGTGTATATAAATTTATATTCCCTTCATCTATCCTCATACTGAGAAAAGTTTCATAAGTTACAATTATCGTTCTTCCATGTTGGCATGTAAATAGTTCAACTTTGATAAGTTCCTTATGAATTCTTTTCCATCTTTACCTTCTCATGTTTCTTGTATTTGAATGTCAAATTTTCTTTTCAGTTCTGGTTTTTTCTTCAAGAATGCTTGAAAGTCTTCCACCTCATTGAAAAAAAGTGAAAAATGAAGTTGCATTTTACACTGACACATGGTTATCTCAGTATGCTTCTAGTGGTAAAAGACAATTTTACACATCCACTATCTATTAACATATGATGTTTCCACTTCCTCATCACTCACTGTCTTAAGCCTCTTCTGTTCTCACATTTCTAATAAAAACTTCTCTCCCTAAGTTCACTAATAACCATCTTAGCACATAATCCAGTAGATAGCTTTTGTTGTCACAACCTACTTGACCTTTCTTTCAGTTGATAACACTGTTGATCTCTCTCATCTCTGTCTCTTTAATGTCATACTTTTCCCCCTTTCTGACAGCTCCTCTCCTTTGCTGATTTCCCATTTTCTTCTTATTCTCTTAAATTAAATTTTCCCCAAGATTCTGTCCTTGGGGCTCTTTTTCTAGGTCTGCTTCTTTTTTTTTTTAATTAACTTTTGTTTATTTTTAGTTTACATCACTCATTTCCATGAGATTTTGACTTATAAATTTTCTCCCCATCTTTCCCCTACCCACCACTCCAAAACAGCAATCCCACTGTATATCCCCTCCCCCAATCTGCTCTCATCTATATTCTCCTCCTCTGACTTGCCAGTAGGGCAAGATGGATCTCCCTACCCCAATACCTGTATATCTTATTACCCAGTTGCATGTAGATACTACTACTACTACTACTACTACTACTACTACTACTACTACTACTACTACTACTACTACTACCACTACTACTACTACTACTACTAAATATATATATATAATTTTAACATTTGATTTTAGAATTTTAAGTTCTAGATTCTTTCCCTTCCTCCCTCGTCACCCATGCCACTGGAAAGAAAAGCAATTCAATACAGGCTGTACATGTGTAGTTATGTAGAACACCTCCACAATGGACATATTGTGAAAGACTGACTATATTTCCCTCCTTCCTATCCCACCTGCCACTTGTTCTATTCTCTACTTTGACCCTGTCCCTTTAGAGAAGTGTGTGCTTCTAGCAACTTTACCCCCCAACCTTCCCTCCCCTCCATCATCCCCCCTCTCATCTCCTTCCCCCCTACTCTCCTGTAGGGCAAAATACCCAATTTAGAGTGTGTGCCATTCCTTCCCTAAGCCAAATTCAATGAGAATAAGGTTGGCCCATTCCCTTTTGCCTTGCTGTTCTTCCCCTCCATTGTAACAGTTATCCCTTGCCTCTTCTGTATGAGATGATTAACCCCATTCTGTCTTTCCCTGCCTCCACCCATTCTATACTTCTCCCACCTCTCAATTTCACCTTTTAAAATATCATCCCTTCCTATTCAGTTGATCCTGTGCCCTCTGTCTATGTACACACATATACACACACTCACCTATGTATTCATATGCATATATACCCTCCTATATAGACATAAGTGTATGTATACATGTATATATATATATATATATATATATATATATATATATATATATATATA
>CM053591.1:48617979-48637005 GCA_028646515.1 Pseudochirops corinnae | reverse complement strand
GGGGATACACTGGGATGGCTGTTTTGGGGTGGTGGGTAGGGGAAAGATGGAGAGAAAATATGTAACTCAAAATCTCGTGGAAATGAATGATGCAAACTAAAATAAAATTTAAAAAAAAAAAAAAGGAAAGGATATTCCAGAGATGGAGAACAGCCAGTGAAGTTGGACTGGAGATTACATGAAGGGAAGAAAAGTGTAAGATGACTGGAAAGGTAAGAAGAGACCAGGTAAAGGACTTTAGATGTCAGACAGAATTTGGGGGATCCAATGTTTGGTCCTAGAGGCAATGGAAGTCACTGGAGTGTACTGACGGGAAAAAGGGAGTAATATACTAAGAACCTTTCTAAACAGAAAGATCACTTTTGGTAGATGAGTGGAATATAGACAGGAAAGATGAGAGACAAGTCAAGAAGACCAAATAGTGGTAATGCACTAGATTGGTGACTGTGTAAGCCTAAGGATTAGGGAAACTATATGAGAGATGCTGTGAAGGAAGAAATTACAAGATTTCATAACATTTTAGCTATGTGGGATAAGTATGTGAGGAGTAGAGGGTGACAATGAGATTGTCAACCTCTGTGACTAGGAGGATGGTGATGTCCTTGAGCTTACAGGAATAAAGTTTCTTTTGAACATGCTGAGTGTGAGATATTAATGGGTCATCCACATCCCGTTGGAGATGTCCAAAAGGCAGTTGGTGATGTAAAACTGGAGCTCAAGAGCAAGATGAATTAAATCAATGGGAGCCAATGACATCACTAAGTGAGACATCACAGAGAAAAAAGAGAACAAGGTCCACTACAGAGGCCTGTAGGAAACTCACAGTAATTAGGCAAGACTTGGATGAAGATCTAGCAAAGGAGACAAGAAAGAAGAGAATCACAAGAGAGCAATGACACAAAAATGTAGAGAGGAGAGATTATCAAGAAGACTGAGAAAGACAGAAGAGAGGCCAAGAAGTATGAGGATTGATGAGAATTGATAAAAGTCCACTATATTTTGCCATTAAGAGATCATTAGTAACTTTGGACAAGGCAGCTTCAACTGAATTATGAGGTCATAAACCAGACTACAGGAGGTTTAGAAGTTAGGAAGAAGAAAGTGGAGACACCAACTGTAGATGCCTTTCTTAAATAGTTTCTCCAAGAAGGGGAGGAGAGATAAAAGAGGATAGCTAAGCAAGGGTGGTTGGAACAAATGAAGATTTTAAAAGATAAGTAAGGCATGGACATGCTTGTAGGAAGCAGAGATGAATTGAAGGTGAGAGAACTGGGATGAGTCAATATATGCTGGTAAGTATGATCACAGAGGAATGGGGCTCTTGCTGGCTATAGTCACTCACAAGCCAGGAGAGCAGAGTCCCTAGTTTCAGTTCAGGGAAGAGAGATGAACTGAAGCTTGTAGTTACTGGAGGGACGGCAGAAAGCAAAAGCATCTGATGTGACAGTGTTGCTGGGGGTCCTGGTCATGGCTCAGGAGTGAAGAGGAGTACCTGAGGTCACTCATAAACCAAGGCATAAGCCAGAGAACAGTAATCACACTTGGCTTTGGATTAGAGAATACTGGAAGAACCAAGATGTCTCCATGTAGAGCTTAGAAAACAAACTAATGAAAAACCTGAAGCCTTAGACTTTTATCTGCTACACCTCAGGACTAAAGCCCACCTCATAACATAAAGTTAACAGCCAAGAAATAGGCCACGATTTGGGTAAGCAAAGATAAAGAACACAATCATAGATAGTTACTGCGGTGATAGAGAAGATCAGGGTTTAAGCTCAGAAAAAGATAGTGAAGTCAAAACACCTACTTCTTTTTCTTTTTTGGAGAAGAGAAGGCAGGGTAATTGGGGTTAAGTGACTTGCTCAAGGTCACAAAGCTAGTCAGTGTTAAACATCTAAGGCTGGATTTGAACTCAGGTCCTCCTGATTCCAGGACTGGTGCTCTATTCACTGTGTCACCTAGTTGCCCCAAAACACCTACTTTTAAAACTTCAAAGAAATATGTAAAATGCTCACAATCCCAAAGATAGTTCTTGGAAGAACTTTAAAACGACTTTAAAAAATCAAATAAGAGAGGCTTTAAGGAAAAATTAGGAAAAAGGGGTAATGCAAGAAAATCAAGAAAATTGGGGGCGATTAGGTGACGCAGTGAATAGAGCACTGGCCCTGGAGTCAGGAGGGCCTGAGTTCAAATCCAGCCTCAGACACCTGAAACACTTACTAGCCATGTGACTTTGGGCAAGTCACTTAACCCCAATTGCCCTCCAAAAAGCAAAAAAAAACAAAATCAAGAAAATTATAAAAAGTCAATCAACTTGAAAAAGAGATCCAAAAACTTACTGAAGAAAACAATTTCTTAAAAATTAGAATTGGAAAAGGGCAATCTAATGACTTCACAAGACATCATGAAATAATTTAAAAAATAAAAAGAATGAAAAAAAATGGAAGAAAACATCAAATATCTCATTAGAAAAACTGACCTGGAAAACTGATGGAGGAGAGACAATATAAAAATTGTCAGATTACCTGAAAGTTATGGTCAAAAAAACTCTAGAAACTACCCTTCAAGAAATTAAGGAAAATTGCCTTGAACTTTTAGAACTAGAAGTAATATAGAAATGGAAAAAATTCACTGATCAACATTGAAAGAGATCCCACGATAAAAACTCACATGAACATTAAAGCTAAGTTTTGAAGCTCCCAGGTCAAAGAGACAGTACTATGAGCAGCTAGAATGAAACAATTTAAATATAGTGGAACCACAGTTAGGATAACACAAGATTTAGTTGCTTCTATGTTAAAAGACTAAAGGGAATGCAATATAGTATTCCAAAGAGAAAGAAACTGGGTTTGCAAAATAGAATAACTTATCCAGCAAAGCTGAGTATAGGGGAAGCTAGGTGGCACAGTGAATAGAGCACTGGCCCTGGAGTCAGGAGGACCTGAGTTCAAATCCAGTCTCAGACACAACCAAAAAAATAGCCATGTGACCTTGAGCAAGTCACTTAACCCCAACTGCTCTACCTTTCCCCCTCTAAAAAGTAAAAAAGAAAAAGCTGAGTACAATACTGCAAGGAAAAAAAAAAGAATATTTAATGAATTAAAGGATTTTCAGGCATTTTTGAGGAAAAGAATAGAAAATTTGACCTACAAGAAATATAAGGAGGTAAACAAGAAAGACCAATGATAAGGGATCTAATAAAGCAACCTGTTTACTTCTTATGTGGGAAAACATTATCTGTAACTCTTAGGAACATTACTTATCATTATTCAGGTAGTTTAAAAGACCATACATAAATAAAAGGCTTAGGGTTGAGTTGAGTGTGATGGGATGATCCTAAAAAGTAAAACTGGGTAGGGAGAGGTAAAATGGGGCAATTATCTCATACAGATGAGGCACAATGGAAGAACTGCTACTGTGGAAGGTAGGAGGGAGTTGAGGGCTGGTAGTGTTAGAACCTTATCATCAGAACTGATTTAAAGAGGGAATAACATATACATCTAGAAGGGCATAAAAAAAAGGTCTTCTTAACTTATACAATAGTAATAGGAGACCAAGGGGACAGGATAAGGAAGAGCTGGTACAGTTAGGAATAGGAGGGCATGGGCAGAGAATAAGGAAGGGATGCTTAGAAGGGGTACCATTAGATAGGCAGTGATCAGAAGTACATAAGATGTCTGAGAAGGGATATGGTAAAAATGGTGGGAGAGAAGGATAAATAGTGAGGAAAAATAGAATGGAGGGAAATACACAACTAGTAATTATATCTCTTAAAGTGAATGGAATGAACTTACCCATACAATGTAAATGGATAGCAGAATGGATCAAAAACCAGAATATGACATTACGCTGTTTATAAGGAACTTATACATTGTGATCAAGAGAGAGCAGGGATGATTTAATATAAGGAAAACTATTAACATAATTGATATCAATAACAAAAGTAACAAAAATCATGATTATATGAATAGTTGCAGAAAAAGCTTCTGACAAAATGCAACACTCATTCCTATAAAAATATCGGAAACCATAAATATAAATTGAATTTTCCTTAAAATGTTAAGCATCTACCTAAAACCATCAGCAAGCATCATTTGTAATGGATAAATCAGAATATTTCCCAGTAATATCAGGAGTGAAACAAAGACACTCATTATCACCAATATTATTCAAAGTTGTACTAGAAATGGTAGCAATAGCAATAACAGAAGAAAAAGAAATTTAAGAAATTAGAATGGGCAATGAGATAATTAAAAAAATCTCTTTTTGGGGATGAGATGATGAATTTGGAGAATTCTAGAGATTCAACTGAATTAGCTGAAACAACTAATAATTTTAGCAAAGTATCAATATATAAAATAAACCCACATAAATCATTAGCATTTCTATGTCACCAACAAAACCCTGAAACAAGAGATAATAAGAAATACCTCATTTAAAATAACCATAGAAAGCATAAAATACTGTGCCAAGCCAAATGCAGGAACTAAATGAATGTTATTTTAAACACTACAAATAAAGTCAGATTTAAATAATCAGAGAAAGAATATTATGTTCACGGGTGAGCAGAGCCAATATAATAAAAATGACAATTCTAAACTAATCTACTTATTCATTGCCATCCCAAATAAATTACCAAAAATTTATTTTACTAAGCTAGAAAAAAATTAATTTGGAGAAACAAAAGGTCAAGAATACCAAAAGAATTAATTTAAAAAAATGTAAAGGAAGGAGGTTTAGCAGTACCAGATGTTAAACTATATTTTAAGGCAGTAATTATCAAAACTATCAGGTGCTGGCTAAGAAATAGAATGGCAGAGCAGTGGAACAGAGTAGACACACAATAAAGAGTAGGAAATGATCAAAGTAACCTTGTGATTGACAAATGTAAATATTTGAGCTAGACTGCACTCCATCTTGGGGAGGCAGAGAAAATTTAGAATTCAAAATCTTATGGAAGTGAATGTTGAAAACTAAAAATAAATATAAACTCGGAAGAAAAGATTTAAGCTTTTGGTTTAAGAATTCCATATTTAATTTTAAAAAAAATTGTTGGGAAAACTGGAAAGCAGTTTAGTCAAAACTAGGTGTAGGTCAACATCTTAACACCATATACAAAGATAAGGTCAAAATGGATTAAGTGACCCTGACATGAAGGGAGATAATCATAAATTATAATAAGGAAATTACCTTTCAGACTTATGGATAGAGAATTTATGAATATTTAAGAGATGGCATTGTGAGACGTAAAATGGATAATTTTGACTAAATAAAAGTTTTTATACAAAAAAAGCCAATGTAGCCAGGAAAAGTAGAAAATCTGGAGGAAAATTTTATAGACAATGTCCCAGATAAAGATCTCATATCTCAAATATATAGAGAACTTGGTCAAATCTATAAGAAAATGAGAAATTCATTCAGTAATCAATGGTCAAAAAATATGCACAAGGAGTTTTTGGAGGAAAAAAAATCAAAGCTTTATACAGTCATACAAAAAAATGTTCTAAATCATTATTGATCTGAGAAATGCAAATTTAAACACTTCTGACATAGCATCTCACACTGATTAGATTGGCTAAAAGGATAGAAGGGAAAAATGACAGATGTTCGAGGTGATGTGGAAAAAATGGGATACTAATATACTGTTGATCTAAAATTATACCCAAAGAGTTATAAAATTGAGTATACCCTTTGACATAGCAGTACAGGTCTGTTTCTCAAATTAATAAGAGAAAAAGGAAAAGAACCTATGTTCCTGAAATATTTATAGAAGCTCTTTTTGTGGTGGCAAAGAACTGGAAATTGTAAGGATGCCTGTCAATTGGGGAATGGCTACATAAGTTGTGGCATATGATCATGATGGAATGTCATTGTCCTGTAAGAAATGATTAACAGGTTGATTTTAGAAAAACATGAAAAGATTTGCATGAAATAATGAAGTGTGAAATGAGCAAAACTAAGAGAACATTGTATATAGTAATAGCAATATTGTTTGAAGAATAACTGTGAACAGTTAAGCTATTTTGAGTATTATAAATATTCAAATGAACTACAGAGTACCTATGAAGGAAGGTGCTATATATTTCCAGAAAAAGAACTGATAAATAGGAGTATGTATTGGATGGTTTTCCATATCTATAACTAATTATCTATCTGTGTCAACTGGTAGCCTTCTCTAGTGAAGGTTGGGGAGGGAGAAAGTTCAGAAATTAACAAAAAAGAAAGGAAATTTAAAAAAAAGAAAAGAATCAGAATTGATCAGTGAAAGCTAATGACTCCATGACATCATGAAAGAAGAAACCAGTCGAATGAATCAAAAAATACAAGACAATGCAAAATATCCTGTCAGAAAAGGAACAGACCTGGAAAACAGATTAAGTAGAGATAATTAAAGGATTACTGGACCATCTGAAAGCCACAAAACTGCACAGATATCATAGAACCTAAAGGCAAAGAAGAAATGGAAAGATTTCATTGATCACCACCTGAAAGAGATGTCAAAATAAAAACTCCCAAGAATATTACAGTCAAATTCCAGAGCCCCCAGGTTAAAATATATCAAGCAGTTGCAAAGAAACTATTCAAACAACATGTAGCCACAATTAGGATCACACAAAATTTAGCAGCTATCACTAAAAATGAGCAGGGGGTTTGAAATAGGATATTCTAGAAGGCAAGGGAGTCAAGATTATCATCAAAAACAACCTACTCAGCAAAAGTTAATATAATCTGTATTATGGAGGAGAAATGGACATTAGATCAAATAGAGGACTTTCGCTTGAAATTCTTGATGAAGACTTTCTTGATGAAAAGACCAGAGCTGCACAGAAAATTTGACATCTAAATATCAGACTCAAAAGAAGCATAAAAAGGTAAATTTGAAAGAAAAATTATAAAAGATTTGATGTCAAAATGTTTAAATTCTTATATGGAAGATAATACATGCAACTCCCAAGAATTTTATCATTAGGCAATAAGAAGGAGTCTTTGTGGACAGAGGGCAGTAATTATGATAAGATGATCTCAAAAAAGAATAAAAAAGGGCAATTAGGTGGCCCTGGAATCAGGAGGACCTGAGTTCAAATGTGACCTCAGACACCTGATATATTAGCTGTGTGACCTCAGTCAAGTGACTTAACCCCAACTGCCTTGCCTTCCCCCTTCCAAAAACACAAACACACACCAAAAACAAAAAACAAAGGCTGGATGAACCCTAGGGGTAAGGTATGTTGTAATAAAGATTCCTTATTAAAAAAAGAGTGAAAAGCAGGAAAAGGGGGTGAGATGAAGAATGGAGAAAATTATTTCACATAGAAGAAGTACATGCAAAAGATTTTGCAATAAAGCAGACCATTCAGATGGGGGAAGGAGAGGAGCAGGTAACGCCTGAACCTCACTTTCACCTCAACTGATTCAAAGAAAAAAATTATACATATGTATGTACACACACACACACACACACACACACACACAAATACATCTTGCCCAACGGACATGTAGGAGGGAAATGGTATAGAAGAAAGAGGAGTGGGTGGTGCTAAGTGGGAGGATAGATTAAGGAAGGAAGTAATCAGAAACTAAACAGATTTTTGAAGAGGTGACAGGGTAGAAAAAGAGAAGGATAAATAGAACAGAATGGAGGGAAATACACAGCAATCATAACTGTGACTGTAAATGTGATGAACTCATCATAAAACTGAAGCCAACAATAGAATGGATTAGAAAAGAGAATCCAACAATATGTTATGAGACAGAAAGACACACACAAAGTTAAAATAAGGGTCCGGAGTAGCATCTATTACGCTTCAGCTGAAAAAGGCAAGAGTAGGAATCAGGATCTCAGACAAAGCAAAATTAAAAAGTAGACCTTATTAAAATATATTCAGGGCAATTCCTTTTTTGCTAAAAGGTACCATAGACAATGAAGTAATATCAATACTAAACATATCTGCACCCAAATGGTGTAGCATACAAATTCTTGAAAGAAAAGGTAAATGAATTACAGGAGGAATAAAGACAATAAAACAATACTAGCAGGGGACCTCAACTTTCCCCTTTTAGAACTAGATAACTCTAACCATAAAATGAAGAAAGACACTAAGGAGATAGATAGAATTTTAGAAGAAACAGATATGACATTTCTTGAGAATACTGAATAGGAAGAGAAAGCAGTATACCTTTTTTTTCCTTCCCAATTGTATACAGCACTTTCACAAAAAACTGATCAAATATTGAGACATAAAAACTTTACTAATAAATGCAGAAAAGCAGAATGATTAAATGCACCGTTTTCAGACCATAATGCAATAAAAATTACATTCAACAAATGGCCTCTGCAGCACAGATTAAAACTTAACTGGAATCTCAATAATCAAATCATAAAGAATAAGTGGATTCAGAGAACAAATCATAGAAACATTCAAAAATTTGATTAAAGATGACAACAATGTGATAATAAAACAAAATTTGTGGGATGCAATAAAACTGTACATAAAGAAAAATATACATCTCTAAACACTTTCATCAATGAAACAAAGTAAAAGCATTGTCAACAAGCTGGGCATACAAAAAAAATGAATAACAAATTCAACATTTCCAAATAACAAAATAGAAAGCCTGAAAAACAAAGTAGAGACTAATAAAGTCAAAAGTTTCAAAAAAGAACTAACAAACAAAAACAGGAGCTTGTTTTATGAAAAAAAAATTACATAAATTGATTTTTTTCAAAAAAAGAAGACAGCCAAATTGCTTGTTTCCGAAAAGGGTGAATATGTAACCAATGAATATGAAATTAATTATTAGAAGTTATGTTGCCAAAGCATATGTCAGTAAAACTAATGATTTAAATGAAATGATTAAATATGTTTTTAAAAGTATAAATTGCCCAGATTAACAGGCTTAAATACTTAAATAACCCTCCCTCAGAAAGAAAGAAAGTGAACAACCCATAAATGAACTCCCTAAGAAAAAAGCTCAGAACCAGATGGATTTACAAGGAAATTCTAGGAAATATTTAAAGAACAACCAATTACAAAATTATACAACTGTTTGGAAAAATAAGTAAAAAAGGAGTACTAAAAAATTGCAGCTTGGTGGCACAATGGATAGAGTGTTGGGTTTAGAATCAGGAAAAGTCCTTTTCATGAGCTCAAATCCATCTGTATGACTCTGGGCAAGTCACTTAACTCTGTATGCCTTAGTTCCTCGCCTATAAAAATGAGCTGGAGAATGAAATGACAAACTATTCTAGCATCTTTACCAAGAAAATCCCAAAATGGGTTCAGGGTTCACAAAGAAGAAGATGCAACTGAAACAACTTAACAACACTACCAAATTATGTCTATGACACAAATATGATTCTGATACCTAAACCAAGGAGAGCAAAAACCAAGAAAGAAAATTATAGAACAATTTCCTAACGGATTACTGATGCAAAAATTTTAAATATCAGCAAGGAAATTATAGCAACGTATCACAAAAGATCATACACTATGACCATGCTGGATGTTTGTCAGGACTGTAGGGCTGGTTTAATACGAGCATAAGCATGATTGTCCATATCAATAACAAAAACAACAAAATGATTATCTCAACAGATGTGGGAAAAGCTTTTGACAAGTTATAACACCCAATTCTATTAAAAATACTAGAAATCATAAGTATAAATGCAGGGTGTTTTTTTGTTTTTGTTTTTTACTGATAAGAAGTTACTATCTAAAGCCAAGAGCAAGCATTATCTATGATAGGGATACACTAGAAGAAGCCTTTCTAATAAGATCAGAGGTGAAGCAAAGATGTCCATTATCACTATTATTATTCAATATTGTATTAGAAATGCTAGTAACAGCAATAAGAAAAGAAATGAAAATTGAAGAAATAAACATAGGCGATAAGGAAGTAAAACTATCACTCTTTCTGCAGGTGATATGTTCGTATATTTGAAGAACCACAGAGAGTCAACTAAAACAAAACTGAAACAATTAAACCAATATAAGTAATCAGCATTTCCATATACTATCAACAAAACCCAGAAGGAAGAGAGAGAAATTTCATTTAAAAAACTACAGACAATATAAAATATTTGGTAGTCTACCTGCCAAGCTAAACCCAGGGACTATATAAACACAAATACAAAACAATCCTCTCACAAATAATACAGATCTAAACAAATATAATCTAAAGATCTAAAACAAATAAAAACAGATCTAAACTATTAGAAAAGCACTAATTGTTTACAGGTAGTCTGAGCTCAGAGTCATACCAATTGAATTACCAAAGAATTATTTTATAGGGCTAGAAAAAATAATAACAAAATTCATCTAGAAAAACACAAGGGTCAAGAATATCAAGGGAATCAATGAAAAAAAATGTCAAGGAAGGTAGCCTAGCAGTACCAGACTTCAAACTACATTAGAAAGTGGTTATCATCAAAACAATTTGGTACTGGACAAGAAATAAGAGCAATCAATTGATGGAACAGTTTAGGTACACAACATACAGAAGGAAATGACCTCACAAGTTATCAGATTGGGTACCATAATAGAAAAGCAAAATGACAAATGCTGAAGGGGAGGTGGAAAAATAGGTACACATCCCTGGTTAGTGGAACTGTGAACTAGTCCTGTCATTCTGGAGAACAATTTGGAACTATGCCAGAAGGGCTATAAAACTGTGACTGCCCATTGACCCAGCAATACCACTACTAGGTCTGTATCCCAAAGAAATCAAAGAAAAGAATCTTATTTGTACAAAAACATCTATAGCAGCTCTTTTTGTGGTGGCAAAGAATTGGAAATTGAGAGGATGCCCATCAACTGAGGAATGGCTGAACAAGTTGTGGTATATGAATGTAATGGGATACTATTGTACTATAAGAAATGACAACTAGGGTGGTTTAAAAAAAACAACTGGGATAACTTAACATGAACTGATGTACAGTGAATTGAGCACAACCAGGAAAACATTGTATAGAGTAACAGCAATAGTATAACCATGATGAACGGTGAATGACTTGGCTATTCTCAGAAATACAATGATCCAAGATAATTCCAAAGAACTCATCATGAAAAAATGTGATCAATTTCCAGAGAAAGAACTGATGAACTCTGAGTGCAAACTGAAGTATAATTTACTTGCTTTCTTTTTTTGTACTACAGCTAATACGGAAATATGTTTTGCATGATTTCACATATAACAGATATATTGTTTTCCTTCTTGGTGGGGTGGGAATGGGAGAGAATCTGGAACTTAAAATTTAAAAAGAAAAGAATGCCTAAATAAATAAATTTCTTTTAAAAAAAAACAAATAAAAATAGTAGACAAAAAAATGGGGAAAGAAATTAGAGCTAGAGAATAAAGATATGAAAAGATAATTAACAGTTTGGAACAAGAGGTACAAAACCTCATCAAAATATAACTTGAAAATCACTGATAGAACAGAAGCTAATGATTATACGAGAGTTCAAAAAATAATGGAATAAGGTAAAAAGATTAAAAAAAGATGAAAATGTAAACAAGTGACCTAGAAAACAGATCAAGAAGAGATAATTCAAGGATCATCAGACTACCTGATAACATGAATAAAAAAAGGTTAGCTAACAAATTTCAAGAAATCATTACAAAAAGCTGCTGAAGTTTCTTCAAACCAGAGAGTAAAGTAGAAATTAAAAGAGTCTACCTATCGCCTTGTTAGAGACATATATTATGCTACTTGGTGACCTAATCAGCTCCCATGGATTAAATTCTAATTTCTATGCTGATGACTTTCAAATCTACTTATTTAACACAATCTCTCTGCTGACCTTCAGTCTCACATCTTTATCTGCCTATCAGACATTTCAAACTGGATGTCTGGTAGACATCTTAAACTAAGCATGTCCAAAACTGAACTCATTATCTTTCCCACCAAACCCTTCACTCTTCATAACTTTCCATAAGTGAGAGTATCAATCATTCTCCTAGTCATACATGCTAGATGTCATCCCTGATTCCTCACTCTCTTTCACTCGCCCTCCCCAATATAAATCTGTTGTCAAGCTTAACCATTTAACCTTTGTAACATCTCTTGAATAAAACCCCTTCTTTGTTCCAAAACTACCACTACCCTGGTATAGACCTTCATCATCTTATGCCTGGACTACTGCAATAGTCTGTTAGTTGGTCTCCCTTGTAAAAGTCTCTCCCCACTGCAGTACACACCTGTCTATCAAAGAGATCGTCAAAAATGTATGTCTGAGCATGTCACCCTCCTACTCAATAAACTACAGTGGCTCCCTATTACCTCCAGAATCATATATAAAATCCTCTGGCATTCGAAATCCTTCATATCCTCCCTCATCCTTACCTTTCCAGTTTTCTTACACCTTATACCCATAAGGTAGTGACACTGGCTTCCCTGCAGTTCCTTAACAAGATACTCCATCTCCCAACTCCAAGCATTTTCTCTGGCTCTTGCCTGCATGGCACACTCTCCCTCCTCACCTCGCCATCATGGTTTCCTTCAAGTCCCAGCTGAAAACCCACCTTCTATAAAAAGCCTTTCTAGAACTTCCTTAATTCCTTTGGCTGATTATTTTGAATTTATTCTGAATATAGATTATTTATACATAGTTGTTTGCATGTTGTCTTTCCCCATTAAACTGTGAGCTCCTTGAAAGCAGGAACTGTCTTTTTCTTTTCTTTGTATCTTCAGAGTTTAGTAAAATGTCTGGCACACAGTAAGCACTTAATAAGCGCTTACTGGCTGCAGTAAATTCACTAACCACTGCTCCATAAGACCCATGATGAAGTAAGCAGACCACTCACCTCCTCACAGAGACGTGAAAGAGTCAAAGAATCAAACAGGACGTGTGTTTCTGGATATGGCAAATATAGGGCTATGTTTAGCTTAACTATGCTTATTTGTACAAGGATGAAGTTCTTCATTCTTTTCATGGGGGCAAAGAGGAGAGGGGAGCTAGCAACAGTATTGTTCCTCAAAAAAAAGAAGAGTCACTGACACGTCAAAATTTACAAGGAAATTCAGAAAGAAAAAAGAAATGACACAATTTTAAGAGCAACATGTTGATTTTATTACATATATATACACTATTCACAATATATACTTTTAAAAAAAGCTATACATAAGAAACTTTGTTTTAACATATAATCAATATTCTTTTCCTGTTCCATTTCATTTGGACATTTCTTTTTAGTGGCTGGGAGTGGGGAGAAAAATCTGTCAAATTCAGAAGAAAAAGAAAGAACAAGCTACCTATACCCATATCTACTTCTTCCTCTTTTCTAAAACCTCTGAAATCTGATTTCTGATATTATCACTCAACTAAAACTACTCTCTCAAAAGTTACCAATGATGGTTTCAATTACAACATCTAATGGTCACTTCTCAATACTCATTTTCCTTAACTCCACTGTAGCATCTGACAATGTCAATCACCCTGTCTTCTAGACCTTCTCCTCTCGGGGTTTTTTAGACATTTTTTTTCTTGATTCTCCTTCTACTAGACAATTTCTTCTTTGTCTCCTTTGCTGGATCATCTTCCATATCAGGTCCCCTAACCATGCATGTACCCTAAGAGTCTGTCCAGGACTCTGATCTTCCTCTATACTATTTCATATGATGACCTCATTAGCTCTCATGGGTTCAATGATCATCTCAGTGCAGATAACCAATCTATATGTCCAGTCCTAGTCTCTCTCCTGAATTTCATTTCCTAATAATCAATCACTTCATAAATATATAGAACTGGGATGTTAACATGGATAAGGTCATACATACCTGTAATTCCTATTCAGAGACTCAGGCTGGTAAATTGCTTGAGCTTGTGAGTTCAGAGTTACAACAGGGCTAAACTGTTTGGACCTTACTGTCAACAATCACCTGATTAATCCTACACCCCAATCATAGAGGGACCATCGTCAGGATGCCCAATGAGCACCCTTCAAGGTCAGAAAAGGAGCAGATCAAAACTTGTAATCTGCCTATCAACAGTATCAAACCACGACTGGCTACTGCACTTACAGTCTGATGAGACAGGAAGATCCAGTCTTAATAGACAGATAGACAGATAGATAAAAGTAATGGAACTTTTCCACAGGCATCTCAAACCCAACTTATCCAAAATAGAACTAATTATCTTTTCCCTCAAATCTACCCCATTCTAACTTTCCCTACATCTGTCTAGGGCAGAGATGTCAAATTCAGGGCCTGTGGCCCACCCAGATTACAATGTAATTGGGAAATGTTTAACAAAATAAATAAAAGTACAATATAACACAGATGATTTTAATTTGTGGTTTTCCAAGTCAATATGAGGCCCGTTTGTATGTGAGTTAGACTGCTCTAGGATCTACCTTTGAATTCTTACTCTCATGAATTCCACATACCCAATTGGCTGCCAAGTCTTGTTTCTACCTCTCCCAGCATCTCTTACACATATCATCTTCTTTCCACTCACAGTCACCAGCCTAAATTAAGGCTTCCATCACCTCTCGTCTGGATTTCTGCAACAGTATCTTAAACGGCCACCCTGCCTTAATTTTCTCCTAATTCTAATCTATTCTCCACAGAGCCCCCAAAAGGATTTTCTTAAAATATAAGTCTAAATTACAACATCAACTTCTTCAATAAATTTCAATGGCTCTCTAATACCTCTAGAATAAAATATAAACTTCTCTGATGTTTAAGGCTTTTTACAACCTAGTTCGAATTTAATTTTCTAGACTTATACATTACTCCCCTCCAGAAATACGGTAGTCCAGGAAAACTGGACTTCCTCAAACTGTTTTTCAAACATAATAATCAGTCCCATCTCCATGCCTCTACAGAGGCTGTGCTTCCAGGCCAGGAATGCATCTCAACTCTGATTCTTGGAATCCTGGTTCCTTCAAGATTCAGATCAATTCAGCATCCACACCAAGGCTTTCCATGACCCCAGAACTGACGGCGCCTTACCCCAAACCCTGAGGTTATGTTCATTTATTTTGTATATACTTCTATATATTTTTCTCATCACTAGACTATAAGCTCCTCAAGGGTAGATATTGTTTGTCTTTGCAAACTAACACAGTACCTTATAAGCACTTACTGCTTGACTGGTAAGTCCATTTGGGTGTCATATATTCTACTGAGAAAATTTTAAAATACACCAAGAAGTAAATATTATTCCTACCTTTATACAAGCAGCACAGTTCTGATATTCAAATTCTTCAACTAAATTGCAGTCTTCCAGTACAACTTTGGTTATATGGTATTTGTCTATTTAGAGATTTAAAAAAAAAAACTTTGTAAAAAATCAAATGGAAAGAAGGACTGTGAAGATACAACAAA
Organism: Pseudochirops corinnae; assembly: GCA_028646515.1. Taxonomy (NCBI): domain Eukaryota; kingdom Metazoa; phylum Chordata; class Mammalia; order Diprotodontia; family Pseudocheiridae; genus Pseudochirops; species Pseudochirops corinnae. The sequence continues at coordinate 48,621,677 of CM053591.1, read as the reverse complement.
ATTCCTTTCAATGTTAGTAAAACGTAGTGTATTACTTTCCTTTTAATAAAGGAGCCTAATTATACCTAAATCAAAATGAGCCTGTATCTTCGTAATAACCATTCTTATTTTCAGTTTGAATTCACATGGTAAGGTGAACAGTATGAAATTATTCTTCAAAGTATAAAATAAAAATGTGATAAATTGAAAAAAGCCTTTATTGTCAGATTTCTCCTACTAAGATTAAACTTTAAAAGCAGATATAAATAACAATTATTGATCAAAATTTAACAACATATAGAAATATCAGTTTGCTAAAATGGCTGGGTAACACCCCAACTAAAAGTCCCAAGTCTTCAGTTTGTTTTCTTCATTCAGCTAACACCATCAAAAATGCATTTACTCTTCTTTGTCCCCAGTGAAGACAGAAAATCATTGGCCACTGTTTATTCCAAAACTAAAAACATGTCTTTACCTATGGTTCCACAGACTGAATATACCACAAAAACCAAGCCAACATTTGGAAGAGCTCTACATACAGTGGAAAGTACTTCATGATACAGACATAATTTCACCTAATATTAATTTGTTCCATAAAAACATAAAGTTATCCACAACCATGAATAGAGCAACCTACTAATACTAATCTGGCTGGGACACATGACAGTGGGTCCCATTTCACAGCTATACATTTAAATGCCTGGCCTAAGTAAGGTAAATCCTTGTCACACAAGCTAATTTTTTTCCTTAAGAAGGCAATAAAATCTTTCTCAAGACTTAACTGGTCCAAGTACTAAGGCTTAAACCAATTACATAGCTTCACAGTCATGCAGAGCATTCCCATGGCAAAGTTAAAACACCCTTCTGACTGGTGGCTTCATCATTACAAATGTGGAGGCGAGAGGAGCTGCTCCCAAATGAACCAATGCTGTACTTGTACTGAACGGCTTTTTCATGCTGTCAACTTTCTTTTGTTAAGTGTGATACGTAATATATCTCATTTAGTTCCAATACTAAGCCTGAACCTCTGGACTGGTCTGAGGTAAAGCCCGGCCCAGAACACCGGGTACAGGACTGGTCTGGAATGACCCTGTGGCCGAGGAAGGAAAAGGGCAATAAAGAGGACTTGGGCGATTGGGTGATGTCATTCAGAAACGAAGTATTTCACTGCCACATGCAATGAGATAAGAAGAGGCTTCTGGCTCACTGGGTCTTTAAGGAATTTGAAATGGAGAATGAAAGTAGCATATCATCAGGATTAACATTCCCTGACTATTGCTAACAGCTGTAGAAAAAGCTGGATTGGTGCCATAAGGAAAAAGAAAATTAAACTGCAGGCATCCACTAAGGTCAAGGAAACACAGTATGAAGAAAGAGAATGTGAGTGGGGGTGAGGCTAAGAACTGGAAACCCAAAACCCAATCCAACGGTCAGAGGGTCTTGGGCTTACTCTATTCTTACCCTTGGGGAAATTTCTTTCACAAAGCAGCTGTCAGACAGTGGACCAACTTTCATTACCAATAAATCTAGATGTCAGAGAAGTGTAAACAACACACTGAGGAGTCAGCAGAAACACAGCTGGAGAGGGCATGGTTTAACGAAGCCAACACGAGGCTCCTCTCAGTCACAGAATTCCATCATCTCGGCCACCTCAAAACCCTCACTTTTACGTAATCATTGAACTAAATTAGGTCCCTGGTAAGGACTGCTCTTTCTCCCTTTTAGGTTATACTAATAATAATAGTGAGTATTTGCAGGGCATACACTACACTACTATACTAAATGCTTTTCAAATGGTATCTCATGGTATTCTCCTGACAACCCTAAGAGGGAGGTGTCATTATTTATCCTTACTTTGCAACTGAGGCAAACAGAGGTTAAGGGACTTCCCAGGGTCACAGAGCTGATAAGTATCTGTGTCTTAATGTGAACTTAGGTCTTCCTGATTCCATGCCCAGCAGTCTATCCACTCTGCCGCCTAGCTGCTCGAGGTAGCTAAGATGGACAGCTGTACATACTTACGTGGCAAGTGAAAAAGAAAATGACCGAAGGAACAAAAATTCCATCCTCTGAGTACACTGATTTATTAAGCAACGCATGCCAATGTCCTAACAAAACAGGGCCAGATGCCTTCCTCAGCTTAGGCTGGATCTCAAATACAGGGGGAGACAGATTTTTATCTGCCAATCAATTAAAAGGAAACAACACAACGTTAAGTAATCTAATTTCTAATTGCAGGAAAGATCAGGGACCTTCCAAATTGGAAGGGGATGAGTGAACAGGTGCAATTTCTTTAACTCAGAAAGCGAAGTATCCCATTTTCACCCTCCCCCAAGTGTTGGTGAATAATCAAAGGAACATGGAAACAATAACTGATTAATCAGTATGGGATCATTTTTTTAGATAAGACATATGTTGCTTAAGATGTACGATTTTAAGAAAATTCCTTGCATCAATCTTTGGATCTGACGGGGTTTCTGGCAGGCATAACCTTGGTTAAGGGTCTCGAAGCAGCAGAAGTGAACCAGCTTCCCAGACACACAGGGTTAGGTTGAAACAACACAATAAGGTTTTCTCTCAATTTCCATAACTGAATAAAGTTTTCTCACAAGACAGAAATTTGACTGGACCCATAACTGAACAGAAAGGGAACTGAGTCAACTCTAGAATTGGGAAGACAATGATAGTCAGTATAGTTCACTCAATTCCCACAATTAACCAAAAGCTCCTAATCCCCTCAATTTCCTCATTCCATACAACAAAGCACAATGGGTTCTATTTCCACCACAATCAGTTTCCTGGAAGAGGTGAGCAATGGAAGGGGTAAGATTCCTATAGAGATGGGTTTGATGGTGGCTCTACCCATCCAACTATGGCTCCTGACATCTTGCTCCACGCATTGTTCCATGCAAATAGATTCTGGAGATGGATTTTGCTACCTGGCTCGGTGGGCAGATCATGACAACATCTTTAATTATGAGGAACTCTGGCTGTGGCACCTGAAACATTAATGACCAAACTATGACAGTGCTTGTAATACCGTACTGTGACATCTGCTACTAGGACAGTAAGGGACTTTTAACCACACCCAGGCCTAAATTATCCTCCAAAGGCCCCATTTACATTTAAGGGGCTGTTGGACAGAAGTGACCATGTTACTACCACAGAAGAAGACACCAACAAGTCCATCAGGTCAAAAGAGTTTCCATGGAAAGTAACATAGTCAATCAGAGAACAAGAATTTATTGAGTGCTAAACACTGTGTGAGGGTAAAGAGGAAAACATCTGGCCCCTGCCCTCAATGAACTCACATTCTAATATGAGAGATGACATTCAAATAATTATGTAAATAAAATAATGATAGGCAGACAGGAGACAGGGAGAGTAAACAGAAGAAGACAGTAATAAGAGCTGGCATCTACAAAGCGCTATGTGCCAGGCAGCTAGCCAAGCACTTTACAAACTTTACAGCAACTGATCCTCACAACCCTGTGAGGAAGTTGTTAATATTATCCCCGTTTTGCTGTTGAGGAAACAGAAGTACAAAGTGGTTAAATGACTTGCCCAGGTGTAATAGTAATTAGTTTAGCAGGATACTTAGCACTAAGTACTAAGTGCTAAGTGTGGAAAGTACAAACTCTGTCCCACTGTTGAGAAGGTATGAACTCCCCTGTTGATGTGGAAGAAGGGGATTGGCTGAGGTGTGTATATAAGCAAGA
>CM053591.1:48570748-48617479 GCA_028646515.1 Pseudochirops corinnae | reverse complement strand
TTGTGAATATTATAATGTTTTGAATGTTTGTCTTGATTTGTAATGGAATAAACAGAGTGTTCACTATATTTTGTAATCTGAACTCTAAAAGCTGTTCACAGTAGCATTCCTTTGGGAATCTGCTGGTGCATGGCATTATACCAGGGTCATAAAGCTACTAAGTGTCTGAGGCTGGATTAAACTCAAGTCTTCCTGACTCCAGCTGGGTCCAGCACTCTTACCTACTGGCCACCTAACTACTCTCCTCCAGAGGGAATGTCAAAGGGAAGACACTAGCAGTGGCTGGGAAGGGGAGGTGAAAGGAACACCACTCGAGGCATGGGGGACATCTACTGAAAAGGCATGGAGCATGTCTATCCTTTGAGCAATTCACTATTAGATCTGTTTTCTAAGGTGATCGGGAAAAAACGAAAAGAACTATGTGTTCTAAAATATTTATAGCAGCTCTCTTTGTGACGGCAAAGAACTGGAAAATGAGGGGATTCCTATAAAATGAGGAACGGCTGAACAAGTTGTGGTATATGATCATGATAGAATACTACTATGCTGTAAGAAATGACAAGCAGGCTGATTTTAGAAAAACATGGAAAGACTTGAATGAAATAATGAAGGGTGAACCAAGCAGAACTAAGAGAACAATATATACAGTAAAAGCAATAATGTTCAAAGAATAACCAAACAACTAAGCTATATAGGAATATTCAAATCAACTACTAGGGCTTATGAAGGAAGATACTATCCACCACCAGAGAAAGAACTGATACACGGATGTATTGTCTGGTTTCACATAACTTTTTCAAATGTTGGCCTTCTCTAGTGCAGAGTTGGGAGAGAAGAAGGGAAGCAGGTTGGAGGTCAAAATGTAATAAAAAAGAAAAATTTTTTAAAAGAAAAGGCATGCAGATAGATGATGGAGTGCTATATATAAGCAACAGTAAGCTGGCTAGCAGAGCCAGATCACAGAGTATGTGGAAGCAATTAAAGTGTGTAGACAGGGTTAGGTTCAAACAAAAAAGGTTTTCTCTCAATTTCCTTAAGTGAATAAAGTCTTCTCACAGAAAGTGAGAAAGTTAAGAAGGGGCCAGGTGTGAAGGCTTTTAATGCCAAACATGTTTTTATATTTAATGCTAAAATTATGAGGACCTAATACACTTTATTGACTGGGGGAGGCAACATGATCAGATCTAAATTTTAGGATAATCCCTGTAAGAGCTGTGTGGGGAATGGTTTAAAAGGAGAAAAGGCTTGTGGCAAAGAGATCAGTTAGGCTGGGATTGGGCATTGTGAAATACAAGGGGATAAAGGATTTGCAGGTAAAGTTGAACTGATTCACCAAGGGATCCAAATAGGGAAGGGAAGAAAGCATATAACCAGTATAGGAATCATCACCCCTAGGAAAAAACAGAGGAGAGGAGGGGTTATGGTGAGGATAAAGGACAGGGTTAGGGACTGTAAAAGACAGGGAAAGATTCATTAACAAGGAAGCATAATACTTGTGGGTGATGGCAAAGTCAAACTTACGATTATCTGCGTGTAGCTAAAGTAGAATGTTATGAGAACTGAATAGATTGAGAACTTGGAAATTAGAGGGAGTATCAGCATATATGCTGAAGTGTCCTTGCAGTGTAAGGGCAAGACTTGTGGTGAACTTTGAGCTACTTCATCCTTCACGGATGAAAGAAGGAGACTTCACTGGGGGCTGGTAGACAGCAGCCACCAGGATCTAAATGGGTAACCAAATTTAAATGGCATGGACCTCAAAGGAGAAGGAACTGCTGAGTAATATTCATGGAGGAACACCTAGAGGTAACAGTGGGAAGCAAGGAGAATTCTAAGTCCCCCACTTCAACTGGTGAAGCAAGGGGTGTAGATAAAAAAGCAACCAGTACTAGAAAGGGAGGTGGCCAGGGATGCAGTGTCGTCAGAAGGGAACCAGGACTCAGTGAGTATCGGAAGATGGAGGGAATGGAAAAGAAAAAGTTTAATATGAAAGCAAGTTTGTTAATTTAGCAGGCATTCCACAGAGCACAGCTGGAGGACAGATTTGGAGAGGAAAACTGTTTGAGGCAGGTGGGAATAAGAAGGAAGTGGACAGCTGGAAATGGGGAATGAAGTTTGTACAGTGGTAGCCTGGGATTCAGAATTCTTGGTAGGGTGAATATGACAGAATGGAAGTAAAGTAATCATTGAAGAATGAGTCCAGGAAAATTATCTATAGATTATCTGAAGAAGACAGGTGATTGTTCAAGGAAGGGCCTCCCTCAAACTCTAGGCAAGTGGCGATGCTATGACTTGAAGTCTAAGGAGCCCATCTCACAGCAGGCAGAAGCAGATGAAGGTAGTTTAAAGAGAAGGCTATTTAAAGAGAAGGCTATATGCAGCCATGGGAGGCAGGTCTTGTCTAGAGAAAGGTTATAAAGCAATGGAGTGGGCCCTAGAGTAAAGACTGGATTTCAGACTGACATAGGGCTTGAAGGATTCCCTGGGAAGACCATGGAGGGAAAACAGCATCCAGGGGGAGAGTGGTCAGATTATCAGGCAGCTGAAGGAAGCTCTATGAATCTCATCCTACTGGAAACAGGTTTTTTTTACCCAGTAGCTTATGACCACCTCAAAGCCAAATGGAAATCCTGGGGTCCAGGGAGGGAGGAAAGTTAGGTCAGGGTCCTTTCCAACAAAAGCCCTCTTTGCTCTAAGTGGCCGGTGAGGAAAGAGCACCTCGTGGTTTACAGTGGAACACAGGAAGTGGAACAAAACTGTTACTGCTAACAACCATGGTCATTCTTGTCCTTATCAGTGTGGTGAACAGGCCCCAGGCTAGTGACATTCGGCTGGTAACCTTACTAATGCCTTTTTATACTCCTCCTGTGGCTGAAACTAGCCAGGAGCAGTACAGCTTCACCTGGAAAGAGATCAGTATTCTATCACCCCCTTGCCCCAGAGCTACCTGAATTCTCTCCTTGTTACTGCCCTACTCTGTTGAGGCTCTATTTACTGAGAGCAACAAAGTTCATCAGTACACTAATGACCAAAATGATCAAACTAAATGCGGCCAGAATCAAGAAGTCCTTGGGGGTATGAGCCATAATCTTTGCTTGTGCAAAATCCAGGGTCCAGCTCAAGCTGGAATTTTGGGGAATAAAGTAGATGAAGAGAACCCAGATAATTCTAGATGTAATATAGGTTGTATCCCAGCTCTAAGACCCAACAGTCCCACTCCTATCCCTAATTCACAGGGACTCAGCTCTTGAGGAGTGCCAATTTGTCTGCTTTGTTGCTAGCTTTGTCCAATGTAAAAAAAGGTATGTGCAACTGGATCTTAGCTATCATCAATCCAGTAAGACGAAAATTTCTGAGAAATGGGGTTCCTGGCAAATTTTCCCCATGGGTTGAGCTACAAGGTGTATGACTAAGAAGATTAAGATCATCACCACTGATTCCTGGGTAGTGGCCATGCCAGGTGGTCTGGGGCCAGAAGTAACTGGATGATCAAAGGCTTTTCCTCTATGGCATCAGACCAATGGAAGAATTCTGCAGATCCCTTCCTTTGCATGTAGCATACACCACAGACATATATGATTTGCTCACCTGACTAACCAGGCTGACACACTGCTAGAATGACAGAAGTTGGGGAAATATCCCAATCAGGATAGTGGGAAAATGTTGTCATATTGCAGTGGACACAGGGACTATGTGATCTCCCTAAAGATGACAGTTAATTCTGCCTAACAGTATTCTTTGTAACAACCCAAGCTACTGACTCTAAAAGATCGGTACGGCATGATCCCATCTGATTCTTAACCTGCCTTCAATTAGCAAATTAATTATATTGACCCTATTCCTCCATCTCAGGGCAAGTGGTTTATCACTACTGCAACTAATACCTAATCAGAATATGACACTACAGTGCTAGTCAAGTGTACCACCAAAGCAACCATCATGGAACGTATCTTTCCTTCTAAGCCCTTTTCTACCATAGGCTACCCATTTCACTGCAAAGGAGGTTCAAGTTTAGATATGCTGCCATCACATCCAGTAGGTTTTCAATTTCCTATCATTCTCAAGCATCCGAAATTACTGAATGCTGGATTGGACTCCTGAGACAACTACTTCATCAACATGACTCCCAGGGATAGGTGCCTCAACCGAGAAGCTGTATGCAAGGTGAATTTGTACCATCCTGGGAGGAAGGAGAGCTCTTCTGTCCAACAGTTTCTTCAATTCAGTCTTCAGGAAAACCTACCTGATGAGGACAGACTGCTGTTAGACACAGTTCTGGTGGACTCTCTTCAGCCCTTCCTTATTCCATTTCCTGTTCAGTCACTTGGATCTCAAGGTGCCTACCTCCTCAGAGGACTCTATATAGCGTAATCAAATGACTTAGGTCCTTTTGATTGGCAGGTCTCCTTCTTATAAGGAAGGTTCAGATACCTCCTTACTAGGGAAATCATGGAAACCAACAAGTAGAATTGTTGGAAGGGGACAACACGGTAAGGATCAATGACTGTGCCACAAATGTCATCATCTGCCCTGTGGCCTTGATGTTCCAGGAGCTGCTCCTGATCTTCATCTCCAATTTATATAGGATGCTCCACTGTGAACTGCCCCTGACATCAACTTTACCATGGACCTAACTGTTAAGATTCAAGATAAAATCTTTCTGAAGGGCGGAAGTGAAGCGTGGGACTTCTGGTCTTGGTTCCTTCAGGGGCCATTTTTTTTTTCCTTCTCTCACCAGGCTTTTCTCCATCTCTGAAGATGGGACTGGCCAGTACTGGCAACTAACTGAGTTATTTAAGTGGTGTAAGGTCCCCTAAATAATTTTTTATAACCTTTCCACCCAGGGATGGGATATGGTAGATGCAGAATCTACCACTAATGTAGTCAGCACTCAAGGCAACAGGTTCTATTGCTCAGCTAGAAATTCAATATTCATGGCCTAAGAAGACTAGGTCTCTTCTACATAGCTAGTTTTCCCTAAAAAGGAGTGAAACGATCCTTAAGATTAAATTGGTTGAAGAATCTACTAAATGCCTGAAGTACTGATGTAGCTTCCCAGTAGTCAAAACCCACTTTGTCAGCAGTAGGCACTCCTCAAGCTTGATGAATTTCCCACTGCCATGCTAGTCAACATGCCCTTCTGACCACCAGTATGACAAATGCAGAGGCAAGGGTAGCTGTGCCCAACTGAACCAATGCTGTATCTTTTCTAAATATCCTTTCCATGCTATTATTGAAGACATTTCTTTCTGTTAAATTTTATTTAAATTTGGTCTCATTATGAAATACTTAGTCTCATTCAGTTCCAATCCGAAGCCTGAATCTCCAGACTGGAATGAGCCAGGCTTAGCCAAAGACAACATAAGAGGGGCAGCTAATTCCATAGGAATAATGTTATAAATGGGTAACTGAAAAAACAATTACGCCATAGGACTTTATACCATTATAGTGTGGTTGAATTATATTCTATTAATAGCACTACAAAACAATGGTAAAAGACACAGTTTTATATAGAATATGTACAGTAATGTGCTAGTAGATATTTCATAACTAGCACTTTGGGGGTTTATGTTTTTTAGTTTAATCAGCATTATTATTTTCTCTATTATCTTCCTAAGTCTAGACAATCAACAAAACAATAAACCAAGATGTGGCATTTGCCAATCTCTGAGGTATAAATGCTCACTGAAAATCTAACAAATGACTGTCATAAACCAATTAAAGCTGGCTCCACCACATCTCTAGATATACAGAGAGCAGTTGTATCATATATGAAAATTCCAGATTCTTCATAGAAACCTTTTTTGGCTCATGAAAGTTACCCTGACTTGTTTTCTGTTTCCTTTGTTTCTGTGTAAAAAAAGACTTATCAACTCCAGTTTCTGCCCCCTTTTTTTTAATGAAACTCATTTGGTAGAATCAGAAAAAAATTACATACTCAGAAAAATTAAAGAAAGTACAGAATAATAAACACAGAAAGACATCAACTAAAAATTGCAGCCACATATAGTTACTTTTACAAACTGAGAAAAAAGAAGTCACCAAAAATTTGTAAGGTATGAATAATGAATGAGTACTGAAAAAGAACTAAAACATAGACATAAATATCCTGCCCCCCAAACAGTATTTTAAAAAGCTAAAAGTAACAGTTTGAAACGTGCATACTTACATTCAGTAAAGAAAATACTTAGCATGGGCCAACAATTTTCAGCCCTCTCCAATTTACGCAGAACTCTGAACTCCCCTGTGTATTTCACCCAGTTGAAAGCCTCCTCAATTGCCAAGATTTTCTGTTACAAATATAGGGAAATTTTTTTTAAATAAATCTCTCCAACATCTGAAGAATCAATTAATCCATTAATCTGTAAGTATTTATTAAATATTTGCTTTGTACCAAGCACTGTGCTAAGTGTTAGGGGAACAAAAATAATAAAAAAGGGAAAAGTATCTCAGCCCTCAAGGATGTTATAATCTAACAGGGGAGATAGTCAGTACAGACAACAAGCATGAATCTGCATTTAGGTATATGCAAAATACAAATAAAGCAAAAAAATATAACTTTAGAGGGGAAGGCAGGCACCAGTAACTAGGGCAACCAGGAGGAAGAAAGATATTTTAATGTTTTCCTATGTAGCACTTCACCTTCCATTCAACCAGTGTTTATTAAGTAGCCCACCAATGAACTGAACTGTGTGTTTTCATTTTAGGATATTTGTTCTTTGACACAAAGGCCATAAAAATAAAAATTATTTAGCATGCCAGCACAGACACACATGACATGAGGAGCTGCCAAGCCCAGCCACAGGTACTGTATGAAAAGACAGATGATAGACCTTCATCATAGTCCATGCTCTTAAAATTCAAGATGGCTCATTCCAAGAGAAATAATGACATAATCTGGCATTTCTGGTCTGATATTTGGATTGGTTTAATGACTAGGCTACTCTGTGACTGGCCTGGTCATAAGAATCTTTGAGTTTCAAATTTTCTTGCAGTAACAAGAGAAAAACAGAAGGGCTAATGGTGATGGAAAGAGTAAGAATGGTCTAAATTATCATATGAACCACAGCTTCCAGACTAAGGACCAACCCAGAATCTAGAAGGGCAAGGTGACTAGCGTGGCAGTGGGAAATTCATCATATAGTCCATATTTGAATGGACTATATTAAAAATATTGTGTATTTTATAGTTCAATAACTACCAGTGATAGAACTCAGTTTCTTCTAGTCAACAGAAAATGCCAGTCAGAGAATTAGGAACAAGGAGAGAAACGGGTAGATAAACAAATTCAGTATGACTGTAGATTCAAAGGCCAGTGGATGGAGGTCTCATTACCTGTACGACTTAGCCACTGGGGTTATCAGTTTCCCTATCAGTAAAATGAGGAGGGGGAAAAGGCTGAAAGACTTGACCTTATAAAAGGTCCTTTCCAGCTTTAAAATTATAATCCTATGATAATACAAATAACTCCAGGAGTGAGAATTTGAAGTTTCCTGTACTTAAAACACAAGGCTAGAGGATGAGGCAAGAAGGAAAGTGAAGTATAATTACTATTAAAATTATTATAAACATATATAAATATCTACATTTTATAATATTATATAAGATAATATATGTTAGAATATTATAATAGAATGAGCACTGCATTTGAAATGAGGAATGCTTAGATTTAAACCCTGCCCCTTACTAGCCTTGGGACAATGAACAAGTCATTTCACCTCTTAATGAGAGTCCTCTGTAAAAGTGTGGCAATAATACTTATGGTAACTACTTCACAGAGTTGTTGTGAGACTCAAACAAGACAGTTAAGTATTCTGAAAGCCTTAAAAGCTACATAAATGTTAGCTTTTTGTGGTACTTTTCATGGTAAAAACTGGAAAAGAAATTGGAAAAAGTGGGTGCCCAACAATCGGAAAATGAATAAAATATGGTATGTGAATGCAATGTAATATTGCAATGCATATGCATATGCGGACTTCAAAGAAATATGAGGTTTTCACGAACTGATATAAAGAAAGCAAAATAAGGAAAAGAATAGATACAATGGCTACAATAATATAATGGAAATACTGGAGAGCTCAATTCAGCAATCAATCAACATTCATTTTAGAGGAGAAATGATGAAATATAAAACTTCTTTCCTTGGGGAAGAAGGAAAAGAAAGTGGAGGAGAAAATGACACTGGATGCTGAATGTATACTCTGACAGCTGAGGGTACTGTAATGCTAGTTTTTGCTTAACTGCATTTCTTTTTTATAAGCCCTCTCTAAGGGTTTTGGAAAAGGAGAAGGTTATATTGGAGAACTACTGGGGTAGAAATGACAAAAGGCATCAATTAAATTAAAAAGTCAATTGTTATTACTATGGTGTTAAATTATAAAAAAGAACTGTTTTTTTTTTTTTTTTGCTTTGTTCCTTACTCTCTGAATGAATGCAGACAGATCAAATGAACTAAGACATTCAACCAAATAACTAACTCCTCAGTGGCAAGGTATTTTGAGTTATTCCTGATAGCCAAGTTGGGAAAGTTCAGGGTTGGATATCAGGTAAAACTACAATAAATTTAAGTTGGGTAAAGCAGTAGGGGAAGAAGAGGAACAGTCACGTTCACCAAGGTGGCAGCACAGATTCTGTGGTTTTAAAGTTTGAAAAAGTGCTTTATAACATTTGAACCTTACAACAATCCTATCGGGCAAACATCATAGCCATTATTATCATTTTACAGGTGAGGAAACTAAAGCACCAAAAGGTTAAGGATGCTGTCCACAGTGGTGCAGTATCAGGCCCTGTAGGCTCAGGGGTCCAGCACTCTGTCCATTGCCCTCAATATACCAGAAGAAAGGAAATGAGTTCAAAACACCAGCACTTCTAAGACGGGTCCCAACATCTGAGGGCAAAAGAATGCTGGGAAACAAGAAACTATAAACCAGAAGAAAATTTGATACTTCTCTGTGCAATACAGGTGGGTCTTTTAAGTATCTGAAAGTATTATCAGTGAAGGATGTAAGGATTTTTTCGAGGAAGGAACAAGCTAACCCCTAAGTATACTCAATAAAGATGTTTGCTCCTTTGCCTTTCTATTTCATCATTTGCCAGAATTACAGATTTCTTAGCTGCCTGTACATTTTATTACATGTTGACTTATTAGTCATTAAAAAAAGTCAACCGTAAATTCTCAGACTTTATGTCAAACAAAAACTACTAGCTGTCCTATTTTTATTTGCTTAATGTCACTGAAAAACAAACTTCACAACATACACATACTTTACTTGATGGAAAAAAAATTGTTGCAAATAGTATCACGCTAATGAAGGTGAAGGGGTCTATCCAAAGCTTCATTTTCCTCATTAAATTAAAACTTTCCTGAAATAGGGAGTGATCTCGTTGATAAACCACAATCCGTGGAGGGAATAGTACTATAACACAGAAAGAGGCAAGTAAACGATGTAATGTTTAATACTTACATTTTCTATCTTATAACCAATTCTCAATATACCACCAATAAAGAACTGGTCATCCTGCAAAATCAAAAGAAATTAGAATCGTAAGTGGAAGTTTTTCCATTTAACTAAATTTTATTTTTATTTTCTAAAGAAAAAAAAACCTTTAACATTTTGAATTAAGCTAGTTATCTCACAAAGTCTTTGATAAATAGTATAATGACTAAATCATGCAAAATACCTTCATGCCCAAGGAACCACAAAATTACAATTCAGAATTTATCTTAAAGGTTTTAATGATAAAAATTAACCAGGTATAACAAAAAAGTACTTTTTAAACGAGTACTTTTCCTTAATTCCCTGAAATTCACCACTTTCTGGACTTTTCTTAAGAATACCCTGGCTGATCTAAAATATTGTAAAGGATTATCAGAAGAAGGTATTATGAGGAACTATACCATGGAGCCTTCCTAGATTTAAGACAAAAATTGAAATTCTATCTAAGGCTTTAACTGTTGTTATTCTTCAGTTGGTTCAGTCATGTCCAACTCTTCATGACCTTATTTAAGGTGTGGTTTTTTTTTTGGCAAAGATACTGGTGTGGTTTGCTATTTCCTTCTCCTGCTCATTTCACAGATGAGAAAACTGAGGCAAACAGGGTTAAGTAACTTCCCCAGGGTCACACAGCTAGTAAGTATCTGAATCCAGATTTGAACTCAGAGACTTTACATGAATCTATACATGTGGCATCAAACTTGCTGAAATCTGACTGCAGACAGGGTGTGGGACCCTGGGCAAGTCACTTCACCCTGTATGCCTCAGTTTCCTCATCTGTAAAGGATGGCTCTGGAGGAGAAAGTGATGCTGGTGACCTTGCACAGCCCTCCCTCACTCAAATCAAAATCAACTGCAAGTCATGTCATCATCTCCCTAATGTCATGGTCCTCTTCTAGAATGAAGGGGACAAACACAGGTCAAACTTGTCAGTATCATAATGACAGAAACCCGCAAATTAACATTATATATTTTGTATTTTGTCATTTACTTTCTTAAACGTTTCTCAATTACATTTTAATCTAGTTCAGGCCACAATCAGGAGTTCTGACACCTCTGGTCTAAACGATGTTTATAAACAAACTGTTCTGGGGTGGAAATGGAGATTTTTTTCAGATACCACACTATAATTTTTGGGAACAGATCCAGAAACACCTCTATGTCATGGATGTTTAAGCCTATGGGCAATGCTATTTTATACTCTTTGGTCCTCAATTCTCTAGTTTCCCTCCCAAACACCTCAAACAATAAGCTCACAATCACATGACACTAATTCTCAGGATGACAGAAATATAATTTTATGCAAACTTTTATAATCCTGAAGGAAGGGGCTAGACTTGATGACCTCTTGAAATGTCTTCTTGCTCTGTGATACAACATTGGGTATTACTGAGAGGTCAATGGTCAGCAAATTATTAAACATATCCAAAGACCCTTTTTTTTAAAAATGCTTTTATTTTACACTTAAATACACTTTTCCTAACAATATGATCACAGATTTTTGGAGTTGAAAGAGACCTTAAGCAAAACTTAATCCAACCCCTTATGTTATGAGGTGAACCTTCTCATGGGCACAGAGGTAGGCAGTGGCAGATCTATTCCAAATTACATCACAGATGAAAGAAGTTTTTTTTTTTTGCTTTTTTTTTGGAGGGGGGAAGGTAGGGCAATTGGGGTTAAGTGACTTGCCCAAGGTCACACGGCTAGTTTTTTTGTGTTAAGTGTTTGAGGCCACATTTGAACCCAGGTCCTCCTGACTCCAGGGCCAGTGCTCTATTCACTGCACCACCTAGCTGCCCCTGGAAGAAGTCTTAAATATGAAAGGAACAGGTACCTTGGGGAGGAAAACTGCCAATTTATCCACCCAAAGATAACCAAATAATAAGCATTAACTAAGCAGCTAGGCGGAGCAATAGATAGAGTGCTAGATTTGAAGTAAGGAAGATTTATCTTCCTGGGTCTGGGCTCAGAGTAGCTGTATGATCCTGGGAAAGTCACTTACCCTTGTTTGCCTCAGTTTTTTCATCTGCTAAATGAGGTGGAGAAGGAAATAGCAAACCACTTCAGTATCTTTGCCAAGAAAATCCCAAATGGGATTACAAAGAGTAAGACACAACTGAACAATAAAGTTTAAGTATCTGCTATTTGTAAAACACTGCATTATATGCTAGCCTACAAAAGAGGGTCCCACCCTAAAGTTAAGCTTATAATTTAGCCAGGAAAAAAAACGTATAAATACAGGTATACAGAAAATAGGCGATTTTGAGGAAAAGGAGCAAGCAGCCAGAATTATCATAAAAGGACCCATGATGAATGTAGCATTGCAGCTGAGCCTTGAAGGAAACTAGGAGTTTACAGAGATGGAAATTGGGAAGGAGTACATATAGGTATTGATAACAGTTATTGCAAAGGCAGAGTGCCATGGGTAAAAAATTGTAAGAACAGTTCATTCCCCAACAGAGCACATGGAAAGGAGTAACTTGCAATAAGGCTGAAAAGGTAGGCTGGCACTAGGTCATAACAGGCTTTACATAATAGAGAAATAAGTTTGTATTTGATCCTCAAATTAACATGGAACTAGTGGAGTTTAATGAGTAGAGAAGTGACATGGTCAAATCTGTGCGTTGGGAAGTTAATTCAGCAGTTGTTTGAAGGATGTATTGGAGAAGGAAAATACTTGGGTCAAGAAAACTGATTAGGAAGCTACTGTAATAATAGTCCAGGTGGGAGATGATGAGAACCTCAAGTGGGCCAGCCAGGTAGCTGTGTGAGAGAAGTTAAGGAGATGGATACAAGAGACATTACAGAAGTAGAAACAATAAGATTTGACAGCTAAATGGATATACAGGGTGAAGATGAAAGAGAAGTTAAGGATAATACTGAGGTTATAAACCTGATAGACTGGAAGAATGGTAGTGCCCTTAATAATACATTTGGTATAGGTGAGAATTTGAGGGAAAAGATAATGAGTTCTGTTCTGAATCTGAGACATGTTAAATTTTAGATCTCTCTAGGACATTGAATTTTAAATGTCAAAAGGCAGTTGATGATATGGAACCGAACTGAAAATAAGCAGACCTATAACCTTACTTTCATTGAATCTGGCTTAGGGAAGGAATGACAAACTCTAAACTGGGTATCTTGCCACACAGGAGAGTAGGGGTATGGGGATGAGAGGTGGGATGATGGAGGGGAGGGGAAGGCAGGGTGAGGGGAGGGTTGCTGGAAGTACACACTTCTGTAAAGGGACAGGGACAGGGTACAGAATAGAACAAGGTGGGGGGGCAGGATAGGAAGGAGGGACGTATAATCAGTCTCTCACAATATGCCCACTGTGGAGAGGTTCTGCGTAATTACACATGTATAGCTTGTATTTAACTGCTTGTCCTTCCAGTGGGGGTGGGTAACAAGGGAGGAAGGGAAAGAATCTAGAATTTAAAGTTCTATAATCAAATGTTAAAAAAATATATATGAATATATATTATTATTATTATTATTGTTAACTACATTCAACTGTGAATTAAGATACACAGGCACTGTGGTAGGGAGATCCATCCTGCCCTACTGGAAAGTTGGAGGGGTGAGGGGGAGGACAGGAGAGAGCAGATTGGGGGAGGGGGGATACACTGGGATGGCTGTTTTGAGGTGTTAGGTAGGGGAAAGATGGGGAGAAAATTTGTAACTCAAAATCTTGTGGAAATGAATGATGTAAACAAGAAAATAAATAAACTAATTTATTTTAAAAAAAAGAAAAAGAAAATAAGCAGACCTAGGAATTATCAGCCCAGAAATGATTATTAAATTTACACGTGAGTATATGAGGTTACCAATGGAAAGAAGGGAGAGTCCAGGACCAAACCTTGGGGTGCAGCTACAGACTGGGGTGGTGGTGTTAGAAATGATGATCCAACAAGAGAATGAGAAGGGGAGAGTAGACAAATGGTAGGAGGACAGCCAAGACAGCAGTGCCATGAAAACTACGACAAGAACGTCTAAAAGGAATGGGTGGTCAATCAATTCACTTATTATGTGCCAGGCACTGTATTAGATGTTGAGGATATGAATACAAGGAATGAAATAATTCCTTCTCAAAAGGACTTCAGATGCTGAAGAAAGGTCGAGAGGTAAGGACTGAGAAAAAGCAGTCAGATAAAGCAGTTACAAGATTCTGGGTGCCTCTGGAGAAAACTTTCAGGTAGGTGCTAAGGTTGGAAGACACACTGTAGAGAGTTTAGTAAAAAGAGAAAGGGGTGGTAGGGGGGAGAATAACAAATGTAGACGACTTGTTCATGCATAGCTGAGAAGGGGAGGAGAAAGACAAGATAATAGCTGACAGAGTAGGACCTAGTGAGGGTTATGAGTATGAGTACCACAAGCCAATTTATCTTACTCAAAATTATCTTTCAAAGTAAGATATTCCCTGCTCCTGCATCTGAGACGCAGGGTCAGGACATATCATCTCCTGCCTCCTGGCTGGGCTTTCACCCTGCTCACCATTCCTTCAAAGGCAGGCTTTAAGACATATTAACTCCTGTTTAGGCACAGGTGGGTAAGGTGGGTCCAAAAAACACCCTTCCACAATGGCTGGGTAGTTAAGGGCTATACTGACACCTTAAGGGCCTGGGCCCAAGGGGGACTGAACCTTTTAATCCCTAGATTTCATCAAAGGACCCTTTTCCACTCATTAATACTCTGGATGGATTCAATTCCTAAAGTTTAGCTAATCCTAGGGATTAGTTTACTCCCAACCTCTTTATATTCATTTTATCCCAGTGATATTGAACTGCCAAAGCCCAATCCTAACAGTTGGGTCTCCTAATTTCCATTCCTCTTTACCCTCTTTCCTTCCTCCCACCCTCAATCACAATCACACCAATAGCCACGCTCACACATACACCCACACCCACACCCACACCCTCATACTCCATACTGGTCCAAACCTTCCACTAAGCCTTCTGGAATTCCCACTCCATAATTAACAAATTTATTTTCATTTTAGACCTCTTCCTCTCTTGCTCCTTCCATCCTCTGGTGCTCATTAAGAGTTAGTTCCCCCCAATAACACTGCATCCTTGGTTATCCTTTTTAGTACCTATGCACTTTCTTGCATACCTACCCAACTTACTGGTTCTGGTGCAAGAGTCAAAATATTCTGTGCTCTCTGTTGTCATGTCCTAAGTCTCTCTCTACTAAAATGTCTCAGGAAGCTTTCTCCTCTGAAGTTCATTCAAGCCAAATTTATCACTTAATAACATGTTTGAGTAGCTATTATCTATCAAACCTCAGAACATTCTCTCTACTTTCTCTATGAGTTCAGCGCCTAACTCTTGCCCTCATCTTAGGGAACTTCAATATACATGTTGATGTGGATGTTGCCTCAAATACTCTAACTGCCCCTAACTCTTCAATTTATTCAACTCTGTGACCTACTCTTTCACTCATCTCAGCTACAGATGGGGCTGGTTCATGTTAAAAACTGTAAAATTCCTTTGTCTATTTAAAATGACAAACTAACTTAAATTTTAAAAGATTTATTCCAAAATATTTTATCATTTTCTCTCTCTTTGCCAAGCTAACCTTAATACTATAACGTCACACTAACCTTTGTCTTCTCCATGACCACTAATCCTGGCAATCTTAAATACTTTCCCAGGCCATCACCCCAGCTCTGGTTCCACTTTCCTCTCTTCCCAATCTGAACACCTCGTTGAACAGGTTCTGCTCTGCACTGTCCTTTATTCTTAGATCTCTTGTTCTCCTATCCCACTACACCTTAACAAACCCCAAATCTGAGTTACTCCTACCATTTGTTTAATTCACTCCTACTCAGTCAATGCTGACTTGAGCTGGAAGTAACAATGAGTCACTAAGCATTTATCAAGTGGCTACCTTGTCTCAGCTACTCTGTGAAACCTTGGAAATACAAAGGTAAAAATCTAGTCCCGACTCTCAGAAAACTATCTAACATTCAAATGGGGAAGACTACATGCAAAAAACTATGTACAGACAAGATATAGACACTATACATAGGAGGTAATCCCATAGGGAAGACATTAGAATTGAGGGGGGACTGGGAAAAACCATGTGAGGACAGTGGGATTTGAGCTGAGACTTGAAGAATCCAGAGAAATCAGAGAGAAGAGCAGAGAGACGGAAGGGAGACCATTCCAGGAAGCCACTGGGGGATAGCCAGTGAAAAGGCTTGGTAGCAGAGAGATCAGTGTCACTGAATATTACAGTATATATAGAAGAGTTGCATTAAAAAGAATGAAAGAAACAAAGGGTTTTAAAAGCTAAACCGATGATATTTTATTTTATCTTAGAGCTATTAGGAAGCCACTGGAGTTTACTGAGTAAGCAAGTAACATTGTTAGACCTGAGCTTTAAGAAGATGAATTTGATGGCTGAGTAGAGGATGAACTAGAGGAGAGGTGGGGAACCTGCAGCCTTGAGGTCACATGTAGCCCTCTAGGTCCTCAAGTGTGGCGCTTTGTCCTGTGAAGTTTGGATTTAGTCAGAGGGTCGAACTGGAAGATCCAGAGGGCCACATGTGGCCTTGAGGCTGAAGGTTCCCCAGTCCTGGGCTAAAGGGAGGAGAAACCTGAGACAGGAAGACCAAAAAGAAAGCTAAATGATGCAGTCCTGGCATGAAATGATGAAGGCCTGAACCAGGGTGGAAGCTATGTCAGAGAAGGAGATACATCCAAGAAATATTGCAAAGGGAAAACGAATAGGATTTTGTAATAGATTGCACCATGGCAGGAGATGAGAGATAGTCAAGGGTGACCTAGGTTGTAAGCCTGGAAGACTGGGACATCAGTATTGCTCTCAATGGTAAGAGGGAAGTTTTGGAACAAAGGAGGAAAGATAAGAAGTTCAAAACATCCACGTGACATCTAGTTTGAGATGTCTAACAGACAGAGATGTGAGACTAGAGGTCTTCAGAGAAGTCATAACCTGGATAAGTATATCTGAGAATCACCTAAAGATAATACTTGAAATCACAGGAGTTGATGAGATCACTAAGCAAAATAGTAGAGAAGAAGAAATGAGGGCCTGTACCAGAGCTCTGTGGGACAACGATGATTGGGAGTCAAAACCTAGTTAAAAATCCAGAAAAGGAGATTGATGTGACTGCCAGAGACATACTATGTTGTGAAGACCTCGTCCTGACAAAGCACATCAAGTTATGTGTCCTTGCGATGGACCCCCAAAGTGCCACTTACCACAACTTTCTTTGCCAAATCCACAATATCTTCAAGCAATTCAATATGCTGCAGTCTCTTCAAACTTAATTCACAAGCACTAGAGCTATTTAAAGAAAAAACTGTTTTAGAAATGGGTAAACTTGTATATTGCCTGATTCTGAACATTAGTATTAAAATTCAACTGTATATAATACTAGCTGACATTTATATGACATTTTAAGGTTTACAAAGTGATTCACAGATTTATTTCATTCGATCATCATAAGTGAGCAAAGGATTACACCCTCCCCTCTATTCTACACAGTACCGATGATTATTCATAATAATAAACCTCAAGCTTATTTTTTCATGACTGAGAAATTGTTTTTAAGTTTCAAATATTTGGAACTATAGGTTAGAAATCAACCTTAAAGCTAATGACTAAAATAGAAGAATGATATGAAATAAGCATGGGTGTGGAACCTGTAGCCTCAAGGCCACATGTGGCCTTCCAGGGTCTTGGGAGCCGTCTTTTGACTAAGCACAAATTTTACAGAAAAAATCCTTTTATTGGATTCAGTCAAATGGCTGTATTTGAAGACCTAAAGGGCCACATGTGGCCTTGAGGTCACAGGTTCCCCATCCCTGAGTCCAAATGCAATCCTCCTACTATACTTGGCATTAGTAATGTTTTTATTAGTTATGAATGTAATCTTGTTCTTCTTTTAAGAAATATGTGAATAAATTGTCAAGACTAGATGAGGATGACAAAAATGATTAAAAGAACAGAACAGCTAAAGGAGGTGGAACTGAATAAATCAGCACTGCATTCAAGTATGTGAAGGATTAAGAAAAACGGGATATTAAATGGTTGCTAGAGAGGATAAAAAAATTAAATGGAATTAAGGTACAATAAGGATTTTAATCATAAAAGAATAAATACAAGACTGTGAAGGTGGGTTACATAATCTCTGTCCTTAATTTTATTTAGATTTAAATATATTTTATTTAATATGTTTAAATATAAATGCTTAAATTTACTTAGCTATTTAAATGTAGCAGATGTCTAACTGCACCTTGTACAGTTAGGACTGGAAATAAGGAAATGAACCATATTATTCCAAGCTTTTATTCTACTTTTAGGATTCAGTTTTCAGGAAAAAAATAACATTCTCTCAAAAGTTAAATAAAGCAACAAAACTATATAAATAACAAGAGTTGCTTACCTGATGTCTATACAAGGATGTAACTGAGATACTACAGGATTCTGTTCACGTTGAAAAAGAAGTGGCCAGAAGATATATATTTTAATGACATCACAGTAATCTCGAAGGACATGAAGTGGCTTACTACACCAGATTTTGCAGATATCCAGTTCTTTATTTAAAAAAAAAATTAAATTAATATTGCTACTCCTTTTGAGTAGGAAAAAAAAACATAGATAAGAACAGAAAGCAGACTAGAAAATGACAGGAAATGAAAGTGAAAATATCTCTCTATCATTGTACATATATGCTAGAAGTACTAATGGTTGCTCGAGATTTTCTGGCAAGTTATTTTAAAAATAACTTGAAATTTTAAATTCAAAATAATAATAGGAGTAAATTTTTAAAGAAGCATGACACCACACACAAACATGGATAGATTTTATTAATTATCTTATTATACCATCAGTAAAAAGAAAATGAAGGTGCAAGTGCTAAATTACTCACCTAGATTTGCCTTAACTTGTGAAAATTTTCTAGGATATGCACCACCCTGAAAGAAGAAAACATGTTTTGTTGTTCTTTGGTAAAAACGTGGTAGCATATTCAACCGGACTGGTAAACTATAAATTAGCTACACAAAATAAAATAGCATATGCTATGTTTTAATATATAAACTTTTAGGTAAGGCCACTTCTTTCAATCTACCAGTCACCAAGTTCTTTTCCAGTGGCTACCATGTTCCCTTCTACAATTTTCAATTACCCACTTTTGGTCAAATTTACAACTATGACCTCTCTTATAAATGAGTTAAAACTCAAATCCATTTCTGTCTCTATTCTGATTACATATATATCTTAATCTTTAATCTATCATATCATGGTTTTCTGGGAAATAAAAACGCAATGAAGTTAGCTATGGACAACAGTGTACTTCTTGTCCTATTTTCAAATTTTTATAGTATTATTTTGAAATTTTTTATTCTGAACTTAAAACACCAAAAAATAGGGATTGTCATGTACACAGAACAGAAAGGTAATTCTATTACAAAGCCATGAAGCTTTATTTCATACATTTGCTATTCTACAGTATATAGAAAATAAGTATATAATATATGGCAAATTCCTCACGTTACTTTCAAAACTGTCCTTGACTGTGCTTACTTTTTAACTTCCTTCTGTTCTCTACTATGCATTTAAAAAATATTTTCAATGACCATTCTCTTGACATCACTATTGCTAGTCTTCTCTCCACACCACCCCCACGTCCCCAATTAAAAACCAAGAGGAGAAAAAAAACCCTCATGATAAATAAGCAAAATCAAACAAAATAAATTTACACAGTGGTCATGCCCAAAAATATGTCTTTCTGCACAAATGTTTCACCATAGGTCCTCTAGAGAGATGGCTGGTGATTACATTAATCAGTTTTTAAGTCTTTCAAAATTATTTTTAAGTACAATGTTGTCGTCATTGTATAAACTCTTCTCCTAGTTCAACTCATGCTACCCATGCTACCTGGGCAATTGTCTCTTTAACTATGTCATGGTACAATATTATTTAGTTACATTCATATGCCACAATTTGTTCAGCCATTCTCCAATCGCTAGGTACTCCATCAGATTCTAATTCTTTGCTTTATTTTTTTTAATCAGGAAATCTAGTTTGCTTGCAGTTCTTTCTTCCCAAGTATTATTTTCTTTTTTACTCTCACTTTTCTTTCCTCTTTTTCAGAGCCAATCCTCTTCTAGCATCTGTTTTCTTATTTTATTCCCTTCTCAGTAGCTCATTAAGAAATTAAGACTATTAATAAAAAGACTTGTTTTTTCTCCTATCAATATGTTAGTACTATGTCATCATACAACCCCTTGCAACTGCACAAATAAATTTATTTTCTAGGTTTCTCTGGACATAAGTTTATATTTCAAAATTCCTACTTGGCTCTGTTTTTTTCATCAGAAATGCTTGGAACCAAGTCAAGGAGCCAGCAAATTATGGCCCATGAGCCAAAACCTTTTTGTATACCTAGTGAGCTAAGAATAGTTTTTTACATTTTTAAATAGTTTTACTATGACATAAACATGCTCATTCAGCTACAGACTGTCTATGAATGCTATTGAAGTACAACACCAGAGTTGAATAGTTGTAACAGAGATCCTATGTGACACTCTCATTGCTTCTCACTGAGACTCAGCTCACAATACGCTGTGATGCAGCTATAATTTGATGTTGTTTCAAGTGTCACCTCTATTACTATACCACTACATTTTTTCATTACCAGTGTATACATATTATGTCAAAACAAGAAAAAAGAAAAATATTTTATTATAATTTTTTGAGCTTAGGGCTGAGACTGAATTTTTTTCTGAACAAGAACCACCCTCAACCACTATTATCAAACATTGAATGGCTTTGGAAATTAATTTCTGCTGCAGAGTTAATAATGTTTCTTAATTAATTCAACCTAAAATTTTAAGGTAAAAGAGTGCTTACATACAAAACTTATAATCAAGTCAATTTAATAAAAATGTTGTTTAAATCCCAAGAAATGTTAAGTTACTTCATATGTTTCCCATGCTGTCGAAAATTAAATAAGAGGCAAGATCTCCATTCCCACGCAAATTTGCAGTGAATAGTATTTCCTGAGTTCTAACTACAGTTCCAGAAGCATTTTTTTTTGGAACCTGATACAAGTACAAAAGAAACTTTCATATGTCCATTTAAATGTGCAATTGAAGAACTTTTACCAACCTTCAAATCGACACTGGATTAACTGGACATGGATTAATCTGAAATGTAATGACTTACTAAAAGGCAAGCATCAAGAATCTAATAGAATTATATAAATGTCTTCCAAGAGACAATATATGTGAAATATTATATGCTCATAGACTGATATCAGTATTTGGCAGTATCTATCTGAGTAAAAAGACATTTTCAAAGATGAAATGCATGAAATATCTTTACATATCAGCAATAATAAATAAACATTTGCAATCAATTCTGATGGCAGAGAATAATAACTCTGAATTCCAATTATGTGAAATGTCATATCCTCCAGAAAAGAATTTCACTCTTTTTATTAGTTGATCTGTATTAAAAAACAAACAGTAAACATATTATATTTTGAATTTCATCAATTAAAAATTTTTATAAATTTCTTTTCTCAATATATAAGTACCTATAGAATACTCTCAATTTTGCCTGCTGGCCAACAAAATAAAAAATATTTACTATCTGGTACTTTATAGAAAAAGTTTGCCAAACTCTGATCTAGTCTACTGAAGTTCCATTTTTTCCCCCTGTAGGATTATGCTGAGTTTGGCCAGATAAATTATTCATGGTTGTAAGTTGGATTTTTGGGCATTTCTAGAACTACAATAATTCTTTAAATATTAGTTTTATATTAGCTTCTTTGTGTTACTTATCACTCTGGTTTTAGTTCCTAACTTAGGCCTCAGTGCCAGGACCAGGGTTCTTCCCCACTGCACTCTTGGGTAGGCTTGTTGACATTTCTTGGTCTTATCCTTGTTCCCTTGGGTTACTGTTTGACATCTACTTTCCAAGACTAGGGCTGTCCCCGTTGACCCCAGATCTTTGATGTTCAGACACTGGACCGTTAGGGCCCTCTACTGCTCCTCAGAACAGAACGTTATGAATATTGGAGCCCACTTTGGGACCTTCTTGGACTACCACACTGTTCTCCCTGCTTCTAGACCAAGAATCATGCAGAGTACATGTGTCTGTGGCCAGGCTCTGGTTATTCTGGGAAGCTGCTAGCATCTTGTTGATTTTTTTGGCTTTGCTGGTATCTTCCATTCTTATTGCCTTGGGCTTCTGACTGAATTTTTGTGCAGTTCTGGGACGGAAGAATCACTGTAGTTTCTCATTGGATTTTTAAAATTATTTTGGGGTCTGATGTGAATTTTAGGTTTTTATTAGAAAAGGTCAAGCACCCATCTTCACCAGAACCCATTTTTTTTTTTAAACAACAATCTATTTTATAGTCATTGCTCTTCTATTGAACTCCTTCTTTAAAGTTTCACTGTGGCACAGAAGTGGTCCAGGATTTTCAAAAGTAAGGGTAACACATCACAAACTCTGGCTTCCTACCAACCAAAAGACATCTGTAGTCTGAGATTTGGCCTAAGTTTGGAGAAATTTAATACCAGGTTTTTTAGCTAAAAAAAATCACCTTCTGGAGATCATCCAAGATAAATCACATAGTGGCAATATGAACTAGAGAAGGAAGTATTGATCCACAGAGAAAAAAAAAATCACAGATCTCCTAAGTACTGAAGTAAACCTTCAGAGATCCAAATTTCATACTAAAAAGTGTAAAATAAGAACCTCTGTGAGTTCTTATGCTTCTGCAATAGTACTATGAATCTACCAGCAACAGAATACAAATACACAAGAAGAGATTATTGGAATCATTACTTGAATATAGCTACCAATGAATATTATGAATAAAACTCAAGTACCAATCAATCAACAAGAATTTATTAGGGGCTTACAATGTGGCAAGGTTGGCACCAAAGAAACAAAGGTAAAAATGACATAATCCCTGCAATCAAGTAACTTACAATTCTATCAAGAGGAGACAACATGTATGTGTAAATACATAGAAAATAAAGTTTGTGGAGGGTGGGTCCCACTCACAGCTGAGGAGGATCAGGAAAAGCAGCTAAGTAGGACAAGGTTCTTTTTTCCTCTCACTCTTTTCTTATTGGGAATTTTCTTACTTTTATCATTTAATCTCTTCTAATCAGAGAGGGCCAATGATTTTAATAACTGGCAGATATAAGGAAAAATTTGATTTCTTATAATGATTTGCCATATAAGTAACTTCTCTTCTGCATAAAGTTACTTACATATACACTCACCAATAATGAGGTGGAGTAGGCAAAATGTTGAAATAAGAATCAGGAAGACCTGGGTTCCAATGTCACCATACACATTTAATAGTCTTGTGACCATGGACAAGTTTAACTCCTCTCAGCCTCAATGCCCTTATCTATAAATTGGCAATAATAATAGTAACTACCTCAAAAGGCTGTTGTGAGAATCAAATGAAATAACATAGGTAAAGCGCTTTGCAAGCCTTAAAAGACTGTATCAATTCTACCTATTATTATTACCATCATTCTCTTCCCTTTTTAGTTTCCATCATCTCACATTCCTGGTTTTTTGTGAGCAGCACCTTCCTTTTTTCAGCTATCAAAGTACAGATAGCATTAAAAATCATTCATTTAGGGGGCAGCTAGGTGGCACAGTGAATAGAGCACAGGCCCTGGAATCAGGATGACCTGAGTTCAAATCCAGCCTCAACCACTTAGCACTTACTAGCCCCTTAACCCCCAACTGCCCAGCCTTCCCCCCTCCAAAAAGCAAAAAAAAAAAAAAAATCATTCATTTACTCACATTAGCTTCGAATATTAACTTTAAAATGCATTTGATTTAAAAAAAAATGCTCACCTGTTCACAGCAAAGTTTAGTAATGCGAACATAACTGCTGCCGATTAAATCTGCCTCAGACATGGAATTCTCCATTGTGCGTGAACCTAAAGGCCAGCAAAAACAAATACAAATTCCAAATCAGTAAACTGAATACAAATTCTGAAAGTGAAGCTTATCTTTGTCACAATCAAAACAACAGCAGAGACTTGACTTTTACAGAATTCCTGAACTGGGTGGCTCTTGAGGCAGGAGAGCCAGGCTCAATTCTCAGCTCTGGATTTCCAGCTAAATGGAAATATGAGAGATTGTGAGGAACCCAGATTTCCCACACATATTCCAGTTAAGATCAAAAGAGTACCAGACTATAATTACTACTAAAAGAAATGCAAATCAAAATAACCTTCATCCTAATACTCAGCAAGCTGGCAAAGGTGACAAAAAACAGGAACAGCCAATGTTGGAGGGAATGCAGAAAGTCAGAAACACTAAACAGCATTGTTGGTGGAGCTGTGAACTGATACAGCTATTCTAGAAATTCTTGAAATTATTTGAAGAAAATGATAAAAAATGTTCATACCCTTTAATACAGGGATTTCATTACTAGGCACATACCCCAACAAAGTGAAAGACATAAAGAAAGGCTCAGGGAATATTACTTTATAGTAAGAAAAGATGAAAGTGAAAGCACCAAGAAGCCTACTATGACTCATGAACTGGTGCAAAGAGAAGCAAGCAGAGCAGGGAAAACAGCATATATAACGACAACAACATAAATGGAAAGATCAACAATAAAACTCAATGATGAGAAACTGTAAAACACAAGTTTCACATTCTATTTTGTGGTGCACAGATAAGGCACCGAGTATGAAGGTAGGGAACCTGGATTTAAACCCTGCCTTTGTTATTACTCGTCATGAGCTTAAGTCACCAAACCTCTACCGGCCTTAGTTTCCTTACTTTACATCAGACTCCCCCTACTCTTTGTAGATGTCCACAGACGTGAAATATTGCATATAGGGTCAACTTTTGGGGGTGTTAAACAGTTTTTTTTTCCCTCCTCTTTCTTTTCTTAAGTACTGTTATAACAATGGCTCCCTGGAGGAGGGAGTGGGAGGAATACAGGGAGTAATCAAGGTGATAGTAAAAACAAAAGAGAGGAATAACAATATTTTTTTTAAAAGAGTAACAGATCAAGTAAAGATTAAGAAATTCAAAGAAGGTTTGACTACCCAATTCAAGAGTGTAGGAGAGGATGAAACCTGGCCCAGATACAAAATTCCAAATCAAGATCTAAGGCTGCACTAAATAAACAGAAGACACTAAACACTAGGAAGAAATAAGATCTCTGAAGAGATGTTGAAGAAGTAAACCCAGAAGACAGTACATGTATAAGCAGAAAGTTAAAAATTTAATTAAAAAAAAAAAAGCTTGCACACAAGGACTTGTTCATACCTATGTAGCTGGTGTGTAATAAAAGCAAGATCTGAACCCTCTCCATTGAGCTGTCTCAATGGATAAAGCTAAGAACACTAAGCCCCAAGAGATAAAAAGAAAAAAAAAACAGTTCCCACCCTCAAGGAGCTTATACTTATCGGACTTCACAGTTAACGAACACTGACATGCTTTTAAAAGCACAAGTTTCTGATCACAAGTTAAATGAAGAGGTCCCTAATTTGTATCCTTAGCCTTCTATCCCATTTTCATCATATCCATCAGACTTCCCACGTCACATTTATATATTATTATATACAACCAGCCAATTCTCCCAACTCAGCCTCCTTTATAATATCCACCTGGGGGAAGGGGAAAAGCGTTCAAAATGAGCTGAGGCGGACTGGGAAGGAGAGAAGAGGGGATAGAAATGGAAGCCCTGCCTGGAAGAAGGTTTTATTTCCTGTCAGGCATTATTAGTCCGGCAGAGAGACTCGCCGGAGCACCGCGGCCTCTCCCCCCATAACAAGTGGCAGAGGAACATTTGCATTTGCACACACAGGGGAGTGCACGGATGATGGGCATGAAAGATGGAAAACGCAGGTAGAAAGGACACAAATGCCACACACAAAGACGTGCAGGAGGGGGACAAGGGAGGGAGCAAAGGCGAAAGACACACAGGGCACATACGTGCAGGCAAGAGGGGCACCTATGCACACTAAGGGTGTGTGCAGAAAACACACAAGTGAGACAACACTCGCTGCGGGAAGGCCACAAGCAGGCAGAGGCGAGAGGCGCACTGGGACGCGCATAAGTACACACACATCCGTACATAGATACAAAGGCACACATACATATACACACACACACTCACCAGACCAGCCACGGGCAATCTTTAATCCACGTCCAGATTCAGAAGAAGGGATACAGTCCGGAGGCAGCCGTCACCACCACGTCACTGAAACCTAGAGTAGGGGAGGGAGAGCCGCTGGGGGAGGAAAAAGCCCGAGAGTCACGTGGGCCGCGCGCAGGCGCGCCTGGCCCCGCCCCACTGCCCGCTCTTCCTTCTCCCCCCTTCCTCCCCGCCCCCTCTGCCGCAATCCGCCCCGCCCCAGAGTCCCGGCGTGTCAAGCAGAAAAGCTTTAAGAAGGGAACCTCGCTGGCTTCCTCTCCTCCCGGCCTCCTAGGGTGGCACCTGCGCACACAGGTTTGGCCCACAGGTTCTGGAGCCGGCAAGCAGGAAAACTGGTGCGTCACGATGCTAATGGCTGTAAATAGCAAAGAAAAAGTGCCCCTGCTGGGTTATAACGTGTCCCTCCCTCCTCCGCAGCGGTGCCCAGATGAGAGAGTAAAGCTTTGGAGAAAGCTTCCCAACCTCCCTCGCCCCCCCAGCCCGAGCCCTGGAAGGAAAGCAGGGTCCTGGGGAGAAAAAGAAACGTCCCCTCGACCCCCGTGTCCCTGCAGGTGCCGGAAAGAGGCACAGCCCCCGAGAGAGCCCGGAGCCTCCCTCTCCCCCTCCCTCCGAAGACCCCCTCCTCATCCCGCCCTGGGATCTGGGGCTGGGGGTCAGGGCTCTGGGAGGACGATGGGTGCGGTCCCAGAAAGTCCCTGGGGAGGAAAACTGCGAAGTTCATACCAGAGTTCTGCAGGAGATTAATGGCAAGTGATCGATCAGCTGTCTTTTCTTTCCTTCCCCCAGGTTCTCCAAAGCTAAGGAGACTATGGTTGAAAATTCACCTTCACCACTGCCAGAAAGAGCGATATATGGCTTCGTTCTTTTCTTAAGCTCCCAATGTGGTTTCAGTAAGTATGGTCACTGATTGAATAAGGAGATGTAGTATTAGTTCTTTCAAATTGTGGATCCAAACTCTGATTGGAAAGCTTTTCTTTATAATACCGTGAGGCAGTGACACCTGTTAGTTAAGACATAAGAATATGGTGCAACCTACTTTACCTTATTTTTCACGTTATGTTTTGTGTGTTCGTAGAAAAAACGCTGAGTATGAAGTTAGGGAACCTAGATTTAAATCCTGCCTTTGTTATTATCTGTATGAGCTTAAGTCATTGAACCTCTCTGAGGCTCAGTAAAATGAGGGCTTTCTGTTAGATCAGCGGGTCTCAACCTGTGGGTTATGTTCAGTTTGTAACAGTGAAAATACATCCTACATATCAGATATTTACATTACGATTCATAACAGTAGCAAAATTACAGTTATGAAGTGGCAACGAAAATAATTTTATGATTGGGGATCTTCACAACATGAGGAACTGTATTAAAGGATTGCAGCATTTTCCCCCAAATCCCTTCCAAGCACTAATCTTCAACCCTAGTGTTAAAAACATCTTATTTAGAAAATTTTTCTTCACTGCGCATATACCTAATGTAAGAGATTTTTGCATTATTGTTTAGAGAATCGACCCTGAAATTGGGAAGATACCTCTGATGCATATTAGTTGAGCAAGTGGGTAAGGCACCCCCAAATTACCCCAGCCACTCGCTAAGATAAACTACTACTTATTTGCACATCTGCCAACAGAATGTACCTTATGGCTAATTTCTAAATAGAAGTTCCACACACTGATGAAATCACATCTGGACCTGATGATAATCTTTACAAAAACTAAATTGCAGACTTTTTCAGAAACATGTAAATTCTGCAAAGCAAACCATAACTCTCTAGACCGTGTTTGAAATTTAGGGTTATGGAGACCCCATACAATTGAAAGTTTGCAGTTTGAGCATTTGCACAGTATTGAACTATTTTGCTGTCCACAGAGGGCTCTTGGGGCTCACCTGTGGAATTCCTTAAGTGTCTCATTCCAAAGGAATACAGTTCTTTTGACCTTTTAGGCCGTTATCATTTTGGTTGACTGGAATACTATTAGAAGTGGAATGTTTTAAGTCTTTCTAAAGTTTTAGAGTTAAAAGGTATAGTTGATTAGGGAATCTCTAATTATTTTAGTGGGTTCTTCATGCAACTTAATGAGATGATAGGGAGTAGAGAAATTAAGGGCACTTTCCATCAAGAACGAAATTTCTTACAGGGATCTTATAGAAGGAAATTGGGAACTCTGGGTGACTGAAATTCAGGGAGATGAAATTTTATTAGAAAAACAAAGATGTTGTTTGTCAAAAAAAAAAGTGAGATATAGACCAATGCATGTTTTTACTTTTCAGGACCCTGTTTTCCTTCTTTCAGAGTGTAACGAGGAATGGAAGGAATTTCTCCTATTTTCCACCTCCCCTTCCCACCCGAAACCTACCAGAGTAGTTGATGGCAACTTGCTGAAGCAAATGGTTTAGGCGGACCCGTTTGCACATGGGTACAGAAGTTAGTTCATGAATCCCAGCTACTAGTATTTTATTTTCAATCCTTTGTGTTTTATTTTATGCATTTGAAAACATTTATCTCAGAAGTGGTCCAGAGGTTTTACCAGGTTGCCAAAGGGGGTATGAAGTTAGGGAACCTAGATTTAAATCCTGCCTTTGTTATTACTTGTATGAGCTTAAGTCACTGAACCTCTCTGGGCCTCAGTAAAATGAGGAGCTTTCTATTAGATCAGCGGGTCTCAACCTGTGGGTTATGTTCAG
This sequence comes from Pseudochirops corinnae, assembly GCA_028646515.1. NCBI lineage: Eukaryota > Metazoa > Chordata > Mammalia > Diprotodontia > Pseudocheiridae > Pseudochirops > Pseudochirops corinnae. Next base: position 48,589,111 of record CM053591.1, on the reverse strand, counting down.
TTTGTAACAGTGAAAATATGTCCTGCATATCAGATATTTACATTACGATTCACAACAGTAGCAAAATTACAGTTATGAAGTAGCAACGAAAATAATTTTATGGTTGGGGGTCACCACAACATGAGGAACTGTATTAAAGGATTGCAGCATTTTCCCCCAAATCCCTTCCAAGCACTAATCTTCAACCCTAGTGTTAAAAACATCTTATTTAGAAAATTTTTTCTTCACTGCGCATATACCTAATGTAAGAGATTTTTGCATTATTGTTTTGAGACAGGTTAAGAACCCCTATTCTAGAAAAAAAAGTTTTCCTAGTAAAGAATTATTCCCTGGAGAAGGAAGGAACATTCAAGTCTTCTTTCTTTTCCTTTTGTTTGTTTTAATTTTTACTTTCCTAATTGTTACAAAGCAGCTCTCAAAGCTGGTGTTCTTCAAGATAGTAGAATCATAGATATAGGGCTAAAAGGGGCCTTAGAGGCCATGTATTTTATCACTCTCATTGTAGAGATAAAGAGACTGAGGCTGAGAGAGGTTAAGTGACTTTCCCATGATCACACAGGTAGTAATCACCAGGATGTGAAGCCAGTGCTTTGACTCTAGACAATTAGTCAGTAGACATCTGGCATTGTATTTGCCTCCAGCCTCCTGTAGGAAGTGGAGGGGCACCTTTCATTCAGAGAGGAACATTTTCATGCCTAGTCCTACTGTTCACATCCCAGTGATTCTGAACTCCATTCTCTCCACCTTACCTCTGTCTTTCAAAGTCCTTTATAACCTACCCCTTCCCCTTCTTCCAGTTTTCCTACACCTTGCTACCCGCTGCTTACTCTTCCATCCAGTAACAGTAGCCTCCAGGCTCCAGGCCCTGTCCCTCCTGTCCCTCCTCATCTTCTGCTGGCTTCCCCTGCTGTCTTTAAGTCCCAGTTAAAATAAAATCTCTCTTAATTCTAGTGCCTTCCTTCTCCTAATTACTTCCTATTTATCCTGTACACAGCTTGTTTGTATATGTTTGTTGGTTTGTTGTCACCCTTTAGGTTGTGAACTCCTTGAAGTCAGAGACTGTTTTTGCCTCTCTCTGTGTCCCCAGTTTTTAGCATGCTGCCTAACATGTATTAGGTGCTTAATAAATGTTTGTTGAGTGATTGCACCAAAGGTTCTCCACATCCTTGGCAGAAAATCAGACTGGCATCAAGATGTGGAAGTTGCCTTGTGCTCGCACAGATAGCGGCTTTCCTTCAGGGGACATGCAGAGTAGAAGATGGCAAGGGACCAGAGGAAGGTAGATCAGACTATTGTAGCAGGAAGTTGGAGTCTCTTGGTGAAGGGCCACTTTGGGGCACATGTCTAACCTCTTGCTGCCTCCCCTCAACAGAAATGCCTAGCTGGAGATGGAGGGCCTTCCCACTCTGCTACAGTGGCTTTCTTAGGAAAGCCCCCTTCTGTGGCTAAAAAGCTAGATTCTAGTGTCACATTAGTATAAGGGTGAGGAAAACATATTAGGAAAAGCTGACAGTCATGGTTATTGTTTTAGGGGACTACGGTGACTTCTTTCTCCTGTCTCAATTTCCTTTTCTCTAAAAATAATCCTATAGCTTTCAACTTCTCTGCCACCAAAGTTACATTCTTTTCCGTGGTGCACATGACCTGTATTTGGTGATGTCTCTCATTCTTATAACAGAAGGAATATCTGTCTTTCTTCTGTTAGTGATGTTCATTTATCAGTCCAGCTTACATTCCTTTCTCTCATCTCTTTACTTTTCCAGACAGGACAGATTTGTCCCTGGTTCTGTCTTTGTGTATAATTCCTGAGTGTTCTTTCAACTGAATTAGCATCTACAAGGTCTTCACTCTTTTAGTCCCACAGTACCATAAATGTCCTCAGGGTGATTGGAGTTGAGTATTTGATACATAATACTTTGGACTCATCAACTACATACTCAAAGGATTTCACATAATCACCTGATAAGTTTGTTTCAACATTTTAACAGACTTGATAAATCCTTTTAGGTCAGGCTAACCCTTGACATTGTCCTTTGGCAGCTTGGAACATTCTAATCAAGTCTCTGTCCTGAGAGGGAACTAACCTTCTCACTGTTAGTCTGGATAAGTGATTGTTCATCTGGATAAGAATTAGAATGGCAATCCCTCTCTTTGCTGCTGCCAGCAAATTCAGTCGGTGCTTCTGCCACCGTTTATCCAGGACTATGGAATAATTCAAGTTTATGTATACATACTAATGTCTACGTTGTCACATTATACAACCACATTATCTCTCACAGCCATTTCCTTCTCTACTAACGTGGCCACCACTCCAGTTCAAGCCCTTGAGGATTGCCATAGCATCTTTCCCCTCCACACAGCTGCCAAGTCGATTTTACAAAAGTAGCCTGACTGTCCTATTCTTCTGCCCAGTAAACTTGAATGGCACCTTTGTTGCCTCTAGGAAATAAGTTGCATCTATTTAATTTTTAAAGTCCTTCACAACCTGACCACCAGCCTTACCTTTCCATGCTTATTATACATTATACATTCCAAACTGCCCTTCTTTCTGTTTCTCCCATAATGATCTGTCTCTTTTACACCTTTGCACCCCCTGTCTTCTAGGCCTTGAATGCTCTTCTACTTTACCACCGCTTTAGAATCTTTGGTTTCTTTCAAAACTCTGCCCAAGAGACACTGTCCCCCAGAAGATGATAAGCTCCTCGAAGGCATGGGCTGTGCCATTTTTGTCTTTCTTCTCCTGGCTCACAGTAGAAGCTTAATTAATGTTTTTTGATTGATTGACCGTATGGCCATGGGTGACTTAACCTCTTGGTATCCTAGGCAACTCTATAAGATTATAAATTGCAGATAAATTGTTGACCTATGTCAGTGGAAGGGGTTCCCACGGGGGAATTTGTTCTGCATTACAGGTCCTAACCAATAAAATATATAGAAGTTGACCAGAGACAGGTAAGTAGTGGAACAAACAAGGAGCATATGCCCATAGAGAAGCTCACTTTCCACAAACAGGAACAATAATACCTATTTCAGAGTTGTCTAAATACTAAGCAAAGGAACTTAAATGGAAGTCAGTGCACCAGGTGGCACTTTTACTATACAGTAAAACCCTATTTAAAGTTGTTAATAGGCTTTGCAAAAAAAAAAAAAAGGGTAGGAAAAAACATTACAGTAGATAGTTATATATGTGTGTGTGTGTGTGTATGTGTGTGTATATATACATATATATGTATGTATGTGTGTATGTTTATATATATATATACTCACACACATACACACACAAGTGATTAGTTAAATTGTGATTGTTGTCTGTGTCAGAGCAACCTTCTCAAATATTTAATGAAGTTTTCATCTCATTCAACTGATAGTAATAATATTTATACATATTTTCAAACTATACATTTGTAGTAGAAAAAACATATTCTGGGCAAAATTTACACCATAATTGAGACTAGAAAGGGATCCAGAAGACAATACCAGTATGTTAGCAATATAAAGAAATTGAAAAAAATCTTAACTAATTTCCAGAATTGTTACTGCATTAAACATTTTTTTGGTCCATTCACCCCCTTTATTATGCTAATAAATGTTGGATCTACTAGTAATTAGAGTTCTGAAAAATTACAGTAATTGTGTTCTGTTTTTTTTTTATTTTTTTGCTTTTTGGAGGAGAGAAGGCAGGGCAATTGGGATTAAGTGACTTGCCCAAGGTCACACAGCTTGTAAATGTTAAGTGTCTGAGGCTGGATTTGAACTCAGGTCCTCCTGACTCCAGGGCTGGTACTCTATTCACTGTGCCACCTATCCACCCTGTGTTTTCTATTTCTATTAAATAGAATAAATTTCCTTATTTTCCTGTTTAGACCAAATCTAAGTTATTTCAGGTGCTAAATTTATGTTCATTTACCTGGTTGTACTAAATTCAAATCTTTCCAGTGCTGTTTTACAAATTTTGCTGGATTTTTTTTCCTCTCATCACTATAAGGCTGAATACCAGGTGATTGATATTCAAGAAGCAGATACTTATTTGGAAGATGGACACTAAGAGAAATAGGGGTTTAATTTAAACTGGTAGATGGAATTTTGTTGTTGTTTTTGTTTAGTGGTTTCATCCTGTGCAACGCTTCGTGACTCCATTTGGGGTTTTCTTGGCAGATATAATAGAGTGATTCACCATTTCTTTCTCCAGCTCATTTTACAGATGGAAACTGAGGCAAACAGGATTGAGTGACTTGCCCAGGGTCACACAGCTAGTAAGTGTCTGAGACTGGATTTCAACTCATGAAAATGAGTCTTCCTGCCTCCTGGCCAGGCACTCTACCCACTGTACCACCTAGCTTCCCCTGGGTGAATGGACTACTCATATGTTATATTTTTTGAAGTTTTGAACTATTTTTTTTTTCCTATGACTGGTATGGAATTAGCTTCAGAGGCTTTCTGGTACCTCAGGTCACTATCTGCAATTCTTCATCATCATTAATTCATACAAAAAAACACTTATTAGTTATGTTCACAGTGTGTAGTACACTAGGCTAACCCAATCATACCCCATTAATTTAGTTCAAATTTATCAAAGAAAAAACTACTTTCATAGGCATGATGCCAAAATTTAGGTTTTTCTCTTTATTGCAACAGATATCTACCTTTTATAAGTCACTGTGGATTATGTCAAGATGAATAATATATAGTCCCCGAAGCTAATAGAATAGTGGAAGAAAATAACCATTTGATAAAAGTGCCAAGAAGATGGGTGCACCCAGTACAAAGCCTTCCTCCCTTGCTGTAAGAGTTCAGAAGATGGAAAGATTATTTTTAGCTATCATGATAAAAGAAGGCTTCCTGGTTAAGGTCTTGAGCAAGACTTTAAAGAACAGAGAAAATATATGCTTTATTTATAATATTTTTTTCTTTTGTACAGTGCTCTATCTTGTGTGGGCATTTATTCCTGAGACTTGGTTAAACTCCATAGGACTAACATATTGGCCTCAAAAGTAAGTTGAAAATATACCCTTAGTAAAATTAAAGTTCATTTTACTGTCATTATAAGGGGTTACATATTTTCTTTAGAAATCCAAACATTGACTATTTCTTTTTCATGCCTGTCTGGTCAATACTAGGAAAGCATGAAAACTTTACCCTGATGACTTCAGAGCCAGGGGTCAGCAGGGGTAGTTTTTGGGACTTTGAGAATCGTAACTTCTAAAAATACGCATTATTTACTTTCATACTCTGTTCTCCAGGTACTGGGCAGTTGCTTTGCCAGTCTACCTCCTCATTACTTTGCTAATCACTTACATATTGATATTTGGAATTAACATGGCGAATACTTCTCCACTGGACTCTATTCACACAGTCACAGGTAAATTTACATAGTGATTGGATCATACCATCTTTTTAAAGCTTAGCAAAAAACTGAAAAATATTAATATAACCAGGCACCTAGGGGGTACAATGTATAAGAGTCCTGGGCTTGGAGCCAGGGAGACATGAGTTCAAATCTCTCCTCAGATGCTTACTAGCTGTGTGACTCTAAACAAGTCTTTTAACCTCTTTCAGCCTCTGTTTCTTCATCTGTAAAATGGAAATAATAATAATAATAGCACCTACCTCACGAGGTTGTTATGAGGATCAAATGAGATAACATATATATACAGTACTTTGCAGATCTTAAATCATTATGTGAAGGGTGCCTCTTAATATTATAGCTTGACTTCTATATAAGCTACTATATTATTGAAGATGATTGATTTCATATCTTGAGATTCATACAGTCATATTTTTTAATTTTTGCTGTTATAATAATTATACCTTTCTTATATTTTTATAACTTTGTATAGTATACACTGTGCTTTCTCATCATTATTTCATGTGATCTTGAGTAATAACCCTGTGGAGCAAATAGGACAAGATTTCTTATCCCCCTATTCTAGATGAGGAAACTGGGCTTAAGAGATATAAAATTATTAGCGGCACAGGATCTCAGATTTGATAGGGACCTCAGGGGCATTTAGTCTAACCCAGGGGTGGGGTAGGGTGGCACTGGATTTGAACTCATGAAAATGAGTCTTCCTCCGCAGCCCTTAATAAAAGGATTTATTTGGTAAAACTTGGACTCAGTCACAAGGCCCTAGAAGGCCACATGTGGCCTTGAGGCCGTGTTCCTCACCCCCGGGTCTAACCCATACCTGAACAAGGATCCTCACTGTAAAATACCCAAATGGTCATTTAACCAAGAGTTTCAATAGAGATCTTACTGCTTCTGGAGGCAGCCCTTTAAGCTTTAATTTTTTGTGCGGTTTTCTTAAGATCAAGGCTAAATTCAGCCTTTTGCAACTTCAGCTCATTGTTCCTATCCTTGCCTTCTAGGGACCAATCTCTTTTCATGATAGTCCTTTAACTACTATAGTGGTGAATCTCAAGCCCAGGCCTGTTGACTCCAATTCAGTGTTCTTTCTACTTAATGTCACACAAATCTAAAAAACACTTTTCATCCACATCTAGGAATTTGGTTGGAAAAAAATAGGTTTCCTGCTTTTGTTTGGAGAATGTTGATTGATTATCATTCTTTCTCATGAGAATATATTTTGGTGGTTGTTGTTTAGTCATTTCCAGTCATGTCTGACTCTTCATGACCCCATTTGGGGTTTTCTTGGCAAAGATACTGGAGTGGTTTGCCATTTCCTTCTCCAGCTCATTTTACAGATGCGGAAAATGAGGCAAACAGGGTTAAGTGGCTTGCCCAGGGTCAGATGGCTAGTAAGTGTCTGTGAGACCAGACTTGAATTTATGAAAATGAGTCTTCCTGACCCCAGGCCAGTCACTCTACCCATTTCGACACCTAGCTGCCCTATGAGAATATATTCTCTTTTTAAAGAATGGGGTTTTTTTTTTAAAGGTGAATTTGAATTTTAGTCATAAAATATCTTCCATGACAATCTCCCGGGGCATGTTCCCTATGCTCCCATAACTTCAATGGCTATGAGACAAAATTGGTTACAAATATTTGTATAAATAATAGTAACAAAATCATAATTTAGGGGCCGTTAACTTCAGTAAGTTCAGCACTTAGATGCAGTTCTACCCTTGGGAGAAGTGTGCTTTTCCTGAAGGAAAAGCCAACTTTAAAAAATGATTCCTGCTCTTGCAGCAAAATGATAATTTCTCATGCAAACTAGATATGGGAGAATGAATGTATTTTTACTGTCTTATAAGTTTTGTTTTCATGTTTTTTATGTGTTTAAAGAGAACTTTAAGCCTTTGTTACTAAATATGTTAAATATAGTATTTGTTATTATCATCTTAATGATTTGCAGTGAGATAAAGTGTTTTCCTTTTGCCTACTGAACTATTATTGGTCTTGATTAATATCAGAAACTATGACCTAGATCACTGATTTTCAACTTTTTCAAAGTACAAGAATTCCTCTTAATTTCAAAAAACATTTTCAGATCACTTTATAATGGGAATTGTAATGCTAACAAATAATAGTTGGAAAATAGATAATGACAAAAAGACTACTATGAATTGGTAACCCTTCTAAATTAATTTGTATTTTGTTTTAACAGCTTCTACATATATTTAAAAAGTAAAAATGAATATATCCTCATGATATTTATCCAGTCTACATAAGTTACATTTATTACTTTGTTTCAGCGAGTCACATTGCATATCTTATTGGTGCAAAATGAAGACCAAATTGACAATGCGTGGTGCCTACATTCATTGTTGGACTTCTTCCAATAACTCTGCAGCCCTCTAGAGGTCTCTAGCTCACAGATACTGATTTATTGAACAAGATCATTAGATTTAAGCAATATTTGGTTGTTTGTTTTTTTTCAGATAACTATGCCAAAAATCAACCACAGAAGAAATCTCAAGAAAAAGCTATTCCAGCCTTAAAGGACATACCTATTAGTGAAGTAAACCAAATGTTCTTTATTGCTGCCAGAGGACTTTATACTAAAAGCTGAATTATTACAGAGAACATCTCAATCCCAAACATTCATTTAAGAATTTTTTGAATAGGATGATTTTGACTATGACCTTCTGTTTCCCTCAGAAACCTCGTATTAATTGAGAAGGGGAAAAGATCCAAGTTGAATGCATAGAGAGACCTGGTCTTGGAGCCAGGAAAACCTTGATTCAAGTCTTACTTCTGAGATACTAGTTGTATGACCCTGGGCAAATACTTAACTTCTCAGTGCTCTATTTAACTCTCTAACACCCTGTCACAGAGAAGATGCAAACAGTTTCCACTTTTGGGAGTACTCTGTATAGTGGGTCCAGTCCCAATCCCTATGAGATTTTTCTGGGAAGGCATTCCAATATTAATTGATAAATGAAAGAAATAAAATTCTGTATGTCATATGTAATAACAAAGAAGTTCTAATTTAATTAATGTTTAATTAAAACTATAGTTAATGAACAAGATTTAGCCCCATTCTCATTTGCTTTTAGTGGTCAGAAGTATTCAAACTACTTGCCACAGAAGAGATTGCATCTGATTCTATTCAACAAATAATTATGAAGTACCTAGTAATAGACAAGACACTGTGCTGGATTTTCAGAATATGAAAACAAAAACAAAAACTGCCCTCAAGAACTTACATTCTATTGAGAGGATGTGGCATATATACATATAAATATAGTTAATATCTGAAAAGGAAGGTGTTAACAAATGGGGGGAATTAGAAGTGTTTCCCATAGGAGGAGACCTACCTGTAAGAAATTAAGAATTTCAAGGTGAGGGAGTACATCTCTAGCAGGGGATAGCTTGTACAAAGATATGGTGCGTGATAAGAGCTAGAAGTCTGAGTCTAGCAAACAAGCAGTAAGACTGTGTGACTGAATTTAAAGGAAAAAAAGAAATAGGAATAATATTAAGTAAGTCTGTAGGGTAGAGGTCTTTAAATGCCTGGCTAAGGAGTTTGTATTCCTAGCAGTCATAGGGAGCCACCAAAGGTCCTTGAGCAGGGAAGTAACAGACCTGTGCCTTAGGAAGATGAATGTGACATGTAAGTGGAGGCTACATTAGAGGAGGAGAAGAGACTGGCAACCCAGAGTACATTTAGAAGGCTGTTAAATTGGTACAAATGAGAGATGATGAAGAGCCTGAACTAAGTGGTGAGTTGAGGGAAAGAATAAGATACAAGAGGTGTGGAAAGATGTGTGGAGGCAGGATCTAGAACTAGGAAACTCAACTAAACCTGATTGAATGTGGTTACTCAAGATGATCCTAAAGTTGAGAACTTGGGTGAGTGAATTATTGGGGACTGTCAAAAACCCAGAACAAAACAGGGAAGTTAGGCAGGAGGGTGGGATTAGGGATAGAAAAGAACTCCATTTGATACCTGTCCTTGTTCTCTACTTAATAAAATAAACTGTAATCTTTTCTCTCCAAATACTTCCCTTCTTCTTGGAAATGCCTACGCATTCCACACTCTTCTTTCCAAAAGAGTATGTCAAGTCACCCTTCCTTAATAGGCAGTTAAGAAGTTAGAGCCTATCTTGCTTTGTGTTCCTCACTTTCCAGTCTCCCCATTATATAAAAATCTTACCTTGCTTTGGAGACGGAGGTCAGAGTATAGAAAATGAGTATAAATTCTGTGTGCTTATTTATGTATGACTGCCTAACTGTATATATTTGTGGTTTAAGACAAAATCATTTTGTCAAACAGATTGGAATAGATGAAGTTGAATGCCAAAGAAGTAAGAATTTAGGTTTAATGTGTACCAAGTAGTGACAGTATAAAACCTTTTATGGAAAAAAAAAAAACAAACCTTTTAGAATCTAGATAGGAGGGGCAACTAGGTAGTGCAGTAGATAGAACATCATCCCTGGAGTCAGGAGGACCTGAATTCAAATCCAGCTTCAGACACTTGACACTTAATTCGCTATGTGACCCTGGGCAAGTCATTTAACCCTAACTGCTTTCCCTTCCTCCCCATCGCACCCCACCCTACCCCCCCAAAAAGGAACCTAGATATGTAACTAACAATCTGGTGCTTTGCTTGAATACAATGCATGTTCTACAGATCAGCTAGTTTGCTTCTATTCGTTTTATGCTAATCTCAACCAATAGTTCTATTTAAATCTAAGGAAATTTAATCACTCAACTAAGAAGCAAGATGCTTAAATCCAATTTAGTTCTTCTAGGACATCATTCACAGTAACCAGTAGAGAGTTCAGGTTCATATCAGATTTGCACTTCTTTGAGGACTCCTAAAGTGTCCATGAGGAAAAAAAGAACAGAATCTTTAGGAACATGGCCATATAACTAATGATACATTTTCTACACACCAGCTAGTTTCCTCATCATTTGGTTGGTACTGCTCTCAATCAAAAGGATGGCTGTGTTTTATACTGACAATGAAATCTTTAAACTAAGATGGAAGATAATTAAATCCAATATAGTTCTACAGTATCTGATCCAGTAGTCAGTGGAAAGATTCAGTTCATAATTGATAGTAGATGACTAGAGGAACCCTGAAAATCCTTCAAGACATATAAAATAGAATTTTTATGATGCTGTTTCACTAGTAATCTGAAACAGTAATTGAGAATAATGTGTTAAACAGACAAACTAGTTTTCTTCCTTTTGTTTATTCTTTCAGTTAATAGGACAGTTTTAATTCATATCGAAGTAATGAAATCTTTCAAGTAGAAAGCAAGGGAAAGTCCTTCTATGATAATGATCCAGTAGACAATAGAGAGTTCCGGTAGGTTACATGTTCAGGTGCCCTTGTATCTATAGGAGGACTCCTGAAAAGCCTTAAGGAAAAACACAATATAATCCCAAAGAATCAGATATGTAACTAGTAATCTGGTATCTTCTTTGATCAAAATATATGGTGGATGAGCTACGGAGCTTACTTCCACTTGCGCTGGGTTACTCTTAACATTATCACCATTTAATTTACATTGTTCCCCATTGGTAGGATAACATTCCATCTCAAGTAGGAATATACTTGAGAAAGCAAGGTAAGTCTGATACTGGTTTTTCATCACATTGATCTATTAGCCAGTGGACTGTTCCAATTTCTATTAAATTGTTAATCTAGTGGAAGGATATTTAAATTCCTTGAGGAAAAAACAACAGACTCTTTAGGAACCAAATATGGAACTAATAACCCATTCATTTCCTTGAGTACAGTATGTGGTGTACAAACCTTCAAGTTTACTTTGATTTGTGCTTAGAAAATAGAATAACTCCATTTCCAATCTAATACAAATCATTCAACTAAGAAATTTAAAAAATTCAGTACAGTTCTAGGACATTGATCAAATAGCAAATTGAAAATTCAGGTTCATATTAGGTTTATGCCTAATAGAATATTGAAAACTATAGATGAAAAAATAAAATCATTTTTTGCCATATTCCACTGATGTAATGCAATATGTCAATAAACATGTGACAGGCAATGTGCTAAGCACTTACAAGAAAAGGCAAAAGACAGTCCCTTGCCTTCAAGAAGCTCACAGTCTGATGCAGGAAAACTATGCAAATAACTAATAACAAGCCATCTACAGGATAAACAGGAAATAACCAACAGATTATTAATCAGCAGAATTTTAGCAGGAACTCAAATGAAGCTAGAGAAACCAAGGAGGTGGAAGATGAGGAAACAGAACATTCTGGGCACAGGAGACAGCCAGCGAAAATGCCTGGATCTGAAAAACAGTGTCATGTTCAAGGAGGCCAATGTCACTAGAATGAAGAGTGGAGGTGAAAAGGGGTTTGTGAAAAGTGTAAGAAAACAAAAGGGGTGAGGATAGGTTATTCAAGGCTTTGAATGTTTGATCCTGGAGGTGACAAGGAGCCACTGGAGTTTACTGAGCAGGGGAGGGGTAGGAGAGTGAAGTGTGATATAGTCAGGCTTGCACTTTAAGAAAATAACTTAGCAATTGAATGGAAGATGGACCAGAGTGGGGCAGACATGTGGCAGGCAGAACAATCGGCAAGTTATTGCAATAGTCGAGGTGTGAGAAGATGAAGGCCTACACCAGGGTGGTAGCAATAGCAAGAGAAGAGAAGGAAACATTTAATATGAAAGATTACAAAGGTAAAATTGACAGGCTTTGACAACAGATTGAATGCAGAGTTGAGATGTTGAGGACACCTATATTGTGAGCCTGGGGGACTTGGAGGATTCTGGTGCCCTTGACAGGAAAAGGAAAGTTTGGAAGGGCGAGGGTTTGGGAAGAAAGATCAGTTTGGTTTTTGACATGTTGAGTTTAAGTAAGATGTCTTGAACATCTGATTTGAGATTTCTGAAAGGCCCTTGGAGAGGAGAGACTAGAGGTCAGCAGAAAGGTCAGGGCTGGTTAAGTAGATCTGAGAATCGTCAGCAAAGAGATGCTGATAGAATCCACAGGAGCTGAAGAGATCACCAATTCAAATAGTTTAGAGGGAAAAGAGAAGAGGCCCAAGCATGACCCGGGTGAAAATCCAGCAAAGGAGACTGAGAAAGAAGAGTCACATAGGTAGGAGAACCAGGAGAGTCGTGTCCTAAAAACCAAGAGGAAAGAGAGTATCAAGGAGAAAGAATGATCAGCAGTGTCACAATCTGAAGAGAAGTCAAGAAGGATGAGGACTGAGCAAAGGCCATTAGATTTGGCAATCAGATAATTAGTTACTTCGGAGAAAGCATCTCAATTGCATGAAATTAGAAACCAGATTGTGGAGTTAAGAAGAGACTGAGAGGAGAGGGTAGAGGTACCTCCTGATGAAGGCCTTCTCAAGGAGTTGATGCACAAAAGGAAGGAGAGAAATGAGGCAATTATTGGATTGGATGGATGGATCAAGTGAGGGTTTTTTGAGGATGTGAGAGACATGGGAATGTTTGTAGGCAGTAGAGAAACAGCCAGGGAATAGGGAAGAAATTGAAGGTGAGTTAGTGGAGATCTTAGAGAGGGAGAATCTGATGGGAAAAAACTATTATCCATCCCCATAAATGCACCATCTCCATATTCATAAACATGTCCTGTATAAGGATTGGCCTTGGCAAGAAGTATCACTGGTGAGACAGGGAGGAAGGACGAGATAATGGCAGAAGACATCAGGTTGATGGGAGATGAAATGGAGAGAAGATAAAGCTCTTGACAATTTTTCTGTAAATGAGGCAAGGTTCTCAGCTGAGGTGGCAGAAGGGGAGGCTTGGGAGGTGTGAGGAGAGATGAAAAGGTATGAAAGCATCATTGTAGTGGGTGGGATAGTGAGTTAATTATGGAGGGGTAAAAGATTTGCTAAGCAGCAATGAGGACCCAGTTACTGACTTAACATAAATTTGTAGTGCATCCAATCAGGATAGTTTTGCATTATTTTCTCCACCTTCATTCAGCTGCACGTGTAGGAGCAACGGCAACAAATGAGAGAAGTGAGCCAAGGCTGAAGGTTGGCAGGGCACAATCAGTGATGTGAAGACAGCGTAGAGTTAAATTGGTACACTAAGGAGTCATATTGGAGAAAGGAGAGTGGTATGTGGAGCATGGGTGATAGGAGAGAAGTAGGGGATTTGAGGGACTGGAGATCACAGTGTAGATGGAAGACTAGGGTTTGGTTTTGGGAAAGCAGTGGGAGAGATGGAAATCAAATGCATTGTGATCAGATAAAAGAATTTAATTTTTCATTAATATGGAGATGGTACATTTATGGATGATGACAAGATCAAGGATTGTTAGATGTATATTTTTCATCATGAGTCCTTTGGAGTTGTTGTGGATCATTATATTGATCAAAGTAGCTAAGTTTTCCAGTTGATCTTCATTATAATTTTTACTGTTTCTGTGTACAGTGTTCTAGTTCTGTTTACTTCATTTTGCATCAATTCATATGAGTTATACCAGGTTTTATTCTGAAACCATTTCCTTCATCATTTCTTACAGCACAACGGTATTCCATCACAATTATATACCACAGCTTATTTAGCCATTCCCCAATTGATGGGCATCTCCTGAGTTTCCATTTTTTTTGCTACCACAGAAAGAACTGTTATAAATATTTTTGTACATATAAGTCCTTTTCCTTTTTCTTTGATCTCTTGGGGTATAGACCTAATAGTGGTATTGCTGGGTCAAGCCTTTTGGGCATAGTTCCAAATTGTTCTCCAGAATCATTGGAGCAGCTCACAGCCCTGCTAACAGTACATTAGTGTTTATATTTTTATGAATTTGTTTTTTAAAAGTATGTTGATAACTAAAAAATCAAAAATGTTTCTTTGAAATTCTATGTATTTTGTTTTTTACATTTTAAAAACATAGGTTCCACCAGACTGAAAGACAAGACAGTATGGGATACAGAAAAGATTGAATTTAGAAGGAAAAAAACCTTAAAATTCAGTATAATTCTGTAAGGATGTTGATTCACTAGCCAGTGGAGAGTTCTAGTTCACGTTAGATTGTTGCCTGTCAGAGGACTCTAGAAAATCCCATAAAAGGGCTCCTATAAGTACTTAAAAAAAAAACTCACTATAAGGATTTAAGGATTGAATGACACTCTAGGACAAGACAAAACATCATTATAGAAATATAGAAAAACAAAGCTCAACAGACTAACAGAAATATTTACACACATCACCAGACTGGGGAGCACCAACATCTGCACAGGGAAGGGGGGAGGAGGAGGGCTTGATAATGGCTACCACAGAGTCTCTAATCTGGAAAAATCAAACAGATCACAAACAATGCATCCTTCCCATAAGCAAGGCCCCTAGGACAATATCAATCTTCCAGAATATATACAATTTTCAAAGACTCGGCATCTCATTGGCTCAGTGCCAAAATGCTGGAAAACCTACATGTCTCAGCACCTAATTGGCTTAGTGCCAATGGGTGTGAAAGCTCACATGGCCCAGCACCTGATTGATTCTGCACCAGGGCTCTGTGTAACTCAGCATGGGATGCATCACAGCCCTGAACTGGGCCAGAATTCAAAGGAGCAAGACATCCGTGATTGAGAAGGCAAAATACTTGTGTACCTTTAGACCTGGGAACACGGTCTCCTGTTCCAAGAAGAAAAAGGGAACACATGTAGTCACATAGGTCTATAAATGTACTCGGAAGATCTTATATTCCATTAATCCTTCAAGCCCCTGGCGGGGGGGAGGAGTTGCTTGGGGTCTTTATTCCCCACTCAGATAACTGCCTTGTAATCCATATAAAATTCTGAATATCCTCATCCTAACTGATACACTAACAAGTCAGGTCCCTAGGCAAAGTTATATTTTCCCCTCAGGGTTCTAGGGGTACTCTTAGGGGGTTTGGGTGATTCTTCTCTAATTCTATCAAGCCCCCATTCCAATGTATTATCCTTAATATCAATTGTCAATTATTAGCACCCCAGTATCATTTAGCCAGTTAATATGAATCAGCTATGACAGAGGTATTTACTGAAAAGATACAGTAAAAGGTACAAACATTTCCTCCCAGAGTCTATCATCTCTTGCTGTTGCCATGTGACTAGTCCATCTTCTTTTCCAATCAGACAATTCTCTGATGACATATTTTACTTCTTTGAAATTCCTTGTTGGTTGTTGAAATCTGTTCAAGTTCTATTCCAATTCTTTGTGGTATGGAGGTAACTGAATTCTCAAAAGTTATGCCAATGGAGTAAATTTCGATAAAGAAAGAAGTTTTCTAAGTTTCTATCACACTGAAAAGGCCTTGACTATGGCCCTGGCAACAAAATAATTCTGTTTTCTGAGAACCAACTATAAGTTCTAAACTATAAGTATAAAGAGATACATTACCAGTAGGTTGGCCACTTTGTGCTGAAAGTTTTGGCTTTGGTACGCATGCGCGCACGCACACACGCACGCACACACACACACATAAATGAATGAATGAATTAATTAATTAATAAAAATAGCCCTGAGTCTTATGCAGTACACTTCTATTTCTTCAGTGACAAGGAAAAGTGATGGGAAAGGAGGCAGAAGGGACTCCAATACATTAGATGGGGCTTTTCAAGTAAACTTATAAGTGGATATAAAGCCAATCAGGAGCAGTTCTCCTGAGGACTACTGCTGTGAATAACTTTAAGGTTATGATCACATAATATAGTGAATTCTCTATAAAGCAATAAATTAAAGCAAAACATTCACAACAATATAATATAACAACTTCTTACTAACTTAGTCACATAGTCTTAAACAAGACATACCATTCAGTAAGTCACAATCTCATTAATCAGTACTGAATACCCAAGTGAAGTCTCCTTTTATCCTTAAGTAGAGGCTGGCTTCCAATTATCCTTAAGGAGTATTCATTCTTAAGTCAATCATCCTTAAGGGTTAGTGGAAAGTACAAAGGCCATCTTCCCCTAGGTCACAAGTAAGTTATAATCTCATCAGTCAGCACTGAGTAGACAAGTAAAGGTCCTTTCATCTTAAATTGAAGTTGGGCTGACTTCCAAACTCCATGGCCTCTTCCAGGTTCCCAGCTCTAGCCTGGATTCACAGGTAGGCAGCTCTCCAATTGCAGTTCTCGGTGACTAGTCCCCTCCAAGACCTTTGTAGTTTCTGTTTCTGGGGAGACAATGTTTATACACATTAGGCTTAGCAGAGTTACAGCAATATTTACACACATTGCCGACAATATCATCTCAATTCACTTTCTGTTTGACAAAGAAACACAAACCAACAGACAAAGCTTCTGAGAAAGCAAACACAAAATCAGCAGTAAAGTCCCAGGACTTCTGTAAACAGCCCTTTTTCAGGATTTCTGTAAACAGCAGTAAAGTCCTCTCTCAGGGCTTCTGGATCATCAGTAAAGTCCTCTTTTTGGAACTTGTCTAAAAACAACAGACAAGGCTTTTGTCTGACAGACCAACAGAGTGTTGAAGTGCAAAAATCACAAGCAATCTCGATCTCAGTTCTGCTTGGTCCCAGCTCATGCTCAGGCTTTTATCTGCAGATCCTTCCTGTTCCACCCTTCCAGTTTTGCTCTTTTGGCAAGTTCCTCCCACTGTGGGCTCCACTTAATGATGTTAAGCCTGGTAAGGGCAGGGAAGGTCTCCAAACTCCCTTAGACCTCTTAAGTGCAACACAATATATACTGTTTCCAACAAAGACTTGATATAATCACAGGCAGAGCTCAAAAGCACTTGAATAACTGAAACAAGGAGCAAAGTATAACTTTGTTTGCCATTACCTGGATATGGATCATCGTTTACTTGTCTCCTGAGGAACATATAGATAAGCCAAGAAGCAACAGTTAGAACCAAACATGGTAAACTGATTAGTTTAAGATTGGAAAAGGAATACAACAAGGCTGTATATTGTAGCCTTACTTTTTTTTTTTTTTGAAAAAGAATGATAGCATGTATTGCTTCAGATTCCATTTAAACTCTAGTCTTTCTAGATCTCTGAATGTAGATATCTCCTTCCATCCTGAGACTTGTAGAGTTGTCTTATAACTGTGTATTGCTGGGAAGAGTCCAGTTTATCAAGGTTGGTCATCACACATACGATGTGTCTGTGATTGTGTACAAATTTTTCCTGGTTCTGCTCTTCTCACTTAGCATCAATTTGTATAAGCCTCTCCAGGTAATTATGAAGTCCATCTCCCTCCCATTTCTTATAGCACAATATTATTCCATTACATTCATATATCATAACTTGTTTCCCCTTAACTTATTTAACTTATATGCAGAGTACATCATGTAAAACACCAGGTTGGATGAATCAAAAGCCTGAATTAGAGTTGCCAGTAGAAATATCAAAAATCTTAGAAATCTGAATTTTAAAAGATACTTGGGCTTATTTTACTAGGTCCAAATTACTATGAATAAAAGTTACACCGTTTAAAAGCTTAGTTTCTTTAACAATAGTTTAAATATACACATATATTTTTATAAGAATGTAACTTTTGCTTTTGGACTCAAGACAATGTTTTGCAACTTAAGTACAAAAGGTTAGGATTCCAATCTAGGTTTTTAAAAATTAAGTTTATTTTAGGAAAATTTATAATCTATCCCTTCTACTTTGTCCCCACTGAGTATATTTTTAGAAAGAAAGGATGAGGGGTGGGTGATGAGGGAGGAAGGGAAAGAATCTAGAATTTAAAGTTCTATAATCAAATGTTAAATATATATATATATATATATATATATATATAATTATTATTATTAACTACATGCAACTGGGAATTAAGGTATACAGGAACTGGGGTAGGGAGATCCATCTTGCCCTACCGGAAAGTCAGAGGGGTGATGGGGGAGGACATAGGAGAGAGAAGATTGGGGGAGGGGGTATACAGTGGGATGGCTGTTTTGGGGTGGTGAGTGGGGGAAAGATGGGGAGAAAATTTGTAACTCAAAATCTCGTGGAAATGAATGATGTAAACAAGAAAATAAATAAATGAAT
>CM053591.1:48548126-48570248 GCA_028646515.1 Pseudochirops corinnae | reverse complement strand
GGGGTATACAGTGGGATGGCTGTTTTGGGGTGGTGAGTGGGGGAAAGATGGGGAGAAAATTTGTAACTCAAAATCTCGTGGAAATGAATGATGTAAACAAGAAAATAAATAAATGAATTTTAAAAAAAGAAAAAAAGAAATGAGGCTAAAATAAAATACAAACTGTATTAAAAAAAAAGAAAAGAAAGGATGAAAGAAAGCAGAAAGCTCTCATCACAAAAATGCACAGTCCAGTGATGTGGGAATTTCTACACTGGTCAGTCTGAAAATGTATGTGTATCTCTCTGCCTTTGAAGTTTGTTACCTCTCTGGAAAGTGTTTCATCTTTTGTCTGGTAGGGGTTTCATCTTCATTTGATGGGTTTCATCTTCAGTCTTCTGGACTTTTTGGCACTGATGAGAATTTTAGTCTTTTAAAGTTAATTTTCTCTTTAATGTTAACATCATTATATAAATAGTTCTTTTAATACTGCTCCAAATCAAATTATAAAAGAGCTTCCCAGTTTCTTCTAAAACCATTTTGCCATTCATGACACAATGGTATTCCATTGTATTCATGTACCACAATTTGTTTAACCATTCCCCAATAGATGGATACCCCTTTTGCTTCCAGTTTTTCTTTTACTACTATGAAATGAGTTGCTATAAATGTTATATACAAAAATCTTATCTTTTTTATTTCTTTGACCTTTTTAGGGTATAGTCCTAGTAGTGGTATAGGCCAAAGTCAAAGATTATGCACCTTTTTGTAGCTTTCTGAGCATAGTTACAAATCGTTTTCCAAAGATATTCTAATGTGCCTGCTTTCCCTTCAATCTCTCCAACAGTTGTTTTTTGATGTAGAACCTCCAAGGTGTTTGATTTGCATTTCTCTATTAATGATTCAGAGAATTTTTCAAGATTGATGACAATTCTGACTTCTTCCTTTGAAAACTGCTTGTTGGGGGCAGCTAGGTGGCACAGTGAATAGAGCACCAGCCAGGAGTCAGGAGGACCTGAATTCAAATTTGACCTTAGACACTTAACACTAACTAGACACGTGACCTTGGGCAAATCACTTAACTCCAATTGCCCCGCCCTCTAAAAAGGAAAAAAAAACCAAATCAAAAACTGAAAACTGCTTGTTGATATTCTTTGACCATTTATTTATTGGAGAATGGATTTTAGGCTTATAAATTTAAATCAGTCTCTTGTCTACCTCGAATATGGAAACTTTATCAGAGAAATTGCTGCAAAAGATTTTTTTGTCACGTTTACTTTCTAATTTTAACTACATTAAGTTTGTGCAAGCACTTTAAAATCTTATGCGATCAAAACTGTCCATTCTACTTTGTTGTGATCTTATCACTTGTGTTTAGTCATGAACTCTTCTGCTATACATAGATTTGAAGGGTAATTTCTTACTTGCTTCTTTAATGTTTTTTTTTTATATGACCTTTCATAGCTAGGTGATATGTTCACATGGAACTTCTTAAGTGCCACTTTAAACTTAATTTCTGCAAGACTGTTGTCATTTTGGATTTATTGATCATCACTGTTTCTGGATTTGCCTCTGTATGCTTTATACCTACCTACTGTTTCACATTAATAAATATTTATCTAGTCCTAGCAGGATATTAAAAAAGGATAGGTACTGATGAACCACAAGTTGATTGAGTTCGGTGAAGTCCCCTTACCTGGGTTCTCCATTATAATCTACCAGTCAAGCATAAATTCCTTGTATATTCCTTGTATTTGGGAGATGGAGTAAATGAAATCAACAGTCTAAGCCTTTAGTTCCCTGAGTCAACCAAGTCTCAAGAAACCTTTCAAAAAGGTTTTTAAGAAACAACTAGCCTGACTTGCATGGGGTGGGGGGAGTGACGAAGCATTAGTTAGGATACTGTTCCTACCACACTCTACCCCCTAACTTCCTTATGATTGTCTAGCACAGAGGTGTCAAAAACAAAAGCTGCACATGCCCGACAATACTCCTGAACGTAGTCCAAACCAGATTAAGATGTAATTGGGAAATATTTAACAAAATAAAAAAAAATAAAACAGATAATATTAACATTTTAAAATTAAGTCAATATGAAGCCTACAGTTTAGTGGTCTCTATTTCTATTTGAGTTTGACACTATTGGCCTAAAGCACCTTATCCCTTAAATTACTATAACTGGGCTATTATTAGCCAACCCTGACTTGTAGTATTCAAGTCTGATATACGTAGCACTGTAAGAGGAAAAGAAAAAATGAAAACAGTAAAAACAACATAACAGTTCTCTGAAGAAGTGACTGAATCTAGAAGAATCTCAGAAAGGTCTTAGTCTCAGGGCTAAAGGTAAATGAAGACAAATATTTGCAGTTCACAGTGGGTCTTTCAGTGTAAATGTGAACATAAGCAGAAGCAGCACAAGGAATATTGAAGCTTCAGCAAAGATGATATATCCTACACAGTCACCAATCGTTCTCATAGGTTAGGAAGAATTGCCGTGTTCCAACATCCACTTAATTTAGTATTTCCTGGCCCACCAGCCTGGACCCTCCCTGCGAACCCAACTGTGAGAGGAATGGAAATATAAAATCTTTGTCCCATGAAAAGTCATTGAGGGATATTCTTCTTTTTCTGTAGGGGCTAGTTAGGCATTTTCACCTCTCCCACCCCGCTGGTCCTCCAAGCCCTCCTTGAAGAGCAGTTGCATAATTATCAATGGCAAATGTATATTGCTAGCAAAGGGGCCAGTGTTACATTATAGTGAGCAGTGGGCTAAAAGGGGTCTGCCTTTTACCCCACGTCACTGCTTACTCACTCTATTATTACTGAGTGCTTATTTCTTGTTCCACACCCCTGGGGGCCATGCCTTTGCCCACTGGGGCCTGCACCTGTGCCTGCTGGCCTCTTTGCTGGGGTTAATTGATGCTGGGGCAGGACAACTACCACTACTGAATTCTGAGCTCTTCATTGTTGGGACTGTGTGTTTGCATTACCATTGTTGAGGCCTGACTCTGTCCCACTATGGTAGGTATGATTGACCAGGCCTACGTATTCACAGAACTGTGGATGCCTCTTTTAGTTGAGCCTTTCTACGGTCAAGGAAAGATAGTGGGGAGAGATCGGTTGTTGGGCCCTGAAAAAAAAAATTTAGCATTGTCAAGTGCTTCTGAAACAATTGCATCAAAATCTGTTTAGTAAAACAAGTTGGCTCTTAAAATCCAAATTAAAACAAAACTCAGTTTCTTCAGCATAAAAACAAGACAATCCTAAAATTCCAGGAATCTCCCTTGGTTAACATTCTCTCATTATTGGGATTCTTCATGCTACCCCTTAATTAAGCTATATCCTAACAAAATTAAAGGACTCAGAATTGCTGATTCAGTTGCACACTAATTTCCAAAAAGTCATTCAGAATCAAGTAGTTTATAAAAAACATACTCTCTTAAAGGGGGTAAGGGTTTCCTTTCAGCAGATCTCCTTGAGGCAATTCAATAATGACTGTTGGCAACATAGAGGTCACTAACTTCAAGAAGGGCAGAGCTCAACTAACTCTGAACTTGTTCTTTCTAATGAGGGGAAAATCTCTTTCTCAATCCCTACCCTGTCCAATTCAGTCCCTTCAGGCTGCTTGAAAGGTAAAGTGAGTTCTGAAAAGACCCCTTGGTAAGACTTGGGGGAGGCTTAAATTATCAGCTTGCAAGGTCCAACAAAACGGAAGGACCTAAAATAGTTTATTACAATTTTCTTCATGATCTAGTTCTTAAGGATACAGATCATCCTTACCTTGTTCTCTTCTTGCTGAATGATCACAAGCAATTTACTCTAATCATCAGTGAGTGAGGGGAACCTCATAGTAAACAACCATTTCTAGAGGCATCCTCAAAAGCTTCAAGAAAACCATGAAGGGAACTCACCATTCTTTGTATTGCTGGAACCCCACTTAGACGAGCTCATCATGTCCACAGGATCCTGTGCTGGCCAGTCACCTAGTAGTTTAGGTTTGATATTGGAACAAAATGAGAAGTGTAGGCCATTCAACAGTTAACAAAAAGAAATTTAGTTGGCCATACCCAGATATTCAACAAAGATAGGCTCTGTAAACCCTCTGAGTTGATTTAGCTAAAGCAAAGCATCTAATAGTTCTTGGAGCTCTCCTCATGTCTGCTTTATACTCAGATGAGGTAACAGTCAATAGTCTTTAGTTATCAGAGCCAACAAAGTCTTTAGAAGATCTCAATTCCTTTTAAGGAAAAACTAGGTTAACTTGCATCTGGGGTAGGGCAGAAGGGCACTGTTCCTGCTACATATGGCATAAACAGGAACCCAAGAGCCAAGAGAACTAGTAAGGTTGTCAGCAAATACTTTTTATAGCGATCTCTTTTGTTAGAAGATATGCAATCATTCTATGTACAAAAATTTCCAGTTAGCATTATATAGTATTTTCTATAATCTGTAAATTTGTATAGAAATGTTAGAACCTTTAAGAACCACTGAGTATTTAAAAAAACAGAAACCAAAACTTATAATGATGAAATTTTTATTTGCTGAAAAATTACGAATATACAAGTGCATACATAGTTCAAAAGCTGAGTAGTATAAAATTAACATGTGATGTGTAAATAAGCATTTATGTACTCAATTTGGTTTTTATAACAGTTCTATTATAGTTTGATAAGATAGTTCAAAGGACAACTTTACAGATTTAAAAACCTCCAAGACAAGATGGAGATAGCTGAATTACCATTGTACTACTCATAATTTGGGGCAGCTAGTTGGCTCAGTGGATAGGCCACTGGGCCTAGAGTCAGGAAGATTCATCTTCACAAGTTCAAATCCAGTATCAGACACTTACTATGTGACCTTGGGCAAGTCATTTAACCCTGTTTGCCTCCGTTTCCTCATCTCTAAAATGAATGCTGGGGGAGGAAATGATTTTATTAGTCCTGTATCTTTGCCAAGAAAACCCCAAATAGGATCATGAAGAGTCAGACATGCCTGAAAAACGACTCAACAACAACTCATAACTTAAAACAAGTTTAATTTTTTTTTCTTTTTGAAAAGTGACTTGGGATGTCATTTTATAGAAATCATTTATTAAATTTTTACTTAAGGGTAATAGTTTACAAATAATCATTATCCCTAGCCATGCTGAAGAAAAATATTTGTCAAAAGCACTTATGTTAATGGGATAAAAATTCAATCAAATTTAATTTTTCCTTCCAAAAGGAAAACTTTTTAAAAGTTTTGCTCAAGTCAAACTGAAATGATGATTCAAAACTGAGAATGAAGTATGATATCCTTGTCTAGGAACTGTAAATACAAAGAGCAACACTTTAGGTAGAGAAAGTACATATAAAAATATATATTTTGTTTAAAATGCAATTAGTTATGTTGGTTATCTAGTAAATAAGAAAAATAGAGAAATTATTAAAATTACACATCAAATGTTCTAATTATTATTGCTAGATAGCCAACTGAGTTAGTAGGCTAGAAACTTCCATGAGTTGGTACAAATGAAAGGTCCACAATGAGAAATTGCCTTAACAGATAATATTTCTTTAAAAAATAGTCAGTTCTGAAAGTATAATCTGAAATTAGAATTTTGACATACAAGGTAAACTTACATCGGGTGAGATTCTCAATTATTATGAGAAAGGCGCATTACTCTTTGCATAATTCAAGTGCTCACTACTTATACGAAAAAGTCTCATTAAGAAATTTTATTTATATTTTTCAAAAAAGACAACTAAACAAAGCAAGACAAAAATCCTAAAAAGTTGAGTTTTTGTCCCTTTGTGGCAATACCTTAACTTTTCAAAACAAAAACAAAAAGGGAAACTAGTCTTCCCACCAAATTAGTTACAAATTCAATTAAGCATCTGTACAAAGCATTTTACTTTGTATGGCCATATCTATACCAAAGATTATGCTATCATCTTTCAGGACAATTATTACTCAATATTCTTGTCTGCAGAAATAAAAAACTCCAACACTATCATTTATAATATTTTTCATAATACAAAATTTCATGATGTCAATAATCTCTCAATACTGCCATATAAATTATTAAGACTTGATAAAAACACCAATTCACTCGCAAACTGTTGAGTTTTAAACTATTTAACTTTAATAATGGGTTTCCTAATAACTTAAAAACAGGTTAAAGGAAACAGTAAAACAGCTGCCTGAGTTTTATGAACATACATGAACCAAAGGAAAACAAAATTTAAGCAGAAAAAAACAAGTAAAATAACCTCAAATGTAAACACTGAAATATAGCTCACCAAAAAAAACAAAAAACAGACAATTGAAAAATTTCATTAAGCTAAACAAGATTAAAAATATGGATATTGAAAAATCAATTTTAACTAGATTATGTTTCAGTATCAGAATATACTTTCTGGCCAAGTCATTTCACACTTCAATTTATATGTTATAAATGTATGTATAGACGTGTGCGTGCATGCGTGCGTGTGTGTGTGTGTGTGTGTGTGTGTGTGTGTGTGTGTGTGTGTGTGCTTTAAGCTGCATTCTATAAAGTCAATGTGCACTTTAAAAAGCAGTAAGGTCCTCTTCTTGTATTCCAACACTGTATGTGACTTTCTGGACAAAGAAAATAGTACTATTTTGATGTCCTGAATCACCCATTAATGCCATTAGGAAACTGAGTAGTTTGTATGTTTTATAATGATGAAATGTTAGACGTGATTAAATTGCAAACATAAGATTGTATTCTATATACAAAGCTTGCCAGGAGAATTATCTATTTTAATCATAGGGATTGAGACCTGATCTTTGATTTCACTGTTATAGGGAAATCCAAGGTGAGAAAACTTTCTCTACCAATGAAGGTTGACACATTTTCTGTCACTCAGAGTTGTCTAGAGCATTGAGAGGGTAAATGACTTGACCAGAGTTACACAGTCAGTATGGGGGAGGCAAGACTTAAAATGAGGTCTTCCTGCTTTGAGGCTTGCTCTCTATTTACTATGCTATGCTGCTTCTCATTTTAATTCAAAAGTCTTTTTTTTTTTCTATTTAGGCTGTAAGATAATTAACCAGTATTTTCCATAACTACATTTCCCTGCCTAAACTCTTAATTCAGTTCAATATTTATTAAGTACCTGTGTGCTAGACTCTGGGGATGCAAAGGCATGGGGGCAGCTGGATGGTGGAGCGAATAGAGCATGGAACCTGGTGTCAGGAAGACCTGAGTTCAAATTCGGCCTCAGACACTTGACACACTTACTAGTTGTATGACCTTGGGCAAGTCACTTAACCCCAATTGCCTTGCCTTCCCCCCTCCAAAAAAGGAGGAAAAAAAAGATGAACAATACCTCAAAAACAGCTATTCTATTGAGAGGGATAAACAAACAAGTAGAGAGTGATTGGGAACACTAAAGGGGCTTCAAGACTATCTAAGAAGACAGAAAGAGGAACCTATCAGCTAGGGACTCCAGGAAGTGCAAAACAAAGCACCTTGCTTTAGCCTTGAAGAAAAATAAGGAATATGGGATGTGTAGGGGGTACATTGCAGGAATGAGAGATGACAGCCACAATGAATGCACACAACCAGGAGATTACATATATGTTAAGAGCATGACAGTCTGGTATGAGTAGAACATGTGGCTATGTGTGAAGGTGAATAATGGTAAGAAGTGAAATTCAGATTTTTCTTTTGAATGTCACCAAAAAGAATTATTAATGCAATTCTTTGATAGCCCATCAATGGTTCCCTCAAATTATAACTAAATCCAAATACATCCACTTATTTACATATACAAGAATTGCATATGTGCATCCAAGTAAACAAAAAATAGGCATGTTTAACAAACTGCAAGCACGATGAACTGTGATTTCTGGGGTGTAGGACTCCCTCCATCAAAGTTTAATAGTGCATATGATTTGGAGCTGGAGGTTCAAAGAGTTTAACACCAGAAGGACAAGGTGGATTAAGTGACAGAAATTTTAAATTTTCACTATAATTTATCATAATTTCTCTTACCTCTAAAAATTCACTTTAAATACACATAATTATAAGAAGATATTCTAATTCTACTTTGAAATAAAATTTTTCATTCTACTATCAGTTTTCCTTGCCTTAGGGATTAAAAAAAAATGCACTGTGTCAATCGATACAGTTTGATCCTTCAAGGTATTCTTAAATTCTAGTCCTTCTATAAATGACTAAGTAGGATTTGAACTTGGGTCTTCTGGACTCCAAGTTCAGGATCCTATCCTTTATGTTATATTGTGCTACCCTAAGCCTATTACATATTTGGACAAGTTTTCGTGCAAAATTTTAAAAACTTGAAGTGTCATCTAATCATTACCTTACACTACTGCCACATATCTGCATGGCCTCAACCTAAATGAAACAAATTGGATTTTTTTTTTTTAAACATCTGGGCACACTTCTATTTCCTTCCATGTTTCACAGAGTTAGAAGAACATGTGGCTGACAGAAGCTCTAAACAGGATATGGATTTGGATTGGACCTGTGATTTCTAAGACTATAAAGTGCAGAGTAGTCTGTAGAGGAAATTCCTCACCAGAAGCTCCCCACACCAGTGAAATCACAGGAACATAATTATATACAAATGTAAACATTTA
This sequence comes from Pseudochirops corinnae, assembly GCA_028646515.1. Taxonomy (NCBI): domain Eukaryota; kingdom Metazoa; phylum Chordata; class Mammalia; order Diprotodontia; family Pseudocheiridae; genus Pseudochirops; species Pseudochirops corinnae. The sequence continues at coordinate 48,561,659 of CM053591.1, read as the reverse complement.
TATAAAGCTATTCAAATGTATATTTATAAAGATAATTGGAAAAGTACCTAAAATAGCATTTTTATATAAAATTTCCATATTAAAATATTGCTTATAGTAAATGAGAGGTGAATTTCATGAATTTTTCCCCTCTTAAAATTCAATTTAGTTAGCTTAGTTTGACCTAAGGCTTTAATCAACATTTTTCTACTGATATGGCAGAAATTCACACAAACAATAATGATTACAATAAACTCACATTGTAATATAACTCACAGTAAGTAAAACATCAAAGGGTGTGTGTAAGATGGGGTGGAAGAGGGCAAAGAAAAGTATTTGCAATCATTGGAAAAATAGTTAAAAAAAAAAAGAGCTTTAAAAATGAATCAAAATCATCCCCTACTAACTTAAAATCATCAAAATCTGACATTAAAAATAGACTGAATGAAAAAACCTTTGACAAAATACAACGTCCATTTCTATTAATAACACTAGAGAGCACAGGAATAAATGGAGCTTACATTTAAATAAGTACTATCTACCTAAAACCATCAGCAAACATTATCAGTAATGGGCATAAGCTAGAAGCAAGGAGGCCCATTTTCCACCACTACTATTCAATATTACACTAGAAATGCTAGCAATAACAATAAGAAACAAAAAACAAAACTATCACTCTTTACAGAAGATAAAATGTTATATCTAGAGAATACGACAGAATCAACTAAAAAACTACCTGAAATTATTAACAACTTTAGCAAAGTTGCAGAATAAAAAATAAATCCATATAAATCATCAGCATTTTTATGTATTACCAACAATGCTCAGCAGCAAGAAATAGAAAGAGAAATTCCATTTAAAATAACTCTGGCAATATAAAATACCTGGAACTCTACATGCCAGGACAAACCCAGGAACTATATGAACACAATTACAAAACACTGTTCACACAAATAAAGTTAGATCTAACAACTGGAAAAATATTAACTGCTCATGGCAGGCCGAGTCAATATAATTAAGATGACAATTTAAACTAAATTAATTTACTTATTCAGTGCCATACCAATCAAACTACCAAAAAAATTATTTTATATAGCTCGAAAAAAATCATAATAAAATTCATCTGGAAGAATAAAAGGTCAAGAATATCAAGGGAATTAATGAAAAAAAAAAGCGAAGGAAAGTGGTCTAGCTGTACCAGCTGTCAAACTGTACTATAAAGCAGTAATTATCAAAACAATCTGGTACTGGCTAAGAACCAAGAGTGGTGGATCAGTAGATTATATACGGTCATAAATGACCATAGTAATCTAGTGTTTACTGAATCCAAAGATCTAAGCTTTCAGGAGAAACGATCATTATTCAACAAAAACTGCTGGGAAAACTGGAAAACAGTATGGCAGAAACTAGGTATCGATCAACATTTCAAAACGTGTAACAAGATATGGTCAAAATGGGCACGTGATTTACACATAAAGCATGATACAGCAAATTAGGAGAGTGTTGGAATAATTTACTTGTCAGATCTATGGATGGTATGTAACTGTAATGGAATATTATTGTGCTCTAAGAAATAACAAGCAGGATAATTTCAGAAAAATCTGCAATTCTTACATGAACTGATACAAAGGGAAGTGAACAGAACTAGAAGAACATTGTACACACTGCAAAACAATATTGTATGATGAAGAACTGTGAATGATTTAGCTATTTCTCAGCAATACAATGACCCAAGACAATCCCAAAAGATTCATAAGAACAGATACTATCTGAATACAGACCGAAGCATACTATTTTTTTACTTTCGTTTTTGTTGTTCAAGTCTTTTTGCACAAAATGATTAATATGGAAATGTTTTACAGGACTGCACATGTATAACCTCTATGAGACTGCTGTCTCAGGTGGGGAGCTTAAAAAAAACCAACAAATCTTAAAAATTATTTTTATACGCAAATGGGGAGAAAAATTATAAAAACTACTTAAAATAGATTAAATGCCATTGAAAAGATTCCAAATGTTTGCAAAAGGATGCTGCAACTTTCCAACATCCTTATTAGAAGTTTTTCTGTACAACTGACCAATGAATCAATAGGATTAATTAAGTGTAAATCTTGTTCAGTTACTTATGGGAAGGTTGCACTTCATTCCTTGTCTCCCAGCTTGAAGACATGGCAACTTGGAATGATTCTTAAGTAGTTGTTCGATGGCAATATGTCGGACATGGAGTTCTGAAGCCAAAGAATCCTTTTCCTGTACTTGGTGTGCCAGCTGCTCAAAAATTTCTAAAAGAAGGCAAGTAAGTTTTATTTTTAGTATCTAGAAAGTTCATGATTCACAGTTCATAGTGATCCACTTTCCAAATAATTTAAATTGAATGCATTATCAAAATTTTTCTATTAAAAAATAATCCCTATCCCTAAAAAAAAAAAAACCCTCAATACACTCAATGATATTAATTAGATTAATATTGTATTGACATTAAGTTGTAGTAGTTTCAACTGTCCCCCATACATAAATATATTACATGTTGTAGCATTAGTCATTATATAATAGCTATCAAATCCATTTGTTAAGGAGAATACATGATCTATGATAAACAAACTTGCTATGACACTGGACTTATTTTTTCTTATCCTTTCTCCATCGATTAGTTCTCACTGGCTTCCCACTGGTGATAATGGATTGTCCCCAGCAATGACTATACCTTTTTTTGCTCCTTGCCCATCCCCCTTTCTCCTCTTTGGAAAACAAAAAACAAAAAACTCCTAAAAAACATTGGAAAAGTAGGAATACTCCTTGCTTCCCACTTCCAGATTCTCTTCTTTCCAACAACCTCTTTTCCTCAAGTCCACACACTCAAAAATTTCCACCTACTAAATCACTGGGGCTGCCTGCTACAAGTCACTGGGTAATAATTCTTCCTCCTTTCTCAAGGATTTAACATCAGCTTACTATCTTCTTTCTCTTCTACAACTCCTGTCTTTATAATAGGGGACTTCAACATTCACACTGAAGCTACCTCAAACTCTTTATCTGCAAATTACTCAACCTTCTAAATTCCATTACTTCCTTCACTATACTTCAGACACATATTATGGGGGTGGAGGAAGGGGAGAGAGATGTCACACTATCCTTTCACTTCCTTAATTAGGAACACTGACATTCCTTTCTATTTAACCAGAACTTCCTATAATTCCATCTCTCTCTCCCCTACTCTATCCTCATCCTATTCTTTGCCCTCCCTGAGACCTATAACCTCTTCCATCCCTTAGTACTTTCTTAGGCATTAGCCCTGTTCTAATTTCATTTTCTTCCCTTTCCAATTTCAAACCAATAGTGATTTCTACACTGTCTCCTGCTCAAATCTCTCACCCCCTTGTCTTATTTTCACTAATCTATTGCTAAACTTTAGTTCTAGATTATTCCCACTATTCCCTTTCTCTACTCCTACTCAAAAGTGGCTGAGCATGAGAAAGCCACACTACCATGTTGACTATTTTATAAATCTATGACATCCAACTTCAACTGTGCCCTCAGTGCAGCAAGGGAAGCCTTTTATTTCTTTCTAACTGATTCCCTATCTCACTCCACCACAGAAACTACTGCAGACCATCTCTTCCTCCTCAGGCCTTCCATACTTTTCTCTCCTTACATGAGGACCTTTACTTGCTTTCCTGAGAAATGCAGAGCCAGGGTCCCTTTTCTCCCATTCTCTTCATCTCAAAATCCCTAGATGTTATTCAGTCATGTCTGACTCTTTATTATCCCATCTGAGGTTTTCTTCACGAAGATACTAGAGTGGTTTAACATTTCCTTCTCCAGCTCATTTTACAAATGAGGAAACTGAGGCATACAGGGTTAAGTAACTTGCCCAGGGGAACAGAGATACTGTCTGAGGTCAGATTTGAACTCCTCCTGGCTCCAGGTCCAGCACTCTATCCACTGCACCACCTCGCCTCAAATCCTTTGATATCAACCTCCTCATTTTCTCCTCCTTTCCCAGAGTCTCTGACAATGAGGTATGTAATTCCCTTTCCCTTGATTAACTCTTCTATATCTGTCATTCATCTCCTTCCATCTTCAACTTCTCCTTCCATACTAGATCATTCCTTACTAATAACGCCTTCAAACATGTCTAAGTTCTTCCCATCCTTAAATAAAAAAATACTTTAAACCCCATTATATGAAACTGTATCTGCTCTTAAGCAGCTTAGGGGGCACAGTAGATAGAATGCTGGACCTGGAGTCAGAAAGATGAATTCAAATCCTGCCTCAGACAGTTGTGTGATCCTGGGCAAGTGGCTTAACCTCTACACACCTTAATTTTCTTTATTGTAAAATGGGGACAATAATCTACCTCCCAGTGGTATGGTCAGGACAACAGACAGTTTTTGTGAAAGTGTTTTACAAACCTTAAAGTGTTATAAAATGCTATATTATTATAACAGAGAGACATGATATACAAGCCTAAGCATGGTTGATACAAAAGGAATACAAGGTAATTCTGGGAGGTGGCACGGCAAGATGGGGTGGGGAGTAAGGAAAGGTTTTACACAAGAGGCTGCTCTTGAGTTATGTCTTGAACAAGGAAGGAGGAATTTTGTGAGATATAGGTGAAGATTATGTTCTAGGCATGGATGATTGTCAGTATAAGAGCTTAGAGATGAGAAATGCATTTTGTACGTGAGGAACAGAAAGAAAGCAATCAAAGTGGAAGCAGGGATAATATGAGAGTGTGGAAAAATAGGCAAGGGCTTTAAAAGCTAAGAGTTTACATTTGATTTAAGAAGTAATAAAGAGTCACTGGAATTGAGTAGAGGAGTGACATAATCAAATCTGGACTTAAGCAAAGTCATTTTGGCTATAGTAATGTTAGGACAGATTGGAACAGGGACAGGTAAGGCAGGGAGACCACAGCTTTAGTTCTGAAATACCAATTGCCTATTGGAACATTTCAGAGTCTATGTTCCAGAGACATCTCAAAGTCTACATATCCAACAAAGAATTTATCTTTTCCCCCAAAAAATTTTTTCTAAGTGTTGAAAATGATTCCTTACCTTGTATTTGTTGGTGAAGCTTTTCATTCAGCTGCTCTACCTCACCAAGACTCATTGAACTCACTGCAACATGAAAATATATTCATTATATAAAAACTAGGAAAAATAAAACACAACCACATTAACCAAAAGCATGATCTTTCTTAGGATACTTTTCTTTGCCCTAAGTTGCAATATGAATGCAGTTACAAGTTGTTACTTTAGTAAAAAATTCAGTGGCCTCATATATATTAAAAATCTTGTTATTTAGACCATGGTTGAAATGATGATAGAAAATTATGAACAGAAATACAACTTGTCAAGTCAATGGAAACCTCAATGATGCATGTTTCTCCAGTTCTTGTTTGGGGGCAGTGACAAATTAATATCATTGTTTCTATGTTTAAAAAAGAATATTATTTTTTTTCTGGCTACTTGTCATGTTACTATTAATATCAGGAGTTTTGTCATTTCACCTCAATTCAAAGGCACCATAAAATAATACTTTCAAACTACAGCAAGGATATATCAAACTCTTAAACAACATTATGGAAGCCAACATCTCATTTGGGTCTGAACTAGCAACAAACTAGCTGTAAAAAGTTAGTTGTCTCAATTCTCAAAATATTGTGTAACTCATATATCAGATGGTTTTTGAGTTAAGACCAAAAAAATTTTTTTTTAATTATCTAGTAATCAATATTCTCACAGTAAGCCTCTTTAGTCCGTGGATGACAGGCCATCAGGACAATATCTATACCTTTTCTAGCTTAACTGAACCTGCCAGAATGGTGCTTTTTGGCATAGACTCATGAATCTATGGTAATTGATACATGATGAAAGATCAGAATACACCAATAGTGGAGGGAAGAACCATCAAAGCAGTTAATTATGAAGCACATGTAAGATTACACAGCTGACACATTACAAATTACAAAAATATAAAAAAAATTTATCTGACACTGCTTTACTTACATTGTTCTCTTGTATAATAAGTGTGTTGTCTCTGGTCACTAATATCGGAAACAGAAGCTTTCTTTTCTTTTTTCTGAGTTTGCTGGCGATGAGACCACAAAACACTATTATAGCAGAAAGGGGCACTGGGATCTTGCAACATATCAAGTCCGAAGCTTGCAGATTCGCTCTGCTCCAAAATTCTTTGTGCATGGTTTGAGATATTCACTGCTGTTCCATCTATCCATTTTGCAGAATACTTTGGTACTTGGGAATCAAACTGTGGCAATAATTTTCTATCTGATTTATGTCTAAAATTTAAAAGTGGGTGCTGGGAAGTTTTTGAACATTCAGGATCAGATTCTACATCTTTATTCTGGGCATGCCGTATAATCCAATTGATCTTTTTACTAAATATAGTTTTGACTTCTTCGTAAGTGCTTTTGGAGAGTTTAGAACGAGAACAATCCTGGTTTGCTATCAAATGGAATTTTTCAAAACACTCTTTGTGGCCCCTTAATGATCTGGTATGCAAGAGATTAGATTTTGGTACTCCTATAAAGAAAAACAAAAGAATTAACATTTTAAAGATCTATTACTTAAAAAAAGTTTCAAAATCATAAATCTTGGAAAAAAGAAAAAAATTGTGAAATTAGGAGAAAAACAATGAAAAAATGATTTTTAGGTGGGCTCTGGACTGGGTGTATAAGGAGTTACAGGTGAGGAAATACTCTAAACACTAAAAATTGATAACTGTTCCCCAATTCATATCTTCTTAGAGAATTGCCTTGTACACTAAAGAGGTTAATGGTTTAGACAGGGTCCCACAGCCAAAGTTAGAGTGTTAATCTTTTTTTTGTCACAGGCCTCTCTGGCAGTCTGGGGAAACCTATGGGCTCCTTAGAATAATATTTTTAAATAACTGAAGCAAATGCCAAATTTCAGTTAGAGGCAAGTAAAACTACGTATATATATATATATATATATATATATATGTACACACACACACACACACACACACACACACACGTGTGTCTGTGTATATAAATTCAAATTCACAAAACCCCTGTAATCTATCCAAGGACCCCTTGTTAAAACTTCCGTGTTAAGAGGCAGCCTTGAAACACCAAGACACAATGACTCTGAGGCTAGTTCTCTATCCACTATGACATTGCCTCCTCACTAAGGAATGATGGTATTAACACTATTAAAAATAAGCATTAAGAAATTATAAGCAGAGCTGAAGTTAATGTTATATCATATAATCAAATCTTATGTATTTGTGAAAATATTCTAAAGTTAATTTTTACCTTATACCATGTATAAGCTATTTTGCATAGTATGAACTTACAATTTTATGGACTCATTCTTGACTTTATGGTATTTCCTGGATTGAAGGTGTAATTTAGAGTTAAATTTAAGCACATAGTTTTGAATACACACTTTTCTAATTTACACATAGCTGCAAGCATTTTTTCTAATCAGGCAAAACAAAGTGAAGATTTTTATTACTTTCAGAACATAAACATGGTAGAACTATTTAATCCAAAAGATATCTTCCCACCCCCACCCCCAAATCAGTAATCACTGGAACTCAAAGAATATGGCATATCAGAACCAGACAGAAAAAAAAATTAATTGTAAAAAGCATTAGAAAAGTGAGTTTAAATTATATACAAATGAAGTTACATTACTCTTTCATTTTCTAATTTTGGTAGATAGCTTAATGCTTCCCCACCTTGTTTAAAAAAAAAAATCAAACATACATAAATTAATAATTTTTATTATGATCAAATCTTTCTAAAGAAAATAATTTTTTATATTAAAAACAAATCAGAGATATTGAGGTCAAGAATACTTCCTGGTAATATAATTCAGATGAATATGCTTAGTTCTGAGAAATTTCAGCAAGTGGGCCTAAATGACATTCAGCAGATTGATCACCAAGAAACTATTACGTTTCTATATTTACTGTTGTCTACTTTAACAATTTTTATTATAAATCATCCTGATTTAAGTATAAACTCTGGCTAAAGGTAGGAGCAGGCACTGTTAATTGGTAAAAAATAAAAATATTACTTATCTCTCTTGCTCCTTCCCTCCCCCTCACAAATTCTGAAGCTATATGTAGTCATCTAAAGAATACTAATATTCCAAGACTTTTTGAGGACTTAACATTTAGTCACAAGAGACATTCCAAGATACTATCATTCATGCAAAGTTAACACTTAAGAAACTATTTAAAATTTCGTTTCTTGTGCGTTTTGGCAGTTCTGACTTACAAGATAATCTTACAATTTATCTCCTAGCAACATTAAACAAAATATATTTGTGCAAAACCACAAATAATTATGTACATTAAGCTAAATTAGTATTTACATATAAAGATCCACAAATTGAACAAAATTATATTCTCTAAAGTCAAAATCAAATTATATTAGTGAACCAATTGAACAAAGCCATTTTCTAATGATTTGTATACAAATTCTAGCTAAGGTAAGCAGCATATAATTAGAAAAGAGAGTAAAGAGAGATTTACTTGAAGCTCATACATCTATTTCAAAACAATTATGGAATTAGCTGCGATACTTTAAAGAACCTTTTTTAGGCCTCAATGCCCTGTACAGTTACCACAGGTGGATAGCATGAAAAAGGAAAATAACTCATATTTATATGCATTCTGGTTTACAAAACATTTTTATTTAACATGTAAGGTCTGCATTAGCTGTGTCCATTTCAGAATCCCACCAGTTTATAGAAAAAGGTTTAAAAAATTTAACTAAAAGGCTATTAAATCTGAATGTCTTAATGATTTCTGCCTTTGAGCTTGAATGAAAAAACATTTGACATGGTTCATTTTCTTATTTTTATCCTCTTACTATCAAAAAGCAAGAGAAATAAAATTAAAGACTTAAATGGTATTCAATTTAGGAATGCTTCTGAAACAATGTTTATTTTGTGAAAAATAAAATTTTAGAAGTTTCTAAAAGTCACAATGAACAATACTAGGTTTAAACTGAAAATATAAAACAATACTTATACTAAATGCAATTTTAAAATGTTCTCTCAAAATTCCATGACAATGAATTCTTACTTATGTTAGTCATTATCTAAACTTTGAGAAAAGAAGACCTTGGATAGTTTCATTCGGACACTTACATAGATTCAAAGCAGTTCACAGAATACAAACATCCTAGTAGCATTTGCACTCTGGTTTTACATCATTCTACCTCAGTTAAACCCTTGACTATAGTCTTATTTCTTTACTATTTTTATGCCTCTAAAACAACAATCCTATATGTAAAATAAAATTTCTAGAAGCATCTTCTCTCAGAATATTAAATTTCTTGTAAGCAGGGGCTATTTTTCGTCTTTACCTTTCTATATAACACCAGAACCTCTTACTCGGGGCATGCAATTAATATATTCTTGTTTTGAACTCAATCCCTCAAACACTTTGGTTTAGTCAGCTAGAATTGTAGTTCAAAAGTTTCTCAAAATACAATCTATCGAGGTTCACAAGTAAAAAAATTTGCTCAGAGATGTAAGAGGTTTTGTAGTAAGGTTAGAAAAGATGGAACTAGAAGAAATATTCTAAGAGAAAAATGAAAGGTTGTCAGTTGTTTAAGGGACAGGACAAAAATAGAAATGAATAATGCTGTAGTGAACCATTTTGATAACAAATAAACAGATTACATTTAAAACAAAGAGGGTTAAACAGAGATAGGAGGATGTAAGACAAAAGGGTGGGAATGAGAGACCTTGAAATGTAATCAGATGTCAAAACTTCTTTGCAGAAGTTTGGGGATTTATTTTCATGCAAAGTTGCTATTAAAAACACAAAACCTCAAAGTCACTTATAACCAAAGTTTTAGTGAATCCTTTCTGATATGGTCAACTTTATGGCTTTGCTATTTCTGAATCAAGAGGGAAACTTGAAAACTGCCAGATAGCAAGTGAAGGAATAGAAGATAATTTGTTTCATAATTAGGCCACAAGAACAAAGGGAGAGTGTTCTACTGGTTGCCACAAAACAGAGGTTGTGCTTAAATAAAACAAAGTGGAAATAAAAGCCAATAATGGAGAAACAAACAGAATCTCTTCACTCTTCTGTAAGAGTTTGACATATTGTATATCAAAAGCTTCTATTTTTGGTTGATTCATTGGCTCTGAAACCCTGTTCGTTAACTGGAAAAAAAAATCATTTCATAAAGTCAAAGTCTTTTTGTGACATCTCACCAGATGCCATAAAGATTAATTAGAAATATTTGGATAAGATTTTCATCAGCTCACAAGATAGATATAAAAAAAATAAAGGCTTCTTTCTAATCCATAACTTTCAGTTTGTGTTTCCCCATCTCACTTCTAAAATAAGCTATTTCAAATATTCTCTTCTCTCAAGTCTTCCAGTTTCCCCTTTTCCTGTAAGGCCTCATTTTATTAAACTCCATGTTAGCTTTTTCTCCTCCCATTTTCTTCACCTCAAAATCCCTTCATACTCTTTTCTCCTTTCTCCTAGTCTCTACCAAAAAACGAATGCAAAGATCACTTTTTTGTACTCATTTTGCTGCTAGCATTTCAATCTGAAAGATGTTAGTGACAGGGGTTGGAAAGACTCATATGTAAAAGAAAATATTTATGTAAAATAAAATTTCTAGAAGCACTACTTTTACCAGAAAAGGGGGTATAGGAAATAAACCACATCATCTAACTGCTGGAAACTAACTTAAATTATGGTACATGAATATAATAACACAATACAACTTAAATTATGGTACGTGAATATAATAACACAATACAACTTAAATTATGGTACATGAATATAATAACACAATACAACTTAAATTATGGTACATGTATGTAACACAATATTATTGTATCATAAGAAACATGTGACAAATTCAAATAAATGCAAGGAGACATGAAATGATACAGAATGAAGAAAGAAAACCAGAGAATAGTATTCATACAGACTATGGCTATGTTAAAAAAACAACAAAAAACCCACTAACAAATGCATTTTAAATACACAGAAAAGTTCCCCATACTATTGAAACAAACAATAGACAAAGAAAAAATAAAATTGGTTATTACACGAGTAATGTAGCTCTTTTTTGTCTTAAGTTCCCATTCTATAAAGTTCAGTAATAATAATGGCAAACATCATGTAGCACTTGCTATGTGCCTGGCAAGCACTTTACAATTACTATCTTACTTGACCCTTACAATAACCTTAGGAGGTGGGCGCTATTATTTATCCTCATTTTCCAGATGAGGAAACTGAAGAAGACAGAGGCTAACTTGTCCAGAGGGTCACACAGCTATTAAGTGTTTAAGGCAGCATTTGAACTCTGGTCTTCCTACCTCCAGGCGACTGAGCCACCTAGCTGTACCACAGAGATGATAACAGTTCCTACCTTACAAGGTTATTGTGATGATCCAATGAGAATATATATAAAGTGCTATACAAATGTCAGCTACTACTAAATAATTGTATTTGGTAATGAAAGTGAAAATAAAATGTATTTTAAAAACAAGGCAAAGATTGGGAGAAACAGTATGATACAATAGAAAGGGTACAGAGTTTGGCATCAGAAACCCTGCTTTCCAAACCTGGATCTGCCCCTCACTATCTGTATTACTGTGGACAAGCCTGATTTTTCAGTTCCCTTGACTGAATGAGGGGCACTAGATGATCTCAAAAGGTCCCTTCTGGCTCTCCCTCTATGATCCCAATGTAAGCTTCTTGACGGCTTTTATTTTTTTGTCTTTGTATTTTCAGTGTGTGGCACATGGTGCTTATTAACTGATCCTCTAACTCAGAGAACAATGGAGAAGCACTTGGCTGGTGTGAACAAGATGTAATATTTAGCAAACAAGAACCTACGGAGAACCAGGATGAAGAATGTTTTTTTTAAAAAAACGATGAAAAAGATGATCCAGTTATGTGGTCAAAGTAAAGAATAACCAATAGATATGCTGTTTCACTGGTATTCTTGCAATATCAGTGTCAAAAGAAGTCAAGAAAGGAGCCATCGGGTTAAGGTAAAGCCCTGTGACAAACTCAGGGGAAGACAGACAAGCGTTACACAGGGCTGGTAGGCATAGATAGGTTGTTGATTTATTTTGGGGCAGAAAACCACCATAATGAAAAGATCAGGAATCCATGTACATAAAGCTCTTTGCAAACTTTATGTACGAAATGTAAAGGTGAGATGCTTATCTTTCTGTAAAATAGGCCCATCTGGAGAATCCTACCATCTCTGGAACATACAGCTCCTCCATTTGAGATTTGTGTAGATACTTCTGTTTGCAGGTGACATTATGTTCATTACATTGAGAGGTAAAATATGACTGCCTTAAGAAGATTAAATGGTTTTTTTCCAAACCTTTTAATCCCTCCTCAAATCTCCCATGGCTCCTCTCACCCCATACTTTCAGCAGAGAATCTTGCCTCAAAATGGTCTCCTTTTATTAAAGAATTAAGGCTATTCATCCAAAGCTCCCTCTTCTCCTTATCTCCTCATCTCACATCACTCAGCTGTCTTCAAAGAGTGATCTCCTTCTCCACCCTTGTTTCACACAAAGAAGTGGCCCTTCTCCATGCCCAGGCAAACCACTTTGATTCCTTTCCATTCCATTTCCCAGCAGTTTGCCCCATCCATCATCCCCACTCTCTTATTTAAACCTTGAAACTCTCCCTTTTCCACAGCTTCCCTGAGGTCTTCAAATGTGCCCATGTCTCCCTCACACTCAAAAAATCCTCACTTGAGGCCAAGATGGCGGCGTAGGAGCAGCAACATATCGCAGCTCTCACGTAGCCACCCCAAAATACCCATAAAATATGACTCTAAACTAATCCTAGAACTCCAAAACGCACACAAATATACCTTCCACTAAAGTCAGCTCGGCTAGGAGGAACCATATCAGCACTGCGAACCGAAACCAGCCTGGCCTAAAGCCCTGGCTGAGCCCGGGGGGGCAGCTGGATGGGAGGAGCTGAGGAGCCTCGGATTAGCCGCAGCTGCGAGCAGCATTCAGAACTAGGTCAGTGGGACTTGCGCAATCAGGGAAGAAAAGCGGTCTGGCCGAAACGCCTCCAGGGCGGGAAAGCAAAAGGCAGGTTTTGCACCCGCATCTGTCTTGCAGCTTCCACGCCCGCGGCCTGCAGACAGCAGGGGGACTAAGCGATCATTCAGACGCCAGTGCTCTCGCATTGAGTGGCCTGGATCCGGATCGCAGTCTTGGGCCTTGGTGCTGGAGTCTTCATTATCTAGTGAGCCAGAAGTAAGTAGGAAAGGGACCCAGCACCTTCCTGAGAGCTACAGCAGCCGGGAGGACCCCAGCAATTTGGGACAGAGCTTTCCTTTCTGGAAGCAGAGCCCCAGAGAGATTTAAAAAAAAAAAATCACGGACTGACCAACCATGAGTAAGAATAAGCATAAGAAGCAAAGTAAGAACAGCAACCAAACCCTAGATTCCTTCTTTGGGAAAAGAAAGATCATGGCAAAGAGAGGGAGGAGGAGAGTTCAGCCAGAGCTCCCCCACCAGGGGCCTCCAATAA
>CM053591.1:48531589-48547626 GCA_028646515.1 Pseudochirops corinnae | reverse complement strand
GAAAGAGGGGGAGAAAATATGTAACTCAAAATCTTGTGGAAATGAATGATGCAAACTATAATAAAATTAAAAAAAAAAAAAAAGAACTATCTTTTCTGATACTTCAGTAGCTATGGCTGTAGCACCTTCAGGAGCAGTTGCCAGGTTGCAAGTATCTCCATTGGGATGCATCCATGCATCTTCCCTGGATGATAGGTGAAAGCACTAAACTGGAAGCAGTGCTATTCTGAAACCCTTTGGGCTCAGGGTCCTCAGCTGTTGTCATTAGGACCTGAAGGGAGATGGTGGTCAAGTTGTTGTTGTTGGTTTGACTTGACTGGCACATGCTGCCTCTTGTCTTTTCATCAGGGTGGCTTGCTTTGTCTAGGTTGGCTTTCCACCCTTTGGGTCACAGTTGGTTGGCAGTTGGTGGGACTGTCCCTTCTCCATAGGTGTTACTTTCCCAGATGATGTGGAAGTAGCACTAGGTCCAACTATCTCTTTAAAAGAGATAATTGATGTTGGGATCTGACAGAATGATGAGGATTCATTGTTTATTTCACAGAAAGTATGAAGGTGATTAGTCCTATATAATCTCTGGATTTGGGCTGCTGCTGTAAGAGGTGGTATATTGTGCTTAATTTTTAAAATTCTTCCAAATACCAGTGCATTTTAAATTTTCCTCTACTTTTTTTTTTTTATAAAATTAAATATTCTCATCTGGAAACCTGGTCTGTTTATGTAGTTGTTTAGCTTTGAAAGCCATTCTTTTTGGAAAACCAGAAAGTATACATTGCTAAAATTTTTTGGTGGTGCTGTTATTTAACATTCTATTACTGGTTTCCCTGTTTAGCCGTGCTTTCACTACCACAGTTAAAAATACCTAAGGAGCATTTGAATTAATAGATTTATCACTAATTTTATTTGGTCTTTTTGCTTCCTGAGGGACCAATCTTGTGTTGAGTTCACTTCTATTCTGGTTCATTTGAAAACAAACAAACCAATCCAACTATCCTTAATTCTCTCTTTGCCTGGATCATCACTGAGAAGAAATGTAGAATACTTTCTGTTTGCTCAGTTTCTATTTTTGAACCACCATTGCATATGTACTTAAAACAATAATTACTAGCATGTGTTATAGTGCTTAACAGGGCAGCTAGGTGTATAGAGCACCGGGACTGGAATCAGGAATATTCATCTTCATGAAGTTGATGAGGGTGAAAGAGGAGAGTATAAAAGCTGCCTTAAAGCTTAACATCAAAAAAACTTAAGATCTTGGCAACTGGTCCCATTGCTTCCTGGCAAATAGAGAGAAGAGAAATGGAAGCAGTGTCAGATTTTATATTCTTGGGTTCAAAGATCACTGCAGAAGGTGACTGTAGTCATGAAATTAAAAGATGTTTGCTCCTTGGAAGGAAAGTTATGGCAGATCTGAACAGCATATTAAAAAGCAGAGATATCACCTTGCCAATGAAGGCAAGGCATATGAAAAACCCATATGGTTTTTCCAGTAGCTGTGAGAATTGGACTATATGGAAAGCTGAGCACAGCAGAATTGACACTTTCAACCTGGGGTGCTGGGAAAGACTTTTGAGATTCTTTTGAGAGCCAGGAGATCAAATCAGTCAATACTTAAAGAAATTAATTCAGGCTTTTCACTGGAAGGTCAGATGCTGAAGATGGAGCCTAAATACTTTGGTCACATAATGAGAAGATGAGGCTCACTGGAAAAGACCCTGCTGTTGGGAAAATTGGAAGGCAAAAGGAAAAAGGGACAGCCGAGGAGGAGATGGATAAATAGCATCATGGAAACAATGAGCATGAACTTGGACAGACTTTAAGAGACAGTGGAGGACAGAAGGGCCTTGGCACACTACGGTCCATGAGGTCATGAAGAGTAGAACATGAATGAAAAATATAATGCTCAAAGGTTTACAAAGAGCTTTTCAAATATTGTCTAATTTTATTCTTATGTCAACCTTGGGAGGTACTATTGTTACTATTGCTATTATTGTCCTGAGAATTATTCTAATAGATACTATTATTATCTCCATTTTACAGACAAGGAAAATAAGGCATACAGAAATTAAGTGACTTGTCCAGGGTCACATAAGTAGAAAATGTCTAAGACTGGATTTGAACTCAGGTCTTTCTGACTCCACATCCAGCACTCTATCCACTGTAATGCTGTCTTCTGACAGTAGATAATATTGATTTGCTCATGGTAAGTGCTTAATGCTCCAGTTGAATTAACAAAGGAATCTTATCTGTTTCTTTTGAATATACTCTTTATGGTACAGTTCATACTAGGAGATAAGACTGATTAAAATATCTGTCATTTAATCATTTTTATCAACTGGTCACTTCCATTTCAGGATTAAAAATTAAACCCACAGCACAGCCCCTCCTCCTTGTCTAATCCATTTGGCTCAGTATGTCCCATCCAGAGAGGGAAATTTCTGAATATAGCATAAGTATGGCTTCCTTCTAAGTTTCCATAAATATAGAAAACAGGGTCCCTAGGTCTCATATAAACACTCAAGGCAGTATGCATATGAATTTTTCTTTCAACCCACAAATTTTATTTCTACCTACCGAAACTAGGGGTTGATTTTCTTTGAATTCTCTGTTTTGCTATTGCATATTTATATGTTAATTTCTTTTTATTTCCTCTTAATTGTGAATTCATCTTGTTCCTTTTTATTTGGTAATTTGATTTTTCTCTTGTTTTCCTGATTGAGTGAGCTTATGGCTTATCAATATTTGAGTTTTTTCAAACAAATAGCTCTTAGTTTTATCAATTATGTAGTCTTTTAAATATTTGAGTCTCCATTTTGAGTGTCTCTGATACTCAAGATTGCTTCTTTTGTGTTCAGTTGCTTATTTATTTCCCAGACTTTTAAATGACATGCTCAGTTCACTGACTCCCTCCTTTTAAATTTTGTTAATATAAATTTTCATATATATGTGTATGTATATATAAATATACATATTACCATATACATATATGCATACATATTTCTCTTTAAGGATTGCATTTGTTGTATATCATGCATTTTGGTATATTGTTTGATTACTATGATTGCCTTTAATGTAATTATTTATTATTTCTTTCACTTTTTCTTTCATGTACTGATTATACACAAAGTCATTCCTTACCTTCTATTTATGGCTATATCTTTTTTTTGTATTTGTTTTATTTATAATTAATTTTATTGTATTATAAGCTATAAAGCTATATAATATTGGCCTTTTTATATTTGTTTATAATTCTCATTATCATTTTTCCAAAGGTACCATGGGATGGTGATAGATTTGTATATTCTTTGATAGTGACATTTAGAAGTTGACATAGGTCAATCAAATTTAACTCATCCAATAATTTGTTCAGCTCTATACTTTTCTTTTTATTTAAATTTCTCTAACTCAGAGAATGGAATATGAAAGTTTCCTACTATTATTGTATTACTATAAATGACTTCTTTGCAGTTCACTTAACTTTGCTTTCAAGGTCTTAGTTACTTTACCATTTGGTATATATACCTATACACAAATAAATGTTATTTTCATTTTTTTATTGTCTTTGATGCTATTGAACATAATACAGTTTTTTGGTTTGTCTTTCTTGACTTGATTTTGTTGTCTTATCTAAGATCAAATTTGCTTGACTCTTGCTTTTTTAGAATTAACAGAAGTGAATAGATTTTGCTTTTCATTTTCATTCTGTATCTCTCTCTGCATTTTACTATTTTTCGTTTATTCAGCAAATTGTTGAGGTTTATCTTATTTACATCTTTATTATGTTTCTTTTCATTGGAGAATTTAATCCATTCATATTTAGGATTATAATAATTAAGTTTGCAGTTTCTTCTATGAAATACATACATGCACACACACATGTGTGTGTGTGTATACACATACATACACATGTAATAATATAAACAACTGTTTCTGGGCCAAGGGTGCTTAGGGCACCTATCATCTTCCTTTACTATCAAGCATCCCTTTCTCATTTCTGGACTCAAGAAGGTAGATTGGGTTCTGTCCATTCTGTCCAAACTCCATTAAGAGAGGAATCCATTCCACACTCGTTAGTTCATTACTTTTTTACCCTGTAGCACCAGGGAGAATCAGTTAAAGCAATATCGTTCATGGTTAACAGGGGTGGTGAACCTGCCACCTTGAGGTCTGTAGGGTTAATGGAATATAAGATCTTCCCTATCCATTAACAGGCCTATGTGACCGCATGTGTTCATTCCCCTTTCCCTGGGAACAGCCATGTTCCCAGGTCTAAAGGTAGTGAATCACATAGAGCCCATCTGGTGAAAATATTCAGGGAGATTTATATTGCCTTAGGGGAGGAACTTGCCTAAGGGGAAATTTGCTTAGGGGGAAATTTGCTTGAAGGAAGGCTTGCACACCTTTTGGTACTAAGCCAATTAGGCACTGAATCACTTGGGCTATGATGCCTTCTGGCTCTGAGCCTATTAGTTGAAAACTATTTATACTGGGAGGTTGGTATTTTACTGGAATTCTCTCATGGGAAGAATGTTTCTTTTGGTTTGACCAGATAAGACTCTGGGTAGCCGTTAAGGGCCCCCCAGCTTTCAGAAACCAGATGTTGGTGCTCTCTGCACTGGTGATTATGTATCTGTTACTTTGTTTATATAGTTGGAGCCCGGTCTATTGGATTCTTTCTTGGATACTCACTTCTTTCTACTTACCCATCTGCATTGTTTGATTAAAGTAAGATTGTTGACCCCTTTGAAGCTATCTTTCCTTTAGAAAAGCAGATCAGAGACCCTGTGCTAGCAGCCCTTCTGTGTGCTGGTGTCATTAGTCTTCCTCCACAGCAGTTGCAAGTATCATTACCAATACAAGGCCAAATATGACCTTCTTGGTCCTTTGGTATGACCTTTTGATTGAGTCCAAGTTTTACAGAACAAATCCTTTTTTTAAGGGGATTTGTTCTGTGAAATTTGGATTCAGTCAAAGGGTCACACTTGAGGACCTAGAAGGCTACATGTGACCTTGAGGCTGCAAGTTCCCCACTCTTGGTTTAGGGTCTCCCCCAAAAGAGAAAATAAAAGTACTCAATATATAATGTAGATCAGACCTAGTAGAGCCATTTTCTTTATGCGAAAGAAATGCTAAACTTCCAAGCATTCTTTAACAAGAATTAAGTGGTCAGTACCTCATAATAACTGTTATTTGCTCCCAGAAAGAATATGGAGCATTTTGTGGGACTGCTGAGTCAGCATTTCACATTTCACCTCAGGTCTGCATTGTCCAAAGAATTCCCTTCCCTTCAAGTCTATGTCTCCTGGCAAACTGGGTTAAGGTTGGGCTTATCCTCCTGCTGGTGGTCATTTCTTCAGGAAGTTCTGGAATAGTTTCCATGAGGTCCTCCTGAAGTGTGGCTGATATCAGCAAAACAGAAGAGGTGAGCCATGCAACTTTCGCTCATGCCTAGACTTCATGTCTAGGTAGGACATGCATTTTAGCTGTCATGAACTCTGTGGAGCGAGGGGAGGGGCACCAATTCCTTTCCTCATCTTCCCAAAGAAAGATGTGAATTGTTCTGACTTGCCTAGTATATCCGATAGGGGTTGGGTTAGGGAGAGCAGGGGAGTGATATAATTTTTTATTTTTTAATCTACTGAGTTAGTAGACCTCTTTCTGCTCAGTGGCCAATAAAGAGATGAGGCACTGGCCAAGCGCAGCCCTTATAAGCACTCCCAATGTGTTTAGCTGATACCATCCCTTTGTGGACCTCAGAGCATTTCCCATGTATTATTTCTGATCAACTTATAATGTGAGAAGAAGAAACTTTTGACTGACTGCTTAGTGAGAATTAAGAATGCTTAAAAAGGCAATAAATGGTTGATTTGGTGTCTTTCCTACCTGGCTAATTTGAATGAGAAAGATATAGGCCAAACATATGGCCTTTCTTTTTTGATTCTTTGCATTTATTCTTTCTTGCCCTTAAGTGAGAGATTCTCAGAATAGACTGCAACCTTGTGAGCTTTGTAAGATCAGGAGAATGAGTGGGAGCTAGTGTCCATGCCAAATTTTGCAGATAGCTGGGCATAGTGAGAAGCAAAGTCTGGAGTGACTTGCTTGACTCAGTGAATTGAAGCCCCCAAAAGGGAGTAATGATGGTGACTCAGCCATTAGCTATGTAGCATTCAGAAGTAAACTTGTCCCTGTGAATGCTTTGTAGCAACTGTCTTAAGAGTGGGTCTAATTTTCCCAGGGACCAAAGTGGTATGGGGAGAATATGTTGGGAGGCAGGTGAGGGAATGCTTAGTAAAGTCTGTTCTTGCTATATCTCTCTGTAAGTATCTCTTTGTAAAAGCTAAATGAATGTTAATTGGTTAAATGATACTTGGGCACTTATCACTGAACAGTATTGATAATATAAGGGAGATAGTGTGACTAGCAATTGATAGTGAAGAGAGAACATACAAAGGTGAATGACATTAGTGAAAGATTCCCCTCTCAGCCCCTAAGTGGGGCTTTTTTGGATGTCACATCACACTGATTTATATTGAGCTTGTGGTCTACTCCCTCCCTTTCTTCCCCCACAACAGGTCTTACTCAGAACAACTGCTGTCTTGCCATGTTTCCCCATCTTATACTTGTGAAGTTATTTTTGTACTTAAGTGCAAGACTTCATAGTTACATAAATTGAATATCATTTTGTTATATTCATGTCAGTGCTCTAGCCTGTCAAATTCCTGACTTTATTATCCATTGTGTTAGCTTATCCTCCCAGCTTGGTATAATCAGAAAATCTGATGAAAATGTTAAGTAGAATAATGCTAAGCCTACATTTCTGAGGAATTATACTGGAGACCCCCTGCCACATTGAACTATGAACAATTTCTCTATTAATCCTTCTATCCAACTAGTTCTAAACCCATTTAAATATATTATCATTTAATCTATATCTCTTCATCTTCTCCAAAAGATATAAGATAATTTGTTGAAGACTTTAATGAAATCTAGGTAAATTATATCTTCATCTATTTATTTAATAATCCTTAAGATAAAAAAGAAATGATGTTAGTTTGGCTTGACTCTTTTCACGAAACTATCCTAATTTCTCTTATCCAACTAGGATAAAGCTTGAATTATTCCTTTTTACCTTGAGTAAAAGTCATAATTTTGATGAGCAAGATGAACTTTTTGCCATTCTGATGTCTATATCAGATAGAATCCAATTTGTCGAATATGATAAAATAGTAACTGAGAAAATAGGATTGCCTTGAAATATTAAACCTACATATTTTTTTAAAAGTTAGATTTCTTTAACTATATTTAGTGAAAGCAACACCACAGCTTATTTTTTTATGGAAATTATATTATTTTCTTAACATTAAATCTGACTACTAAGACACAATTTTCATTTTCTTTTGGTTTTATTACTAGTTAAAATAGACCAACATAATTTATCAAATTTAAATCCTTATTGATAGGGCATCATTTTATTTACAGAATTATATTGATTTTAAAAGCTTTTAAATGGTACTTGGAAAGCAAAGAAATGGAATGGGTAGTGGTTTTGTCTTGTACATCAATCAGTTGAAATTGCATGTATTATAAAAACACATTTACTGAGGGTCAGCATTTTTCTTTTTGCTGCTCTTTCACAAATGACTGCCTGCTACTTATTTGTGCTAGGTATAGACTTTCTGTAAAAGTAATTCTATTAGAGAACAATTTGGCACAGTTTCTTGGCAGAGAGTTGCCTACCCATAACTACTTTAATTCCACTAATTGCATTAGATTCATCTCTGATGAAATGTGCTCTGCCAGCCCTGAGGATTGTATCAACTATGAGTTGATGCTTCATTTCTTTGAGCAGTTTCTTATATATAGACATAACCATGGATGCATAGAAACATAGATTTGGTAACAATGAAAAGATAGCAAATTATTTATGGATTTTTTTCTTTTTTTTTCTCCTGTTTGTCTTTCTGTGTTTCTGTTGTCTGTCTCTAAGTTTCTGTTTCTCTGTCTTTGCCTGTCTTTGAGAGTAAGCAGATAAGGCTTAGTTAAAGATATAGCTCTATATATATGCCTTTCTGGATGTGATGCTCTTTCTTTCGTATAGTGGGTGGAGAACCAGACGTCAAGCCTGAATAACTCGAGTTTAAGTCTCACATATATTAGCTGTATGACCTTTGGCAAGTCATTTAACCCCTGAATGCTCTAGGCAACTCTCCAAGATTATAAATTGTAGAGAAGGAACCGACCTGCATTGGAAGAAGGGGTTTTCTTCTCTGGGAATTCCTTATACCAATGAAATCACTATATATTTCTGACAAGAATATCTAGAAAATGCACCAGATTTACTTCTTCCTTTTTGCCTTTTTGGAGGGGGGAAGGCAGGGCAGTTGGGGTTAAGTGACTTGCCCAAGATCACATGGCTAGTAAGTGTTAAGTGTCTGAGCCTGGATTTGAACTCAGGTCCTCCTGACTCCAGGGCCGGTGCTCTATTCACTGCACCACCTAGCCGCCCCCAGATCTACTTTAAAAAGTCCCAATGAGTCATTTTTCTAGCCAATGTCAGTTGACGTAGGAAGACAGGCAGAGTAGTCCATAGACGCTGGGCAGGAACATGCCAGTGAACAGGGAGAGACTGTGAAATGGAGAACGAAGGGAATCTAGATCCATACGTGCACCCCCAGACCAATACTGATGGGTACAGATGGCAATTAACAGCTGTGTTGCCTACTACCCAGTTCTAGGTCACAGATCCTAGACAAAGAGGAAGGACTGTGCAACCTTCTCCTCTTTAGCAATGTCAGGGCCTAGGTGATAATTCAAGAGAGGAGTAAGTTCAGAAGCAAGGATCAGTGGTGTGACTCAGACTCCAAACCCAAAATGGAATATATCATTTTGAGCCTCTAGCCCTTTCTGAAGCCTAAAGAAGCATAACTAGGGCACGAAGGGGAGCTTGTAGTTCTGTAATTCTGAATCAGCAGCTTTCCAGTCGACTGTTAGTGGTTGAGTCTAATAGCAAACTACTATTGCTCAACTACAAACCCAGGTCAAGAACCTGCAGAACTTGGGTCAGGGAGAGCAGTAATCAGACTTTGCTCTTAATTAAACCTTTTGGGAAGCACATACAAGGTCTCCAACCTGAGCTATCCCAGAGATCTTGGAATAGTGGAACACTCAGTACCTAAAGAAAGCAACAACACCATCCCAGATTTTCTTTGCAGCAGTGTACAAAGTCCAACCCTAACATCCAATCCAAAGTCAGGAAGTAAACTGGAAGAATGAACAAACATAGAAAAATCCCACTATAAAGAGCAATTAAGATGACACAGGAGCTCTAGTTACAAACTCAGATGATGACAAATACAAGCAATACCTCCAATGAAAAAACAGCTTGGACACAAATTCATCTGGAATCCTTGGAAGAGATGAAATAAGAAGAGTTTTTTTTTTAAAGAGTTAAAAAATGTTTTGTCAATGAAATTGAGAGTGCTAGAGGAAAAATTGAAAAAAAGAAATGAGAACTATGGAAGAAAGAATTGGAAAGGGAATGAATAACTTGGTATAAAAGGCACAAAACCTGGCACAAGCAACAAACTCCTTGAAAATTAGGAGGGACCAAATAGACGCCAATACCTCCGTGAGACAACAAGAAGACCTAAAACATAGTCAAAAGACACAAAAAAAGAGTAAAATATAAGGTATTTTATAGCAAAAGCAACTGACTTGGAAAATAAATAGGGAGAAAAAACTTTTATAATCATTGGACACCATGACCAAAAAATGAGTCTAGACACTTTATTTCAAGAAATCTTTAAAAAAAAAATTGCCCAGATCTCTTAGAACGAGAAGGCAGAGTAGAAATAGAAGCAATCCACCAGCTACTTCTTCAAAGAAACCTTGAAATGAAAGCTCCTAGAAACATTAGATTCCAAATCCGGAGCTTTCAGGTCAAAGAAAAACATTTTTCAAGCTGCCACCTCTCTCAGTAAGAGAGAATTCACATACTGAAGAGTTATCATTAGGATCATATCCAATGTATTTAACAGCCACCACTAGCCATCACTATGAAAAAGCAAAGAGCCTAGAATATGGTGTTCCAAAGACAAAGAATATAGATTTATAGCCAAGAATTACTTACTCAGAAAAAACTGAGTATTCTACAGGATGAAAATAGACCTTTAATGAAATAGAGAACTTCAAAGCATACTTAATGAAAAGGCTGGAACTATTTGGAAATTTTGAAATCCAAAGAGAGAAAGGAAACATAAAAAAGGTAAACATGAGCAGTGATATGAGATTAAACAAAACCGAACTGCTCACTTTCTAATATGGGAAGATGTTATATGTGTCCCCTCTTTACCCTAGCAAACATCAAGGGTCATAGAAAGAACCTAATTAAACGGAAGACCTTGGTTGTGTTTTGATGACCTTTCCATTAAGAAAAGGAGGGGAAGAGGAATATACTGAGGAGAGGGAAGGAAAAAAAGGATAGGGAAAATTACCTCATATAGTCAAGGTGTCCAAGTAGGCATCTAAACAAACAAGGAAGAAATGAGGGGAGTGGTGGCTAACACTTGAATCTCACTCTCATCTGAACTGGTTGTAGGAGGGAAGAATAACACACAGAGTAGGTTGCAGAAATGCATTTCACTCAACAGTAAATAGGAGGGAAAGGAAAGAAGGGAAAAGGAAGAATTAGAGGGAAACTAGATTAAAGTTCTATGCAAAAAATTTTAAGGATGCATCAAAATATTTATAGCTCTTTTTGAGGTAGCAAAATATGAGGATATACCCCAAAATTGGGGAATGGATGAATGAGTTATGGTATATAAATGAGATGGAATACTGTTGTAATGTAAAAAATGATGAAGGGCATGATTTCAGAGAAACCTGGGAAGATTTGTACGAACTGACACAGAATGAAGTGAAAAGAACCAGGAGAACAATTTATATAGAAGCAATATGGTAGAGACAAACAACTTTGAAAGAATTAAGAACTTTGATCTGTGTAATGACAAATCATGATTTCATTCATTCAATGATTTCATTAATTCATTCAGTAAACATTTATTAAGCACTTATTACATTCTGGAGGTACAGAAAAGGGCAAAAGAGAGTCCCTACCCTCAAGGAACTTACAGTCTACTGAGGGAGATAACATGCAAACAAAAAAATACAGGATAAATAGAAAATAATTAAAAGAATGAAAGCATTAGAATTAATAGGGGTTAGGGAAGGTGAGATTTTAGTTGGGACTTAAAGGAAGCCAGGGTGGTCAGTAGTCAGAGCCAAGGAGGGAGAGTGTTCCAGGTCTAGGGAGACAGCAAAAGAAAATACCTGGATCTGAGAGCTGGAGTGTCTTGTTTGTGGAACAGCCAGGAGGTCAGTGTCATTGAATTGAAGAGTATTCATGTTGGGGGGTAGGGTCTTAGAAGATTGGAAGGGTAGGAGGGGTCTAGGTTATGAAGGGCTTTGAATGCCAAACATTTTGTATTTGCCCCTGGGGATATTGGGAAGCCATTGGAGTTTATTGAATTGGGGGAGGGGGATGAGGTGGTCAGACTTATGTTTTAGGAAAATCACCTTGGTGTCTGAGTGGAGGATGGTTTGGAGTGGGGAGAGGAATCCAGGATGACCCCTAGGTTGCAAGCCTTAGGGACTGGGAGCAAGGTGTTTCCACAGAAATAGGGAAGGTATGCAGTAGGAAGGTTTAGAAGGAAAGATAATGAGTTTGGTTTTTGACATATTGAATTTAAGATGTCTATTGGATATCTGGTTTGAGATGTCTGAAAGGCAGTTGGACATGTGAGATTGGAGGTCACTAGAGATATTGGGGCAGGAAAGGTAGATTTGAGAATCATCAGCGTAAAGATGGTTATTATATCCATGGGAGTTGATGAGATCACTGCTCAAAGTAGTTTAAGAGAAGAGCACCCAGGAAAGAACCTTGAGGGACACCTCTGGTTAGAGGACAGCATCTAGTCTAGAGGAAGACCCATCAAAGGAGACAGAGAGAGGACCAATGATGAAAAATGCTACCCACTCCCTTATATAGGCATGTAAAGTACTTTGAAAGCAGAACAAGATATATGTTTGCATTTTTTGGACATGGCCAATGTGGAAATTTGTTTTGCTTGATTACACATGTTTTTAGCAAGAATTTTTTTTCCTTCATTCTCATTGGGGATGAGGTTTTGGGTGTGGGAGAGAGTGTATTTTTTGCTGAATAAAATAAAATTCAATTTAATTTATATAGAACATGTAAATATAAAAATGTGATTTTTGAAAAAAATATAATTTTTAAGAAAAAAAATGCCTAGAGTTAGGAGATGAAGTGCCTTATGAGAGGAACAGCAAGAAGGCCGGAATCACTAGATTGCAGAGTACCTGGAGGAGAGGTAAGATGTAAGGAAACTGAAAAGGTAGAAAAGGATCAGGTTGTGAAGGGCTTTGAAAGCTAACCAGAGTGTTTTATGCTGGATCTTGGAGGTGATAGGGAGCCATTGGAGTTTACTGAGTGGGGCTGGGGTGTGTGTGACATGATCAGACCTGCACTTTAAGGTCAATTTGATAGCTGGGTGGAGGACTGATTATAATGAAGAAAGACTTGAGACAGGGAGACCAACTAAAAGGCAGTAGTCTAGGCAAGGTGATAAAGGTCCACACCAGGCAGGTGATAGTATTAGAGGAAAGAAGGGGGCTTACCAGGAGGTGAGAAAAAGTAAGGAGCTGAGGAATTGAGCTTGAGTGATAGGGAGGATGATGATACCCTCAACAATAATAGGAAAGTTAGAGGAGAGAGGTTGGTGGGAAAACAATCAGTTCAGTTTTGGACGTGTTGAATTTTAAATGACTATGGGACATCTAGTTTGAGATGTCCAGATAGGAAGTTGGAAATGCAAGACTGAAGGTCAGCAAGGAGGTTAGGACTAGATAAGTAGATTTAGGAATCATCAGCATAAAGATGAGAATTGAATTCAAGAGAACTAATGAGATCAGCAAGTGAAATAATAAAGAAGAGAAGAAGATCCAGGATAGAGCCTGGGGGGACGTCTAGTCAGTAAGTATGACCCAGACAAAGAGCCAGCAAGGGAGACGTAGAAGGAGCAGTCAGGAGTAGAGTCAGAAGAGAATGGTGTTATGAAAGCCTAGATAGAAGAGAGTATCAAGGGGAAGATGAGGACTGATAGTGTTAAAGGTTGTAGAGAACTCAAGAAGGAAGAAGATAGAGAAAAGGACATTGGATTTGGCAAGTAAGAGATTATTAGTAACTTTGGAAAGAGCAGTTTCAATTGGACAACGAGGTTGGAAGTCAGACTGCCAAGAGTTACAAGAATGAGAGGCAATGAAGTGGAAGCATCCATTGTTGATGGCCTTCTCTCAAGGGGTGTAGCCACAAAAAGGAGGAGAGATATTGGATAACAGTAGGGATTTCTGGGTTAAGAAAGAGTTTTTTGAAGATGAGCAAGACATGGGCATATTTGTAGGCAATAGAGATGTAACCAGTACACAGGAAGACTGAAGTTTAGCTGGAGAATGGGGATAATAGAGGCTGTAAAAGATGGGAAGAAACATGATTACTTATTTTAAGTAAACAAGGGTTTTGCCTTGACAAGGAGAAGGACTGCTTCTTTATGTGAGATAATGGTAAAGTAGGGGAGAGACATCCTAGTGATGTGAGAAGAGGAAAATCTTGGTGAATAGTCTCAATTTACTTCAGTCAACATTCTCATTTGAGAAGATTTGGGAGGAGGAGGAACCATGGGACATTTGAGGAAGGATGAAAAGATTTGCAGAAGGTAAGTTGGATAGTGAATCAATTAAGGGGATGTAAAAAGATTGTCTTGCTAAGGTGAGAGCCTAGTTGAGATTAGGTAAAATAAATTTATAGGGGACCCACTCAGTAGGATTTTGTAGTTTTTTCAGCTTCTTTCAGTAGTATGTGAGCAGGATCCAGAAACAGATGGAAAGGAAATAGATGGTGGGAGTAATCCAAGGCTGATATTTGGCAGAGCAAGGTCAGTCAAAGGATAAGGGGGCAAGGGTCTCAAGAGAAGAGCACAATGTACAACTGAACTGGTTGATCAAAGGGTCAAGATGAGGAAAGGAGGAGAGAGAGACACACACACTCTCTGATACTACTCTCCCCTATTTCTCCTCCTACCTGCTAACTGCTGCTCTATCAGTGTAGAGGTGATGGTCTGGGAAAGAACTGAAGATGGAGAGATGGGTAACTGAGGGTGAATGAGGGTGAAGAACAGGATTTGGATTTGTAAGGCAGAGGGAGAGGTGAAATAATGATTTATTGTGGTCTGATAAGGGAATTTCAGACATTTGTGGGGTGTGGCAAGGTATAATCTCTGTGTGGAGCTGAGGTGGGGATAGAGGAGTGGGTCGTGGGAAATGAGTAAGTTAAGAATCTGGAAGGTCAGGATATACCAGAGTGTATCAATATGTTTGTTGAAGTTTCCTTGTGTGAAGGCAGGAGTTGGGGAGGAGAAAAAGACTGCGATGCAGGACAATTTATCCCAAGTCTAGTTATGTCTCCAATGTATGGCATGCTCTCCCTCCTCATCTCTACCTTTGGGCTTTCCTGGCTTCCTTCAAGCTTCAGTTAATATCCCCCCTTTTACAGGCAGCCTTTCTGTGTCCCTCTTAACTCTAATGCCTTCCCTCTGTGGATAATTTCTAATTTATCCCATATTTGAATCATTTGCACATAATTATTTGTATTTTGTTTCCTCATTAGATTATGAACTCCTTGAGAACAAGGACTATCATTTACTTTTCTTTTTATTCCAGGAATTTAGCATGGTGCCTGGTGCCCAGTGATGGTACAGTGGATAGAGTGGTAGGCCTAAAGTCAGGAAAGACTCATCTTTCTGAGTTCAAATCTAGCCTCTGACACTTACTAGCTATGTGACCCTGGGCAAGCCACTTAACCCTGTTGGTTTTCATCTTAAATCTTTTCCTTTCCTAGTCTTTCCAGTTCCTCAGTTGTAAAATGAGCTAAAGTAGAGAAGGAAATGGTAAACCACTCCAGTATCTTTGTCAAGAAGACCCCAAGTGGGATCACGAGCAGTGAGACAGGACTGAAATAACCAAATAACAGCAACAACTGGGACAAAGTAGGTGCTTAATAAATGCTTATTGACTGACTGAAATATTTTTTTTACATGTGAAGTCATGCAAAACACATTTTTTGTTAGTCATGTTGTAAAAGGAAACATAGAACAAAAAAAAAAAACCCACAAAAAATAAAGTAGAAAAAAAAAGTATGCTTTAATCTTCATTCCGATTCCATCAGTTCTTTCTCTGGAAATGGACACATTTTTCATCATAAGTTCTTCAGAATTGTCTTGAATCATTGTATTGCTGAGAATAACTAAGTCATTCACAAATGATCATTGTAAGATATTGCTGTTACCACCACGTACATTGTTCTCCTAGTTCTCTTCATTTTGCTTTGCATCAGTTCATATGTCTTTCTTTTTTTTATTGTGATGTATTCTTTTTTTAAAAAAATTAACTTTTCTTTATTTTTAGTTTACATCATTCATTTCCACAAGATTTTGAATTACAAATTTTCTCCCAGTCTTTCCCCTACCCACCACCCCAAAACAGCAATCCCACTGTATACCCCCTCCCCTAATTTGCTCTCTCCCATATCCTCCCCCATCATCCCTCTGACTTTCTGGTAGGGCAAGATGGATCTCCTTACCCCAGTGCCTGTATATCTTATTTCTCA
This sequence comes from Pseudochirops corinnae, assembly GCA_028646515.1. Taxonomy (NCBI): domain Eukaryota; kingdom Metazoa; phylum Chordata; class Mammalia; order Diprotodontia; family Pseudocheiridae; genus Pseudochirops; species Pseudochirops corinnae. The sequence continues at coordinate 48,531,887 of CM053591.1, read as the reverse complement.
GTTGCATGTAAATAATAATAATAATAATAATAATAATAATAATAATAATAAATATATATTTTTAAATATTTGATTTTAAAACTTTAAATTTTATATTCTTTCCCTTCCTCCCTCATCACCTATCTCTACTGGAAAGACAAGCAATTCAATACAGGACATATATGTGTAGTTATGCAAAACATCTCCACAATGGACATATGGTGAAAGAATGACTATATTTCCCTCCATCCTATCCCACCCCCCACTTGTGCTATTCTCTACTTTGTCCCTGTCCCTTTACAAAAGTGTGTGCTTCTAA
>CM053591.1:48513775-48531089 GCA_028646515.1 Pseudochirops corinnae | reverse complement strand
CTAAGTGAGAAGAGCAGAACCAGGAAAAATTTGTACACAATCACAGACACATCGTGTATATGATGACCAACTTTGATAAACTAGACTCTTCTCAGCAATACACAGTTATAAGACAACTCTACAAGTCTCAGGATGGAAGGAGATATCTACATTCAGAGAACGATCTAGAAAGACCAGAGTTTAAATGGAGAATGAAGCAATCTTCATGCTATCATTCTTTTTCATGTTTGGTTTTGTTTCCTCTTTCTCATTGTTCACTCCATTGGTTACAACCCTTCTATACAGCCAGATGAATGTCCAGTGTGAAAATATTTGCAGATCCTATACTTGATTGCATGCCACCGTGGGGCGGGGGGAGAGAGAGGGGAGAAAATTTGAAACTTGAGGGATTGTGGAACTGAATCTTGTAAACTAAAAGTAAATAAACAAATCAATTTAATAAAAAAATAATAATTTGTTATATCTCTAAAGGAGCATCTAAGAAGCTCATTGGGTAGAATAGTGGACCTGGATTTGGGAAGACTCGAGTTCAAATGTGGCCTCAGACACTTACTAGCTGTGTGGCCCTGGGCAAATCACTTAGCCTCTGCTTGACTCAGTTTCCTTATTGTAAAATGGTGACAATAATAACAGCACCTGCCTCACAGGATTTGTTGTAAGGATCAAATCAGGCAGCAATTATGAAGTGCTTGGGACAATTCCTAGCACATAGTAAGTGCTATGTAGAGTGTCCCCCAACTTGGACTCTGGGGACCCTATTTTATTGCTTACCTCTTCCAGCTGTTTTCCTCCTCTCAGGCTTCCGTCGTCACCGGCATCAAGACTAGCTTGAAGAACTACCCCCCACAGAGCACCCAGCACACTGATGTAGTTTTCTTGAGGTCCTTTTATTGCAGCAAGCGCAGAAAAAGAGAGCTACACACAAGTGGTTCCCATTTTTATCCCCTAGCTTTTGATTCCCGCCTAAGAGTGCCGTCATCGCCCGGTGAGCCACTCACGTACCACCCCGAAGATAAGGAGACATCTGGCGTGATCATGCCTTCTTCATTGCCTACGTGACATCCTCTGTTCAAGCCCAAAGGCTGACGAGGCACTCACGGCCATGGCTTAGAGACATGCGCGAGCCTCTACCCTGTCCCCAGGCTGTCGCGGTGCACCCCCAGTGGCTGATGACGTCAAACACCCTCGCAGTGCTATATAAATGTTAGCTATTTGTCATTACTATTTATTAAATGCTTATTATGTGACAAGCACTGTGCTAGGACTTGAAGATATTTTTAAAAAGTTTCCTGCCCACCAGGAGCTTACATTCTGTTCATAATAATAATATGTACAGAGAAAAGTAAATACAAAATATATACAAAGTAATTTCTGGGAAAAGGGTACTAGTAACTGGGGAGATCAGGCTAAGTATCCTGCCAAAGGCAGTGTCTTGGAAGGAAACTGGAGGTCTTATGAGGCAGACCTGAGGTCTGCTGAATGCTAGGACTTTATATATAAACACATACACATATATTTACATACTTACACACTTCTTACTGGATCTGTGATTTCATCAGTATAGGGAAATCTAGATGAAGAATTACCTCTAAATTCATATGTTTGCCCTGGGTTACACAGCCACACAGTCAGAGGCAGGACTGGAACCTAGACCTTCTTGATTCCAAGGCCAACTTTCCACTAAGCCAGGATGACTTTCTCCCCCTACATACATGCACTCATATACACATCCAAATACAATTTTTATATATACAAATTTATATATGCAAATTTTATTTCTCCAGATTATAAAAGGTCCAGAGGTAAGAACAAAACTTCCATGTGTAAAGTTTACTGCCCTTTTATGCTAAATGGGGGCAGTTTTGAGATGAAAGGGACAGAAAATGTTTTTGTGTGAAAGTAGAGATTGAGTGACAAAAGATGTAAGAGATTGTCACTGATATACATGAACATTTTGGTACCTACTAGGAATGGGAAATGAATTTCATTTTAATATGCACTGCTAATGTATGAATATGAGGAAACACGGCTTTCAGATGGGATTTGGACAGCTTTGGAGAGAAAAAGATAAATAGTATGTAAACACTCACATTTCTTTGTGAATGATATATAATGATGCCATACTTGTGTGAGAAATACGGGAAGTAATAAAGAAGCGGGATACAATTTCAGGGTTATCAAAGAGATGGATGATAGTATCGAAGATTTCAAAGTTGTAAATACGGTCGTCAGCTAATACGCATATATATGGTTTATGACTAAAGAGGGTAGAACTAAAAAAAAGAAATTATATTAACATTTGAAGACATAATTTATAAAGGACTGTCAATTTGATAGGGGAAATATAAGGAGTTATGACTTTTTAAGTGAGAGGTGAATCACTGAGAGTCAGTAGGCTTTCATTTAAGCTGTTGAAGAGATAGGAACTATGTTATAGAACAACCCGACATGGGAGAAGAATTGAAGGCAAAAAACCAGAACTGAAAAACTTCTGTGTCCAAGCTATTCCTAGGAGTGGTGAGCTGATAGAGGGTTTCAGCTGAGTGATCCTCATGGTTGACTTCATCAGCCAATAGTTTCACAACAGCCCTTTGTCCTTTACCATCACCTAGAGTTAAAGAGAAGTGAACCTTCTCATAGGGGCTTGTTGCTTTCTGCTTCACCCTCTGACTTTGCAGTTACTTTGATAAAAAGACTCCCTCGCTGCCACCACCCATACCCCCACCTCACCCACTGCCGCCCCACCACCCTGTGGGAATGGGTGGATGAGAAAAATTTGTTCCAGCATCCATGAAGGTGGCTGAAGCAGGCACCATGCAATGCTTAGAGCTTGGTCAGACATCTACTGCATCCTGGGCCATCATCATCCTGACTTTTGTGTTGCCACTGGACTTTGATGACTCTGGAAGAGAGAATGAGGTTGATGACATTGTGAAGCTCTTTTAAATCCATTTCACACACAAGTCAAGACATTGCCCCATGATGTCACCATTCCTCTGAAAATGAAAGACAAACACCAGATATCCTGATGAGCTGAATGGTGTGTGTGTGTGTGTGTGTGTGTGTGTGTGTGTGTGTGTGTGTGTGTGTGTATGAGAGAGAGAGAGAGTGAGAGAGAGAGAGAGAGAGAGCCACATCCTGATTTGACCACATAGGACTACCTGGGGTGGTCTAGGTCAGGGGTGTCAAACTCAAGTAGAACCTGAGTCACACATGAGGATCCCTGTTGTACAAACTGACTTAGAAAAATCACATATTTACATTATATATGTTCTATTGTATTTTACTTATTTTGTTAAATTTTCTTTATCACATTTTAGTGTAGTTCCAGCAGTACTCAGGAGTTCCCTGCCATGGTGCAACCCTGGCAGTGTTTGACATCTCTGGTCTAGATAGCTCAAAGACAATCAGTTTAATGAGCTTTATGGAAGACAACTGATACTCCCATTAAGAGCTACCATTTTTTAAAACATTTTTTTTTAATGAATGAGGCTAATTGCAAGAGCTATTAAATGCTATGTTTAAGTAGAGAGAAGAAGAGGATTTCCTTAAGAAGTGGTAAGCATTAACAGCTTAAGAAATGGGCAGAAAAACAGTTTGATATAGGACAGATTTTCCTAAATGGATCAATAACATTGAAGCCTATGGACCAATGTTGTGAGTTACCTTGAGGAAAACCTTAAGTTTTATTCACTTCTGTGTCTCCCTGCCTATATTCCTATAACTGTGCTCACTCTTCACCATAGCTGAATATGCGGGTGGGAAAGTGTGGCCTAAATTTATATGTGTATTATCATGTATATTTAATATTTGCTTTAAAATTTTAATACTTATAGTATTATAATTTCTTTTGCCTTATTAAATAGTTATGTTTATGATCTAAAAGTATATTATTGGGTTTATATTTGTCTCCTTGTGAGCAAATAAAATTGATATCGTCTCCATTTTTGTAATTGATTCTATTCTGTATTATCACAGACATTTTGTATTCTGCCTAAGTCATGTTTCCTTGTCTCTGAGTTAAGTTCAGAAGTTCAGCTTGCCTCTCTGAGTTAATTAAGTTTAGAAGTTCAGCTTTCCTGCTAATCACCGTTCTATTCTTGTGTCACGGAAATCTGTTATCCTTTAAGGATGCAGATGGATGCCAGGGAGTCTGGTTTGTTATCTCTGCAACACTCACTGTACTTCAAAAAAATCTGATCTGTTATTATTGTGATGTTAACTAGCCATGCAGGTGGACACCACCAATGAACTTTCCATAGAGATAGGATAGAAGGAGAGGTTGTTGCTAGTCTATGTTCCCAATTTCCAGACAATCATATTGTCCCCAATGCCTGTGATGCTATAGCCTTTACAATCAATCATATAGTTTTTGAATGCTCCTCCTTTTGTCTGTAAAAATTATCAGTTAGCATTGATTTGGGGGTCTTTTGATTTGCTGAGGAGCTAAAGACCCCTCTTTTACTGGTAACTGCAGCCTTACCAATAGATTGAACATACTCAGAACTTTGTGCCTCAGTTTACCTTAATTTCAATAATGACATTTGTGAGTAGATGGTTGTATAGATAAAAATGCTTTAGATAAGGTCTCAAGAGCTAGACTGGGAAATGTATTTCCCCTCAACAAGGTTATTTCTAGCTCCATGAGTGAGTTGGAATGTAACCTTATATTGGTGGTCTTTCTCTGGGAACTTAGACCTGCTAAAATAAGGGCAGGTTGGAGTTATTGAGTCAAACCCAGAGAAAGTGAGAATGTTTGACACATCACATAAACAGGTGATATTAATATATATTCTGTGGTGTTAGTAGGTAACACCAAGTCGCAGCATGTTACTACACAGTTCTCCACTTGTTGTAGAGAATATACATGAGGGTTTTATCTAGGCTCTCTCGTTATTATACTTGCTATGTTGCATAGGCATTATAATACCCTTTGATAATTGTATTTTGGTATTGCTGAGGATCTCATTCATTGCCTATAAACATTGTTTATTGTCTGACCAACATCTCTTTATATGTGATTTGGGGAGAATAATATTTAAGTGTTTTTGGTTTCTAAAGTTTTGACTTAATAAGCTTTACTTTTAAAAAAGTGAAGTGGGAGGAGAGAAAAGTGGAATCCAGTATGTTTTCACTTGAAATAGATATCTAAAGCTATTCATTTCATTGACTCTATAAGTATAAACAGAATGAGTGTATTTTCTGCAGATATGATAGAGAAGATTCTAGAATTACACCTGTTTATATTATGAGAGACAAGGGCAATATTTATTTTGGGGAATGACTGGCAGAATCACTTGCATTATTTAAATGATTATTTTTTTTGGAGGAGGAGTAACTATTTTATCTTTTTTTTTTTGCCAAGTGCAGATAATGAAAAATAAGTCAGTTAAATGTGTGTTTGATATGACTCAGGATTATAAGATAAATTTAGAGCCAGAAGGAATCTTAGCGGCTACCAAATTCAGTCCCATTTTTTCAGATAAAGAAATAGAGGCATAAAAATTATTTTAAATGGTTATATGGAGTATATTGTTGATTACCCAAATAGTCACATTTATATATCTATATAAAAGTAAATACACACACATATATTTCACTTTGTTTATGGAGATATTTATTAGACTTTCCTCTTTCTACATTATGTTCCTGAAATCACTTGGTAAAAGCTGACAAGCAAAAATATCTTCTTTTTCTTTAACTCATTTTCTTAACTCGGTTCGTGACTTTCGTGAAAAGCTAGATCAGTTTAAGGATGCCATCTGTGTCCAACATTGCCAGAATCTGCAGCTGTCATTCTAAGAATTTGACAGTTACCTAGATTTAACTCATGGGCATGTGGAATACTTGCATGTTCTTAGCAATAATGTTCCTAAGTAAACTCTTATTTGAGGTAGGATAGACACTGATTTTTCAGTTCTGAAAATTATATTGCATCTTGATACTTAATTTGAGAGCTATTGCTTTTGAATACTCTTGGAAATTTGTTTCATCCAGCCTCTTGGATTAAAGCACCAAAATGTCTTATAGTTTATTGTATTAATGTAAAAATACTTAAGAAGTTTAATGCAGCCATTATGAAAATCAGCCTAGCTTTTTTCATTTTTGACTCTTACATCATCTTGCATTCAAGATGAACTTTAAGGTCATATTTTTACATGTGAGTTGTTTCATTTTAAACTTGGTATCACATTTTAGATAGCTTCTCATAAGATTACAGAAAATAATTTCAGTAAGTGCTTAGCTTAATTGATTTTCCTTCAAATATAGACCCCAATTTTGACACTTACATATTCCCTTATATAGCGTATCTCCAGTGTTACATGTCTCTAGAAAACAGACTTGTGAGATTTGGAAACAGTTTTCATTTTCAGTAACTTAGTGTTCTCAGGGAGCTCAGGTGAGGGGACCAGTGCCAGGAGCTGATGAAATGGCATTTCTCTCCTTTCCCTGTAGGCTGACCTGGCCAGGGAGATAGGCAGAGAGAATAAGATGGAATGGCATCTCTCTGTCCCCTGCATATAGGAAAGGTCCCCTGTAAATGGAAAGAGGCCTGACAAGATTAGTACCTTCTTTGCCCCCTACAGACAGAAAGAAGCCAGCCTATGAGACTAGATACACAGCCATGTAAACCTCTTCCTCAATCAGATTCAGTGACTCCTTATTACCTCCAGGATCAAATATAAAAATTTTGTTTGTCATTTAAAGGGCCTGCTCAGCAGTTGCTAAAAACTAAAAATTTGGTTAAAATTAGGCTGATGGTCCTTTGATAGAGCTTTTTTGCCTTTTCTCTTCTTCCTTCTCTTTCTGTCTTTCTCCTCAGCTCTCCCTGGAAATGTGATCTGTGACTGTAGACTGTCAGTAGAAGCCCAGATATCCTAGGGAATATGGTCAATACTCATTCACTTAGGATGACCCTTAGTGAGGGAAATTTATATTGGCCAGGCAGTGAGGTAGGCTTTGATGGGGACTTCCACTCCAGAAGTTCTCTAGCAAGCACCAGGTCTTGTATGCATTGAAAACTTTGAAGGGGAGCACCATATTACCCATAAAGACTGCTAGAGACAGCACAGGAAGGGTACTTAGAAGGGTGGGGAAGAAGGTTCATGAAGTCTCACACCTAAAACAGCTCTCCCACCTATCTGCAATGTTGAGCAGGGGCTTACTCTCCCTGACTTTTTTGTTTGGACTTTGAGTGGGACAAAAGGAAGAAAATGGCAGGATTTTCTTTTTCTCTGTCTTCACATCTCTGGCCAGGTTGAAGATTGCAGAAATAAAGACAGATGTGAAAAGGAAGAAATTTTTTTTTCTGGTTTGCAGATATTTATGGCATTATAAATCAGTTAGAGACTGGGGGAATTCTGGGAAGATGGGGTAGGTCAGAAATATCCAGGTTCTCCAGATTTCTCCCAGAGACAGAAAATTGCTACAAAATGAATATAGAACAGCAAAAATAAAGGGGTAAAGCAGCTGTCCTCCTAAGACAATTTGAGAGGACCTCAGGAAAGACAGGACCTCCAGGGGCTGAGGTTTGGCTTGAGTGAAGTGTAGACAGCTCCAGATCCATTCCACTGAATAGGCAAACTGAGGGCCTTGGGGAGCCTCTGTCAGGAGCTGGACTAGGCCTCAAGAAATTTCACCTCGCAGTCTTAGAAAATTTCACCTCCCTAATTTTTACCTAACAAACTTCCATCTAATGAACAATAGTTGTGGAAGACTGAAGATTGTAGGACCTGCCACTGTTTCCAGAAGCCGGGCCTAGTAGTGTTGACCAGGCAGATTCCAGGCTGTAACTGTGGGTGAAGAGAGTGATTTTAGTACTACAGGGAGCAAGAACATTTTTTTTGGAGGGGGGGGGTGGCTAGGTGGCACAGTTAATAGAGAGCACCAGCCCTTTAGTAAGGAGGACCTGAGTTCAAATCTGGCTTCAGACAGTTAACACAAAACTAGCCATGTGACCTTGGATAAGTCACTTAACCCCAATTGCCCTGCCTTCCTCCCCCTTCAAAAAGAAAAAAAAAAAGAACATTTTTGGGACAGCCTGACTAGAGGCTCTAACTCTGGCTTTGGGGAGGAGAGGAGTCCCTAAGGTTGAGCCCCAAGACAGAATTTAGAAAAAAAACAATAAAGAAGACCTAAGACCCAAGGCAACATTACTTACAATTTGGGATTAAAACTTGATTATAATGATAAGTTGCTAAAATTAAAATAAAACAAAAAAATGAGTAAGCAAAAGAAAAAGAATCTGACCATAGAAAGCTACTTTGGTATTAAAGAAGATCTAGGTTGATATTCAGAGGAAGATCATGAGGTTAAAAAAAAAAGCACCACTCTTACACCATGGAATAATGCCAAATGGTCACAAGCCCAAAAAAGAATTTTTGGAAGAACTTAAAAAAGAATTTAAGAAATCAAATAAGAGAGATCAAGGAAAAATTAGGAAAAAAAATAAAAACAATCCGCTAAAATTATAAAAAGAAAATTAACCAATTGGAAAAAGAGGTACAAAATCTTAAGGAAGAAAACTCCTTGAACACTAGAATTGGGCAAGAGGAATTGAATGATATTATGATGCCAAGAAATAACAAAACTAGAAAAAATAGAAGAGAATCTGAAACATCTCATTAGAAAAACAACTGACCTAGAGGACAAATCATGGAGAGACAATATAAGAATTGTCGGACTACCTGAAAGTTATGGTAAAAAAAAAAAATAATCTGGATACAATAAGAACTTATTAAGGAAAATTTTCCTGAAGTTCCTGAACAATAGGGTAAAGTAGAAATGAAAAAAAAAAACCAAAACTACCATTCATCACCTGAAAGAGATCCCAGGAGGAAAACTTATGTCATAGCTAAATTTCAAAACTCCCAGATTAAGGAGAAAATATTGCAAGCAACAAGAAAAAAAACAACAACAATAATTTAAATCCTGTGGAAATATAGTCAGGATTACACAAGACCTAGTAGCTTCTACACTAAAAGACCATAGGTTTTGGAACATTATATTTCAAATAGTAAAACATCTGGGGTTGTGACCAAGAATAATGTAGCAAAGCTGAGTATAATCTTAAATGGAAAAAAAATGGATATTTGATGAACTGAGTATTTAAGTATTAGTATTAGGCATTAGTAACAAAAACAAAACAAAATCCCAAACCCCAAACAGAACTCAATGAAAAATTTGATATAAAAGATCCAGAAGAAACATAAGGAAAACATTGAAGACTAATTATAAAACATTCAATGTCAAATTATTTACTTATTATATATGAAAATGTTATCACTATTCTTAAAATTGTCTTGATCACTAAGGTAGTTTGAAAGAAAGTTTGGTGCTGAGTTGTGTATAATGGGGTGATTCTAAAAAACAAAATTGGTTAGGGAAAGGTATAAAGCAGCAGTTATTCCATAAAAATGGAGTACAGAACTAACACAGAGGAAGCAGGTGGGTGTAGAGGACTGGTAATGTTGGAACCTTACTCTCATTTGAGTTGAAGAGGAAACAATGTATACATCTTGAGGGGTGTTGAAGTTTTCTGAACTTGTAGAAAGGTAAGAACACATTGAGTAAAAAATAAGATAGAGGGAAATTCACAAATAGGAATTATAACTTTGAATATGAATAGGATGAGCTTGTATTTAACAAGTGTGAGGACTTCAGATTTGGGGATAAGAATTCATGATTTGGTAGAGATTACTAGAGGGCAGTGTGGCAGGACCTGGGCATGGACCAATATCTTATGCCATTTGCCAGGATAGGGTCAGAATGGATAAATTATGTAAGTATAAAGGGATATTATGGGAAAATCAGAAAAACATATTGCTTAACAGACTTATGGATAGGCAAACAATTTGTGAATAAACAAGACACAGAGAGCAAAGTTGGGTGTAAAATGGATAATTTCAGTTATATTAAGTTAAAAAAGTTTTGAACAAATAAAACAAATGTAACCAGGACCAGAAGGAAGGCAGAAAATTGAGAAAAAAAATTTTATAGACAGGTTCTCAGGTTCTTATCTCTCAAATATATTAAGAACTTTGTGAGGTCTATAGAAATGGTAGTCATTCCCCAATTGATGAATAGTCAAAGGATATGAACAGAAAATTTTAACTAAAATGTAATATCATTACTGTAAGCTTCCAAATTCTGGTTCAAAGGTTTTTATAATTGCTAAAATATCTTAGGGAACTTTTGGAAGTTTGCTGCAAACCTCAGATTAAGATTAAGTACAAGCTGTAAATACTTCTATCACTCTTCGAGGGGAATGCCTTATGCTGCCTAGAGCGAGTGTGGTCTGAGAACTGCTATAGATTGCTGTCTATACCTAGGAAAGTTGAGAGGATGACCTTGAAGAGGGATGATAGGTGTTTCACAGACCCCAATGACCAGAGTCCCTTGGTGGGCAGTGTGGAATGAATTCACAGGCTCAAGCATTCTGAGTCAAGTTGGTAAAACTTTATTGTTCCGCTATACAGCAGACAGGAGGTCTTAGGGAACCTGTAACCTTAAAGGGGTAGAGTTAAAGTTTTTATAGGATAATCCATAGTATAACCTGTGCCAACTATGCTAACTAGGTGAGTAAGGGTGAGATTAGGGAGAAGTTAAGGAGTGGTCAGTGCTTAAAGGAACATGTACTTTTAATATCTACTGCACGTGGGTATTGCCCATAATTCACTGGGAAATAGCCCAAGGCAGGGCTGCATGGAGGTGTGGTTTTAGGCTTGAAATATCACTAAGTCAACTAGTGGTCAGGGCTGACTGAGAATTGTCCAGTCTGCTACCCATCAATGTTATGTTTGGCAAGATGGTTTGAGAGTATACATATGTCCCAAGCTAATGAGGGATCCAGGATGTGTATAATGGGACTTATAGCTACCCAGTGAAGGATTCATAGGTGCAGCTGATTATTATACTAAGGGGAGATAAACATTTCATGAATAGTTGCTAGGTAGAGTACTAGCAGAGGGAAGGGGCAGAGATAATGCTCTGAGGCTGGAGAAATTTGAGGATAGGGAGAAATATGATTTTACAAACTGATGTGATTTTATAAACTAGGGTTCAAGCACAGGAACCCAAGCACCCTGTCAACCTTGTGTAGGCAAATGTTGAATCCTCTTGACTCAGTTTCCCCATTGTGTTATTTTCTTACTGAACAAGAAATTTTCTTGCCTGGTTAATTCTGAGCCTAGTTATGATACACCATAAATAATGTGGAACTTTTCTACATAATTAGCTGTTATCTATGATTCTTACCTGGAATCAAACAGATTTCAGGGAGTTTTTTTTCTCTTGTTATGCTTATATCAGGTCAGTCTGTGCCTTTTAAGGGAGAGCCTTGATATTGTCATAACCATGTCCCTCCTTTTTCCTTTCATAGCAAATTTCACTAAATCTGTTAATTAATAGATGATTACTAAAATATCTCTGAGTTACTGTGTATTTGTAGATTGCAAGTATGATAGGTCTATTTTTAATACAAATTTGTGGTCAACTCCATGTCCTAAATGACTAGATAAATGAGTTCTTGGGCTTCCCACCCTTTTGATAGTAGTTGTATATTCATGCATAAGATTAGATCTTTAAGGGGAGGATGGAGCTAAGATGGCAGAGTGAAAGCAGGAACTTACTTGAGCTTGTCCCCAATTACCTCAAATACCTATAAAATGATTACTCTAGGGGCAGCAAAGTAGTGCAGTGAATAGAGCATTGTTCCTGGATTCAGAAGGACCTGAGTTCAAAGCTGGCCTCAGAATCTTGACACACTTACTAGCTATGTGACCTTGGGCAATAAGTCTCTTAACCCCCACTGCCTTACCAAAAAAATATTACCCTAAACAAATTTTAGAGCTATAGTACCCACAAAATGACAGAATGAAATATGTCTCCAGCTGAGGACAGGCTGGCAAACCATCAGAAAAGGTCCAACACACTGGACTGGAAGTGTAGTCTAGTCCCACATGGCCCGCACTGGCATAGACCAACAGCACAGCCTGATCTGAGCAGACCTCAGGGGATTGAATCACTGGTAGCTATGGTGGTTTTTAGACTTTTCAACCCATAAATGCCAAAAATAAAATAAAAGGTCAGTGGAGAAACTGTTGGAACCGGGTGAGAGAAGAGCACAATCTAATCCATGTCCCTGAGGCCAGGGAGGTGGTGGCAGCTGCTCCAGGCCCACAGATAGTGAGGGGGGGGGCAGGGGGGGGGGACCAAGCTGACTGACCAGAGCGCAATTGCAGGAATATCTCTGCTGAAATGGAGGCAGGATTCTCTTTCTCCTTCTCCCAATATATTCCTCTCTCACATGTTAATTTTATTTTTTAAGTATCATCCCTTCATATTCAACTCATCTTGTGCCCTCTATCTATGTATACATGTACACACATATATATATGTATACACATACATCCACCTAGATGTATATGTATATACAAATATATATTCCTTTCAACTATCCTCATACTGAGAAAAGTTCCATGAGTTATAAATATTGGAGAAAGAGAGAGATAGATTGGGGTAAATTATCTCATATAAAAGAGTCAGGAGAAAGCTATTTCACTGGAGGGGAAGAGCAGGAAGGTGAAAGGGAATGAGTCAACCTTACTCTCGTTGAGTTTAGCTTAAGGAGGGAATAACAAACACACTCAATTGAGATCTTATCCTACAGGAAAGTAGTGGGGAAGGGAATAAGAGGGGGGATGACAGAAGGGAGGGCAGACTTGGGGAGGGGGTAGTCAAAGGCAAACATTTTTGAAAAGAGACAGGGTCAAAGGAGAAAATATAATAAATGGGGGGTGGGATAGGCTAGAGGTAAATATAGTTAGTCTTTCCCAACATGGCTACTATGGAAATGTTTTGCATGGCTGTACATGTATAGCCTATGTTGAATTACTTGTCTTCCTAGTAGGGGTGGGTGAGGAGGGAAGAAGGGAAAGAATCTGGAACTCAAACTTTTAAAAACAAATGTTAAAAATTGTTTTTCGTGCAACCAGGAAATAAGATATACAGGCAATGGGGTATAGAAATCCATCTTGCCCTAAAAGAAAGAAAGGGAGAAGAGGGGTAAAGAAGGGGAGGAGGGGGATATATGAGAGGGCAGATTGGGGGAAAGTGTAATCAGTATGCTTGCCATCCTGGAGTGGGGGGTAGGGAAGAGATGGGGAGAAAATTTGGAACTCAAATTCTTGTAGAAATGAATGTTGAAAACTAAAAATAAATAAATTCTGAAAAAAAGATGAGGACTTTAATATATCTCATTTGTTCATTATTGTATTACTCTGGATTTTTTGTTTCATGGTGTTTATGTTTACCTGTGAGAGGAGTATACCTAAATTCCTTTTATTTATTGTTTAGAAGCAGGGCCATTTCTTTTCTTTCTTTTTTGCTTTTTGGAGGGGAGAAGGCAGGGCAATTGGGGTTAAGTGACTTGCCCAAACCTTGTCCAGGGTTACAGGCTAGTAACAGTTAAGTGTCTGAGGCTGGATCCAAGCTCAGGTCCTCCTCTCTTCAGGGCCAATGCTCTATTCACTGTGCCACCTACCTGCCAGGGGCATTTTTCCTGAAATTTTTTGGTCAACTGAAATTCTGTCTTCTTTTTTCATTCACTTCACCTTACCAAACCTTGACATATAGAATAGTAATATTAACTGTTCAACATTCCTCCAGTAGAATACTGTTTTTGCTGTGAGACATCTTACATTTTCTTCTATTTTTCAGATGTTTGATTTTGTTTTACTATTTATCATCTCATGAAGTCGTTGGCTCCTATTTGGCCCCTTCTAATTTTCAGAGAGTTTTATTGCTTGTGCATATTTGGGCCTGTTACTTCTTTTTCCAATTCTTTTTTTTTCCATATTACTCATATATTTCCCAATATTTTCATCTAGCATTCTCATTTAATTTATAAAAATATTTTTAACTCTTTAAAAAAAAAACTGTTGCTTCATCTCTTAAATTCTAGTTGATTCCCTATCCAAGTTTTGTTTTTCTTTGAGGGTTTGCTTGTAGACATTTTACATCCATTCTTTTCTTCTGTTTGTGTTTTGAGAATCCCTGTCATCATAGCTCTTTATGGTGAATTTCTATTTTTTAATTGCTCATTTTTCCAGCATACCTCTTGATTTTGTACTTGAAATCCTTGATGTACTGTACTCTTTTGGATGAAAGGTCTGGAGTGGTCTTGTTACTAGATTCTTGGGATAGCAAGTGTTATATTATTCCAAGATTTCAAGGACAGCTTAGGCTAGGGACCTATAGACTTTCAGTGCTCCCAAAGTGGTTTGATCCAGGGCAAAGTCTGATCATTACTTCCATGTGCTAAGCTCTGCAAATTTCTGACCTAGCTTTGGGTCTTAGTAGCAGTAGCCTCTTGCTGAACTCAGCTAATATCAGCCAGCTTGCAAACTTTGCTGATTCAGAGTGACAAAACTGCACACTTTCCTTTGGTCTGGGCCTTGTGCCTAGGTTATTCCTCTGCAGACCTCAGACTCATCTTGAAGTTGGAACTGAGACCTTGTTCCATTCCTGCAATCAGAGCCACACAATTGCTGCTTACTTATGAACTTGCTCTTTGTTCCAGCTACACAGGCTAAGGCTAGAGACTGTTCTTCAGCACAGAACGCTAGATCTGGAGGAGAGGTCCTCTCGTCAGTCCACTCTGCATAAGTGACCCAGATCTGGGTAGTGGGTAACAAAACTTCTACTTGTCATCTCTTCTGGCATCCTGCCAGGGGTTTGAGCATTTGTCTCAGCCCTGTGCACAACTCTCTGTCTTCCTGTGCTAGATGTCCTGGTATATTTCTGTTCACATCCCAGCCCCATTTTCCATAGACCCCTTTGATAACCTGGGCTACAAGAATGACTCAATGTGACCGTTTTCTTGAATTTCCCCATTAGGTTTCAATATGTTTCATTTTTCACATCTGTTTAAAGGAAACTTTTCTTTTTGGAGGAGAGGGTGGAGTTCACTCTACTTTCTGCTTTTTCTTCTTTTATTCCTTTTATTAATGTATATGGATGGAAGAAAGGAGTTAGTGGTATTTCATCAGTCTTTCCATTCCTTCTGTAATCCTTTTAGTTTCATTCGCCTGACCTTCTATTCCTAATTTGGCAAAGATATAGAAACTCCTTTTTGATTATTGGCCTATAACGTGAGAATGTTTTATACATTTCAATAGCAGATTCAATTGTTCGCATCAACTCTGTTTTATTATCCTTGTCAGGGCTATTGTTCGTCAGTTCTGCTTTGTAAATGACTCTTCCTGCCTAGTGCAGTGAGGACTTCTGGCATTTTGACATGCACTTACTCATGCTATTGAACAGATTCGGGATTTACATTCAGTTGCCCTTTAGGTAAAATTGTGAAGTAAGTAGAATTCTTCTTATGTGGTTTCCCTATCTCCATTCCACATGCCCAGGGCCCTCATGAATTTCCTATGTTGCCAAGGGCTATCAGTTGTGGCAGCATACTTGTGAGCAAAACATTTAATCAACACCCATTTCCCAGGCTTCTCTTTGACCTGTACTTTCTCTCATTCCTTAAGGGCCTTATTAGGTAACCAACAAACTAATCATCTGATCAAGAACTAAAAGGTAGTAATTTTGTGTGATTTGTGGATATAGTCTTACACTTAATAGTAATGTTTCACACATCAGAACAATTTAATTGCAACTTGGATTCCTTTGGCACTGTGGTGATATGAATAGCTTTCATGGGTAGATAGACAGTTACTTACATAGTATGAGTTCAGGGTATCCAGAAGCATGCATTTAATCAAAAATCTCTCATGTAGTTGTTAGATTGTCTGAAAATTTCTCAGATAAAAATTTCCTTTTAAAATTTCAGCATCAACAATCAGTCACTGTACTTGTACCTTAATGTAAATGTCAAGCCTCTAAAAACTGAGATTATCTTTAACTCTTCCCTCTCTCTCTCCTTTCATAATGTATATATTATCAAATCTTTCATTTTCAAAATCTCCGGTATATTTATTCTCTCAATTCCCACTGGGTGTCACTCAACTTTTCCAGAATTATTTCAAACATACTTCCTACTTTAGCCAAATGCTGACCCTTGTGTTAATCCTGTACTTGCCTGTCTTTGTGCTTTTGTTAAAAAAAGCCTAAACCTCACCCTAAACCTAACCCTAATTATTTGAACACTTGACAACTTCCTACTGTAGTAGATGACTTGCAAGAAATACTTTCCCCTTACTCTACCTTCTCCAGGTGAATTACCTAGGCTCAGCTTCAGGCTTCCAAATGCATGGCTATCTGGAGATGGGGGACCTTCTTGAGGTGCACAAAGGGGCCATGAATCTGCCCCATGGGAAGTCCTTAAGCCATGGAAAATCTAGGGGAGGTATACTCATTATATATTGTGATAACTACTTAAGTAAAGAAAAAAAACCCCAAATACTGTGGCTCTGAATATTCCATTTGATCAGATTAGTTTGAAGCCCTAATAGAATGCTCGATGGGAAGTAAGGCTTATTGAAATGAAAGAGATCCTAAGGAATCCTTAACAGAGAGGCGAGTTGCTGATCATGTGAATTTCTGAGGAGTCGGACCCATGGGATTCATAGGAAAAAAATTCTTATTATGTTTTGCTTTGATATAATATTTTTCATCAAATACCCAGTCATTTCTACCCTGCACACATCGTGTAATATCCTGATAGTGTAATTGTAGATGAATATTGTTATGTATAATTTTCTACTTTTTATTTATTCATTCATTTATTTATTCATTCATTCATTTATTTATTTATATTAACTTTTATTTATATTTAGTTTACATCATTCATTTCCATGAGATTTTGAGTTACAAATTTTCTCCCTGTCTTTTTCCTACCCACCATCACCAAACAGCGATCCCACTGTGTACCCCCTCCCCCAATCTGCTGTCTCCTATATCCTCCCCCATCACCCCTCTGACTTTCCAGTAGGGCAAGATGGATCTCCCTACCCCAGCGCCTGTTTATCTTATTGCCCAGGTGCATGTAAATAATAATAATAATAATAATAATAAATATATATATATATACATACAAACACACACACATGTATTTAACATTTGATTTTAGAACTTTAAATTCTTGATTCTTTCCCTTCCTCCCTCGTCACCCACCCCCACTGGAGAGACAAGCAATTCAATACAGGCTGTACATGTGTAGTTATGCAGAACATCTCCACAATGGACGTATTGCGAAAGACTGACTATATTTCCCTCCTTCCTATCCCTCCCCCACTTGTTCTATTCTCTCCTTTGTCCCTGTTCCTTTACAGAAGTGTGTGCTTCTAATAGCCCTCCG
>CM053591.1:48497179-48513275 GCA_028646515.1 Pseudochirops corinnae | reverse complement strand
ATGACGATCCGGATCCAGGCTGCTCAACGCGAGAGCACTGGTCTGAAAAGAATCGCTCAGTCCCCCTGCTTTTTGCAGGCCGAGGGCGTGAAGCTACAATGCGGAGGCAGGTGTAAAACCTCCGCCTTTCGCTTTTCCGCTCTGGAGACCTTTCGGCCGGACGCTTATCTCCCTCTTTCACAATCCCCCCTCCTCGCAGCTGCTAATCCGAGCTCACCTGAGAGCTTTCTCTGCACCTCCCGCCCGGCCGCCCCCAGGACAGAGCCACGGGTTCAGGCCAGGCTGGTTTTGGTTCGCAGTGCTGATATGGTTCCTCGTAGCCGAGCTGACTTTAGTGGGAAGTATCTTTGTGTGCGATTTGAAGTTCTAGGTTGGTCGAGAGTCCTATTCCATGGGTATTTTGGGGTGGCTATGTGAGAGCTGCGATATATTGCTGCTGCTACACCGCCATCTTGGCTCCGCCCCCTGTTGGTGTGTAAATTGTAATTATTTTAATGGTCTTGGAGCAAACACTTATCATTAGTGCTGCAGGATATGTTGACCAAGTGCCACATGAAATATTATTACTTATAGCTTATAGGCATGTGATAAAGCTCACTCTTCCAGCTCCTTTCTTTGCCTCTCCAACAGAGATTTGTATCCTATCCCTCTATTTAATCACAACTACCTTATTTCTTCTAGTTTTATTCATAACCCAAACATCAAGATTTATAGGATTCAGCTTCCCCAGCAATGTGTATAGTTGTGGATAATTGAAAAAAGATTTCATATTTCAAGTAGCAGCAGTCAAATTAAAATTTTGTTGATGGTTAAAGTGATATGATTTTTAATATCTTCTGTCCTCTTTTCCACCACTCTGCCACTTAAGAATTAGAGAAGAGCCACATAGGATTGAGAGTGTTTTTTTGGTTTTAATTTGTTTCTTGGCTTTCCACATCCAAAAAAGAAATCATCACCAGACAGCCAATTTACTGATCCTTTGCCTTTCTGTGATTAGGTAAGCTGGTCCTTGGTCTGTTCTCAGCATTGCACCCAAATTCTTTCCAGAATGGTAGAAACTGCCAGAGCTTTTGTTCCACTGGCAGGTTCTGGCATAGCCTTGAAGACCTGAGGGTCACCTTAATACTGCTATGAGGAATCAAGTTGGACTTTTGTGCATGATACGTAATTATATATAAATATGTACAAAATTATATATGATTATATCATCTCATAATTAGAATGTATAAGAATGACAATACACAACATGGAGGTTTAAGGGAATGGGTACCTCATGAACCTCTATTATCTGAACCGAGCAAAAAAGGGTTAAACACACATAAACATGAACATTTAACTTTGATAAGAAACTAGGGGTAGGAATATGAGAGGGAGGGTTTAAGAGTGAGCCTAGAGTTAGGAAGAAATAGTCATGAGAAAAAGGGATAATAATAAGAAAGGGAGGATTAAAAGGAGAGAAAAATATAAGAATCAGTGATTGAAGTTTAACCTGAGCAAAGAGGAGCAGAAACAGATTAGTTTAATTATGGATTAGTAGTGTTCCATTCCTTTTCTTTCACCACATTCTTCTTTATTTTGTAAAGAAGATAACAAAGTACATAGAAAAAGGGAATATATAAAAGAATTTAATGAGAAAAAAACAGTTAAAATCATGACTATAAATATGACAGGAATAAACCAACCCATAAAGTGGAGGAGGGTAGCAGAATAGGTTGGAAAAACAGAAACCAGAAATATGTTGTATATAGGAAATACACATGAAATATAAAGATTCAAAGAGACTTAAAATGAGAAGTTGAATTATGCCTAATGAAAATTCAGAAAATTAGGGGTAAAATTATGATTTCAGAAAATGCAACTCTAAAAAAAGACATGGTTAAGTAAAATAGCCAGGGTAACTACATTATCCTTAAAAGCATCATAGATAATGAAATAATATCAATACTTAATACAAATTCATAAACCAAATAGCATAGCATATAAGTACTCAGTGAAAAGTCAATTAAATTCTAGAAAGGAACAGCAAAATTGCCCTTTCTTGGGGACCTCATTTGAGACCTAGGAAAATCTAACAAGAGGAAGAGCAGGAATATATATCTATATCTACATCTATATCTAGTACATAGTATTCTATATATAGTATATGAAAAGAATTTAGGAAAGTTATAGATACTAGATATCTATTACTACATAGGAAACAAAAGTGATGTGCACATTTCTCAGCTGTGAATGGTTCCTTGATGAAAATTGAACATACGTTAATGCATAAAAATGCATAAACAAACAAACTTCACAAATATGAAACACATCTTTACTGGTCACAATGCAATAAAATTATAATCAATAGAGTGCATTTGAAGAAAGGATTCAAACTTAAAAACTATATAATTCAAGTGCATATTTAGATTAAAAATTAATCATCAAAATAATAGATCATTTCACCAAAGAAAGTGACAATGAGACATGATACCATAACTTTTGTAGTGCATCAAAAATTGCTCTTAAGGGAAAATTTAAACCTTAATTGCTTACATTAATAAAAAAGAGAAAAGATGGGAGTTGGGATGGTAACTTAACAAAAAGCCCTGAAAAGCAACAAATCAAAAAGACCCAACTTAGCAA
Source organism: Pseudochirops corinnae (assembly GCA_028646515.1). NCBI lineage: Eukaryota > Metazoa > Chordata > Mammalia > Diprotodontia > Pseudocheiridae > Pseudochirops > Pseudochirops corinnae. The sequence continues at coordinate 48,510,653 of CM053591.1, read as the reverse complement.
AAAAAAAAAACTAAAGTGATCAATAAAATTAATAATCACAAAATGAAATATTGAATTGATAAAACCAGGACTGTTTTTTTTTTTATTTTGGGGGGATGGAAGGAACCAGCTCTCTTTCTGGAGGTGGAGAGTATGTTTTATCATAATTTGGAATTGTGCCTAGGCATTATGTTGATCAGAGTTACTAAGTCTTTCAAAGTTGATTATTATTACAATATTAATGTTATTGTGTAAATAGTTCTCCTGATTCTGTTCACTTCAATTTGCAAAAGTTCATACAAGTTTTTCTGAAACCACCTCCCTGATCATTTCTTATGGCACAATTGTATTCTACAATATTCATACACCATAAGCTGTTCAGCTTTTCCTTGATTAATGGGCATCCTTTCAGTTTCCAAGAGCTGCTATAAATATTTTTCTACATTTCATTTCTTTTTTGTTTTTCTTTACTTTCCATGGAGCATAACCCTAGTAGCAATATCACTGAGTCAAAGGATATGCACAGTTTAATAGTTGTGGGGACATAGTTACAAATTGCTTTATGAATGATTGAACTGGTTCACATCTCCATCAAAGTATCCATTGTCCCATATCCCTTCCATCATTTTCCATTTTCTTTTTTTTTTTTTGGTAAATTTTGCCAATATGATGGGTATGAGGTGGTAACTCAAAGTTGTTTTGTTTTTCATTTCTCTAAATATTAGTGATTTAGAATATTTTTTCCCATAAGTCTATTTATAGCTTAGAATTCTTGGACTATTTAACAACGGGGGAATAGATCTTATTCTTATAAATTTGATTTAATCCTGTATATATTTAAGAAGCAAGGCTGTAACCTGAGAAACTTGCTACAAAGTTCTACTCCCCATAATTTCCTGTTTTTCTTCTAACTTCAGTGCGCGTTAGTTTTGTTTGTGTAAAAACCTTTTTAATTTTATGTAATCAAAATTGTCCATTTTACTTCTTCTGAACCTCTCAGTCTTTTGTTGGGTCATGAACTCTTCCCCTATCCACAGATCTGACTAGTAATTTATTCCCTGAGCCTCTAATTTGCTTATGAAATCACTCTTTATGCTTAAATCATGTACCTATTTTGAGCTTATCTTGGTTTCCAGTGTGAGATGTTGGTTTATACCTAATGTCTGCCAGACTGTTTTGCAGTTTTCCTGATATTTTTGGTCAAAGAGTGAGTTCTTACCTCAATAGCTGGGATCTTTGGGTTTATCCAACACTGTGCTCATATTCTTCTGAATATTGTGTAGCTAATATATTTCACTGATTAACCTCTCTATTTCTTCTCCTTGTCAAATTCTTTCAACAATTATAGCTTTATAGTATAGTTTGAGATCATGAACTGCTATGCCCCCTTCTTTCCCATTTTTTTCCATTGATCCCTTTGATATCCCTTGACCTTTTAAAATTCCTCCAGATGAATTTGTTGTTTTTTTTTTCCTTAGCTTTGTAAATTCGTCCTTTGGTAGTTTAAAAATGCACTGAAAAACTGAATTAATTTAGTTAGCATTGTCACTTTTATTGTATTGGCTCAGCCTACACAGGAGAAATGAATATTTTTCCAGTTATTTAGATCTGTCTTTATTTTTGTGAAAAGTGGAACACCGTGCCCTGCAAAAGAGATAGCCCATCTAAGAAAGAGAGTGTCTTTATCCTTAAGAGAAGTTGGTGTGGACTTTACAAAAGGAGAAAAAGATTCTCAAGGCCAGGAGCCATAAGACACCCCTCAGCTAAGCATTTTCCCTACATGCATATGTTAAGAGTTTTAAGTTTGAACCCACTCTCCTAAAGGTACTTGTGTATGCAGAAGGAAAGGTGTGGCCTTTGGGGGATGCTTTGTAATTTGTGTCCTTGATTTACTTTCTCAGTAAATATTCCTAATTGATAGCTATTGCTAATTGATGTCAAATGATTTATCATTATTGGACAATAGATTGGATGGGTGCTCGTGAATGATATATTAGAAACCTCAGCCCCAGGAGTTATTCTCCTACAACCTTGAGAGAAGAAGTGGTCATTTCTCTCTGGGAATGCAATATAACAGGTCAGTGTGAGTTGGGAGAGTGAACCCAAAGGGGCTGCTATGTTAGTATAGTAGTAAATGTATACAATTTGTAATTAATCAAATATATACATGCTAGAAGGGGGAGTGGGATAAAAAATATGCTTGGGGATAATTATTCTAACTGTTCATTGTCTGTTTTTAAATGTTGAGTCTACACACAAGAATAATCTAGATAAAATATACTTTAGCTCAAATTATCTGGACATGTAAGACAAAAACTTTCTCCAGTGATACTATCTAGGTTTTTGAGGTTCAAGTATACATACTTTTTGGCTTTGGTTAACCAGCTATAGTATGTAAATAGCACAGTACAAGAAAAGCCATTTCAAATAAGGATAATATAATACAATAAAATAATCATAGACCAAGAAGGATTGAGTATCAGTGTCATCATTAAATATATATTTGTTACTAACAGAATGCCAGGAGATGTTAAAGCAAAGCTTTGAGGTAATGCCTTCTACATTCTAATCTATAGTCTAAAGACAAAATCTGGCCACATGAACCTTTCCAAATACTGGTAATGAAAGCCAAGGGGAGTTGGCAAGTCTATACCACTACTGAGCCAATGCTTATCTGCAAATCTCCCTGTACCCAGTGACAAGAGGTATAGCCTCATTTTTGTGGTCTTCTTCTCGTGTCTTCTGCCTTAGTGCACTACAGAATGACTGTACCAATTTCCATTCTCACCTGGCAAATGATCAGGCTGTAGCTGCCAAATAGTGAATATTTTATTTACCAAAAGATGCTTCATTCAATTATCAATCATGTATTTTAGAATTATAGAATAAGAATCAATAGGCTTTTTGTTGTGAACATGTTATTTTTCATTTATAATGTTTTATCTTTTTGTGAGAATTGAAGAGGGAAACTGAGAAGGGAAGGTTAAACAGGATTTTAAATCTGATTAGCCTATAGTTTACTTTTGTTTCATTATATGCTACAATGTACATATTGTAACATTATATGCCACAATAAATCATTATTGTGTATTATAAGAGAAATAAAGGCAAAGAAAAGATTTAGAAGTGGTTAGAAATCAACATGACAAAAATGTGTCATATCTGGTATCCTTATATAAATTATAGACAAAAAAACTTGATCAAAAGAGATTGTCAAAAACTTGGAAGCTCTACTATGCACTGAAATAAAAGCATTTAGCATTGAAATGCAAACACTGAATGCTAAAATATGGTTTTAAATGACTAAAAGTTCAAAAGCATGGTAATTTTCTATATAATTTATATCATTATTGACCAAAATTCTTTTTTATGCTAATGACTTTCTCAAAAGGTTGCTATGAAAAAGAATGCATGTATTACTCTGGAAACATGAAAGCTGTTTTCATATTGAATGATTTTTCATTTACTGTTTTTTTTTTTTATTCCCTTCAATGCTGTACAGGTGTTTCATCCTTTAATGAGGGTGAATAGTCCATTATATCTTGCATTTGAAGAAATAATCCCAATGAATTTATTTTTTAAGTTTTAAAAGTCCATTCATATGGAGGAACAACATAGTACTACTTTTTATGAAGGTTTTGACAAAGAATGCCACCCTTATTTTCCTGAAAACCCACATATGGGATCCAACTTCTCTTTAAGCATTACAAAATAAAAATTTTCTAAAAAGTCCAAGTATGACAGCAAATATTCTGTTTGGCAGAAATTACTTCTAAGGCTGCTAGTCATTTTGCGTGTGTGTGTGTGTGTGTGTGTGTGTGTGTGTGTGTGTACACGAAATGCTCTGATTTAGTAAACATAGCCCATATGCTTGATCCCAGGAGCATTCCTTCTCTTCCCATCATCACCAACTGAACCTTGAAAGTATGGAGGAAGTATGCTGTGAGTTTTGGTGAAATATCTTTTTCCCAGAAAAAAATAACCTTAGAAATGAGAGAAACAGAGCTCTAGGGTTGTATGGAGACCTTCAGACTGACAGGGACAGGAAGAACCTTACTGATTTCTATTTTAAGAGGTTTCCTGCTCCATCAGGATATTCTGATGAGATTAACTACAGAGAAAACATTCTCACTGGAACAAATTAATTTTTGGCAACTTCTGAAACCCCCATGGTATTATCCTCCCCCTATAAAACCTGGCATACTGTTTCTTTTGCTCAACTTCCCAAATAATTAAAGTAGTTGAGCAGTTTTACGTGATAGGCTCCTTTTTTCATGTGTAAATGGTCAGCCCTAAGACTGTGTAAAACTCAATATATGAGGACCCAAGAAGCATTCATTTATTTTGCTCTGCCCCTTATTTTTATCCCCATCCAGGCTCTTCTGACTTTTACTCTCATATTCATGGGATAAATGCTTACAATTTAAAAAAAGTCTCTATTCCACTCTCCGCTTTTGTTTCTTCATCCCAATTCATGAAACATAGGGCATGTGGAGGACAAAGGAAGATGCCTTCCTCTAGCCAATTTCTACATTAGTGCTTTTATAGATCCACCCCATCCTGTTATTTATCTTTTATCATTTGTTCTGTTATTTTTTTGGTAGGAGAAGGGAAGCAGCCTTCCTGCTGTTTCTCAGTCCTAGAAATATCGGTCAATGAAAGAGGCAGTGTAATGTTCTGGGAATCATTCTGCATCCTCAATCGTGAGGCCTGGTTTTACTTTCTGCTGTTATTTTCACCATTTACCCTCCTAAAAATTAGTAGCTTTTATCTCTGAAAATATGTTCTCTTTTACACTGGACACTAGATCCTTCCTCTCCTGCAGTGAAATGTAGTCTTGAGAAGGATGATCCATGGTCAGAGAAGGTGGCTTTCTATGGTATTCATTTTCCCCGAGTAGACTATGTTATGAGGACCCATTTATTTTCCTCCTGTCCCCATTCACCACCACTGTGGGAAATTTCTTGAGTGGCACCCTTGATTTCCTCTTCTGGGGTGAAACTAACTACTCAGCTTCTATCCCTACCCAAGTCTCTCCCCTGTTTTACTTTCATTTTACTTCCCTATACCTCCCATTGTTGCCAAGACACTGAAGAAATAATTATCTTTTCAAATCTAGGTCAAGTGGGCATATCTCTCTGGCTCTCCTCTTTTGTCTTCCTTCTCCCCTTTTCTGTGATTTCTCTCTGCTACCACCCTCTACTACCAAGAATTGATTCACTTATGGGGAATATGGATTTTAGTCCATAAAATATTAATTTAATTCTTCCTCCTTTCTTCTCCTGATCCTTTAAATTTACCTTAAATATTTAACCTTTTAAAAAATTTGGTGATTTCCCCTTTGTTCTAACACTTTCCTGATTTTTGTTTAGATTTTTTGCAAGCGGAATGCTGTATTCACATTTGTTTTATTTATGAGAAATATGATTCAAATGCCTCATAACTATACCTTCCAGACTAAAGAGCCTCCAGAGAACATGTCCTAAAAAAGGATTTAAATCTAAAACTTTTGCCCTGGGGTAAACTGCCTTGACTGGTGTATCTCACCAAGCCTAGCCATGCTTCATTCTTTCTTTGTGTCATGTATCTCCCTTGCCACTACATGCATGCCAACCCCTTTTTTGCTCTACCCCTCTAGCTTTCTAGCTCCAGAACTATAAACAAATCAATAGCATTACTTTTGGAAAAGGCAAGGCAATCTTAGTTTCTTCAATTACGAAGTAAGAGACTGGGACTAAATGACCTCTTATCTCTCTCCAGCACTAAAACTGAAATGCACATTATTTCTATTTAATAAAATAGTAGCAGCTATAGCTCATTTTCTCATTTATATGTAAGAGTAATAACTGCTGATAACATTCCAATGAATGACACAGCTTTAGAAGGATTTTAGAGTCCTTAGAAACAACCCTGTCACGCTGGTTGCAATTATAACAGAGTATAAAGGTATGTCATGGGTAAAAATAGAAAACTCCGTGTTAAGAATATATTCTTTATAGCATCTTTCATAAAAGAATATAATATTAGATTTAAAAAGTAAAAGCAAAAAGAATACCAAGACATAATAAATATTACTTATATATATAAGAATAAATAAGTATAAATAAGTAATTAGTATAGGCAATATATTTAATTTTATCATTAAAATATACAGAGTAAAGGATCCTTTTAAAAGCATGTCCACTAAGTAGGGTAAAAGGTAGAGAGATAAATACATAAGGTAGTAATGATTATGCAGTTGATTTTGTGGCCCACAGAAATGACTCATGTTTTTATTAATGAATGTCTGCTATTTATCTACGTAGTTAAAGCTTGTTAAAAATGTACTCTAATCAGCATTATTAAAGTGAAGAGTGCTGTTAAGAAAAAAGACAAGCAACCAAACAATAAATCAAGTCAGAAATAGTAGCTACCTTGCTAGGTGCTTAGGATAAAACAAAATACAATGAGTGAAATTCTTTGGTCTCAAGGTGCTCACATTCTATTAGGGAAGGCAGTTACATATATAAATATAAAAAGAATAAATATAAAGATAACAAACGAAAAGAAATATAATATAGATAAGTAAAAGGAAGGAAGGGAACTAGGAGCTGAGAGGATCAGCAAAGACACTGTAGAAGATGGTGTTTAAGCTATACCTTGAAGCAAGAAATGGGTTTTGGGGTGGCTAGGTGGTGCAGTGAATAGAGCACTGGCCCTGGAGTCAGCAGGACCTGAGTTCAAAACCAGCCTTAGACACTTAACACAAAACCTAGCCATGTAACCTTGGGCAAGTCACTTAACCCCAAATGCCCTCCAAAAAAGCAAAAAAAAAGAAAAGAAATGGGTTTTTATTCACAGAGGCAAGAAAGAGTGCATTCCAGGCATGAGTATGACCAGTGCAAAGTCGTAGAAATGAAAAATGGAGTATTGTATGAAGATATTTCTTGTCTTGAAACTCAGACTTTTTTCTCAGATGAACAATTTTTTTTTTTATCAGATATTGCTTTCTGCAAGTGAGGTTTCAAGAGATGATCAGTACACATGTAGAGTTGTCTTCTTTTCACATTTTTCCAATAAAGTCAGCAAATTTGTCTACATAACCAGATGTCTGAAGAACTGACTCCGGGTGAATATGGCATAATTAATATCTAGGATTTGTTTCTTTTGAGTTGCTGTCAAAGCTGAATGATTTTATTCTCTACGGTACCTCAAACAGGTCCCAAGTTATACTAACCATTATTATCCCTGTCAGATATGTGATTATGAGTTGTTTCAATATACATGTGGTTCATGGGAGGAATACGCAAATGTAATCTGAGGTCTAGCAGTCTGGCTCATCTCTTTTCTTTTATTATAACCTCTTTTTTTTCAGTTATCAAGCATTTTCTTTCCTTCCTTCCAATCCTCCTCTCTTCTCCAAGAAATACAAAGCTTTTGTAACAAATAAGCGTAGGTAAGCAAAAAAAAAAAAAAACTATTTCGTCACATTTAAAAAATGTCTTTTTTTCCTGCATATTAGTCTTTGTCATGAAGTAGTCTTCTGAAAATATGATTGAACAATTGCATTCTCCATTTCTGAAGTCTTTCAAATTTTTTTAAAAAAAATAATGCCTATGTTATAACTGTTTTCTTAGTTTTGCAGACATCTTGACTCAGTTTCCTTAAAGTCTTGAGGTTGGTTTTAATACTTTTTGTTTGTTTCAAAAGCTTTTAAGGAAAAATGAGCCTAGCATCAGGTAGGTTCTTAAGATATTGCTCCTATCACTTATACCATAAACATAATAGTTTTTATTTTGTATAGTATGATTCGCATTTATTTATTTTGTATAGTATTGTGTATATTAGCACAAGTCGTCTCCTCTGTTAAAATACAGTAGGTCGTTTGATCTACTCTTTATTAGTTCATTGTTTATGATAAGGTAGACCCATTTGGGTCTGTACCTTTTGTTTGTGGACTCTGAACCAATAATTATTTTTGTTGTATTATTGATTGTAAAGGATATATTTACTATATCTGCCCATTTACACTTGTTTTTGTTTTGTTTTTGCAATATCTCTGTGTCCTAGTACATGATTAGTTTTTGTAAAAGTTCCACATTGTGCGGGGAAATATGCTGTCTTGTTTAGAAATCTTAAATCTTTTAATTCTAGTTTCTCCAGCAATTTTTTCAGTTCCATATTTTCCCCTTTATTTATCTATTAGATTTATCCAAAACTGAGAGAGTTTCATTGATACCTTCTGTCACTATTATGTTACTTCTTATGTGTTCTTGTGTTTCAGATAACATTTTCTTTATGAATCTTAATGCTAAGGCATTAAGTTTATTACTTATATTGACTTGTTGTTTATGGTTCCTTTCAGCATGATATAATTTCCTTGCTTATTTTTTTCACTTTTTCATATTTGTTTTTGTTTTGTCAGATAGTATGATTACAACTCAGGATTTTTCAGATTCACTTGATACATAGTAATCTTTTCCTATCCCTTCAGTTTTATTTTGTATATGCCTTTGTTTTTTAAATGTGTTTCTTGTAAGCAACAGATTGTAGGGGTTTTCTTTTTAAAATCTGATCTATTTTTCCTTTTACTGGATTGTTAAATCCATTCATATTTAAAGTTATGAGAGTTAGGTTTATGTTTTTCTCCATTTGTCCATAAATTTTTTCAAGTCATGACCCTCCCCCCCACTTACCCCCTCAACCCTACCACTTTAAAAACCGTACTATGTTTCTATAGTTACTTTATCCTAATTTTTTTTTTAAAAGTGACCTAGTTAAAATTCAAGTTCCCTGAGGACCATGGACTGTTTTGCTTTTGTCTTTGCACTGAGCACATAATTGCCATGTAGTAGTATTTAACAAAGGGTTTTCAAAATTGATTCATTGGACTTATTGCTATAAGATTTAGAATGTTTTCCAACTTGTGTTACTTGAAACAGTATCAAGCTTATACCCAGTCACATCAACAGCAGTAGCAGCAACAACAAAAAAACAATAACAGAGGCAGAGTCAAGATGGCAGAGGAAAGGCAGGGGCTCACTTGAACACTCCCCCAAACCCCTCCAAAAAACTTTAAATAATGCCTCAAAAAATTCTGGAGCAGCAGGACCCATAAAAGGATAAGGTAGAATAATTTCCCAACCCCAAGACAACTTAGAAGGTCAAGAGAAAAGGTTTGTTGTGCCTGGGTGAGAATGGAGCACAAGTCATACCCCAGTAAACCAGCAGTAGTTTTTGGGGGATGACTCAGTCTCTGGTAGTTTCCAGAGGTCCCTTTGCTGAGAAAAGGAGGCAGGACTCTATTGCATTGCCGATTTTCATATCTGGGTCAAGCTCTCAGGGCGAGGAGGAGCACTAGTACAATGTAGCTTGCAGGACGCAGGGGAACTGTGACTCTGGTCATAGTTCCAGGGCAGAGAAGGGTGCTTGTAAATGCTCACAGAGCAGAGCATAGGCCAGGAAAGTAGTAAACACATCTCTTCCTAGATTATAACACCCTGTAAGAACTGAAAACTTATAGGACCCCAGAATTCTCTTAGAAAATAGCTGTACAAAAAACCCTTAAATTTGGAACAATGCCCCCTTCTCTCTGGAAGCAGAATCCCACTTTGGAATAGTTAAAATTCAAGAAGTAGGCTATAAAAATGAGCACACAGTAGAAAAAGATCCTGACTATAGAAAATTACTGTGGTCACAGGGAGGATCAAAGCACACACTCAGAAGAAAACAAAGTCAAAACTTCTACAACCAAAGCCTCAAAGAAACTTATAAATTGGTCTCAGGTAAGGGAAGAGCTCAAATAGGATTTTTAAAACCAAATAAGAGAGATGGAGGAAAAATTGGGAAGAGAAATGAGACTGATGCAAGAAAATCAGAAATAAAAAGTTACAGTTTGGTAAAGGAGGCACAAAAAAATACAGAATAAAATTATACCCTAAAACACAGAATAGACCAAATGATAAAAGCAGCACAAAAATCCAGTGAGGAGAAGAAGGTCTTGAAAAGCAGAATTAGCCAAATGGAAAAAAAAAGGTACAAAAATTCACTGAAGAAAAGAACTCCTTAAAAAGAACTGGACAAATGGAAAAGGAAGTACAAGAGCTCACTGAAGAGAATAATTCCTTAAAAATTAGAATTGGGTAAGTGGAAGCTAATGATTTTATGAGACAGCAAGAAACAATAAAACAAAATTAAAAGAATGAAAAAATAGAAGAAAACGTGAAATATTTCATTGGAAAAACAACTAATTGACTTGGAAAATAGATTGAAGAGAGACAGTTTAAGAATTATCTTACCATCTGAAAGTCAAGATAAAAAAAAGAGTCTAGATATCATAGTTTAAGAAATCATCAAGAAAAACTGCCCTGATGTTCTAGAACCAGAGAGTAAAATAGAAATGGAAAGAATCCACCAATCACCTCCTGAAATAGATCCCAAAATGAAGATGAAATCCCAGGAATGTTATAGCCACAATCCAGAGCTAGGAGGTCAAGGAGAAAATGTTGTGAGCAATCATAAAGAAACAATTCAAGTATCATGGAGCCACAGTCAGGATAACACAAGACTTAGCAGTTTCTACATTAAAGGATCAGAGGGCTTAGAATATGATATTCCAGAGGGCAAAAGAACTAGGATTAAAAGCAGTAATAATCTATCCGGCAAAACTGAGTATACTCATTCAGCAGAAAAAAACAGACATTCAGTGAAATAGAGGACTTTCAAGCATTCTTGATGAAAAGACAAGAACTGGAGAGAAAATTTGACTTTAAAAAAAAAGACTCAAGAGAAGCATAAAAAGGTAAACAGAAAAGGGCAATCATAAGTGATTCAATAAGGTTAAACTGTTTACATTATTACATGGGGAAATGACACTTGTAACTCCTAAAATCTTTTTCATTATCAAGGCAGTTAGGAGTATACATTGATAGAAGGAATAGATGTGAGTTAAATATGATAGAATAAGAATTTATGAAAACAAAATTAAGGAGTGAGGAAGAGGAATGCACTGGGAAAAGGGGAAAGGGAGAGGTACGATGGGATAAATTATTTCACATAAAAGAGGCAAAAGAGAGCTTTTACAGTGGAGGGGAACATGGGGGAGGTAGAGGGGAACATTTGAACCTTACTCTCATTGGAATTGGCTCAAAGAGAGAATAACATACACACTTAGTAAGGTATAGAAATTTGTCTTACCCTACAGGAAAGTAGGAGGGGAAAGAGGTAAGAGAAAAGAAGGCAGAAGGGTGGTAAAAGTCAGAGGCAAAACACTTTTGAGAAAGGAAAGAGAGAGAATAGAATAAATAAGGGGAAAACAGGATGGAGGAAATACATAGTAATGATAATTGCAAAAAAATTTACAACAATTTTCTCTGATAAAGACCACATTTCTCAAATATCCAAAGAGTGGAGTCAGATTTATAGAAATAAGAACTATTCTTTAATTGATAAATGGTCAAAGGATATGAAAAAGAAGTTTTCAGACAAAGTAATCAAAGCTATATATAATCATATGAAAACATGTTCTAAATCACTACTGATTAGAGAAATACAAATTAAAATAACTCTGAGCTACCAAGAAAAATGACAGATGTTGTAGGAGATGGGAGAAAATTGAGATCCTGATGCACTGTTGGTGAAGTAGTGTATGGATTCAACCATTCTGTAGAGCAATTTGGAACTATGCACAAAGACTTTTAAGAACTCATGCAAAGTGAAATGGGTACAATCAGGAGAACATCGTATACAGTAACAACATCATTGTATGATGATCCACTGGGAATAACTTGGCTATTCTCAGCAATACAATGATCCAAGACAATTCTGAAGGACTTATGATGACAAGTGTTATTCATCCCCAGAGAAAGAATTGATGTAGTCCGAATTCAGATCAAAGAATACTTTTTCTTTACTTTATTTTTCTTGTTTTCTTTTTTTAATCTGTGTTTTCTTTCACAACATGAGTAACATGGAAATCTGTTTTGCATGACTGCACATACATAACCCATATCAAATTGCTTGCCTTCACAATGAGGGGGGAGGGTAGGAAGGAAGAGAGGGAATTTGGAACTCAAAAAAAAATTTTAAATGAATGTTAAAATTATTTTTACATGTAATTGGGGGGAAAATAAAATATTAAAAAATAACAACAACAACCAGAATCTAAGTCCTTACTCTGCCTCATCAATTATGCTAAATATTAGGGATAAAAAGAAAGGCAAGAATATAGTCCTTCCCCCCAAGAAGCTCCCATTCTAATCAAGGAGACAAAATAAAAACAATCCCTCATAACTACTCCAAATGGTCTTTCCAGCTTCACTGAGTATTACTTTCCCTTTTGCACTCTTTAATTCAGCCAAATGAGCCTTCCACCTGTTCCTCAAACACAAAGTCTTGCACTGGTCAATCCCTAATGCTGGAATGCATTCCCTTCCTCACCTGAACCTTACAGAATCCCTCCCTTCTTTTCAGATGCAACTCAAGCTTTAACCTTTTACATAAAACAATCTCAAATGCTAGTGCCCTCCTTCCCAAACTACCTTGCATTTAATTATTATTAAACATTTATGATGTATATACTTATTTATGTACTTGTTTCCCCAGTTAGTATGTAAGCACCTTGCAAATAGATATTTTTAAAAATTAATTGTATTTGTATCCCCAGAAATTGGCACTAAATTGATTGATGTGACAGTTATTATCACAACTTTGATAAGAACTATGGTGTTATTGCTAAGCTACTGAGTTAACTTGTTCATGCATATTTAATAGAAGGGCAAGTTTTAAAACCTGCAAAGCTATTTGGATATTGATTAATAGACAATTGTGAACAAATACTTGAAGTCTTAGTCATTTAAAGCCTTACACATGCAGGGTCAATACATGGAGATCTGAACAAGGCTTTTGTCCTATACACATATGCCATACTGAAAGATTTGGGGTCTTTACTATCCCAAGAAAGTCATGGTTTCCAGAGACCAATTGAATTTTGCAATATAAGTTTGACTAACACTGAGGCTCAATACTATATTCACAATCTAGCATTCTTAGCTTTTAAGTGGATGGTCACTAAAAAGTTCAGACAGTATGAAACCAAATTTCAAATATGTATTGACAATAATCCATTAACTTATACCTTGACTAGTGCCATGTTTTGTTAAATACTAGCTATGGGGAGAATTATTAGCCAACTATGACTTCAACATCCGATACAGGCCTGTATCAGCAATACAGTATTCACAATGCCTACAGTAACTATAAATATGCTGATATAGTTATTAATCACAAAATGGAACAGGCTCTCTATGTAAGAAATATAGATAGTGCATTCATTTAAATACCAGAAAACTGAGTCCCAAAACCAGAAAGTCAAAGCCAACCCAGCAGTGATGAAGTGCACATGTGGTCAAAGTAGTAAACACCCACATCCTCAAGCCTTCAAACAGGACAGGCTACCTCAGGCAAAGATCCTCCTCTCCTCACGCACGCAACTGCTCAGCGTCCAGGCAGCTTGGTC
>CM053591.1:48477027-48496679 GCA_028646515.1 Pseudochirops corinnae | reverse complement strand
AGGTGTTATTTTCTTCAGTCAGGTTGTTGACTCTTCATGATTTTCTTGCATCATTCTCATTTCTCTTCTCAGTTTTTCCTCCACTTCTCTTATTTGGTTTTCAAAATCCTTCTTAAGCTCTTCTATGGCCTGTAACCACTTTACATTTTTCTTGGAAGCTTTTGGTGTGGGAGTTCTGACTGTATTGTCTTCCTCCCGTTTGATGCTTTGATCCTTTTTGTCCCCAAAAAAGGAATCTAAAGTTGGATTGCTGTTCTTACTTTGCTTCCTTTGCCTGTTCATGTTGCCAGTCAATTACTTGACTTTTGACCTCTTTGCCACAGTAGAACTCTGATTTCAGAGGGGAGAGCTTTGTCCCAAATCACTGGGGTTTTTGCAGCTGCTGGAGCTATTAGGAGGCCACCATCTCTGCAGCCCCTACCAGCTTTGGATCACTGATAACACACCTCAGGACCACCACCCAATACTACAATCCTGATCCAGGCAGATTAAGGCAAGAGAATTTAGCTTCTGAATGTTTGCTTGGCCCCCCTGCAATCTTCAGGCTGGGAGCTCTGAAGCAGCCACATGGAGGTGGCTGCAGTGCTGCAGCCGTTGCTTCTTACTCTGGGGGCAGACAGCCAGACCCACTTTTCTCCCCTAAATTTCGCCAAGTTCCACTGACCTTTCACTTTGTCTTTGGCTCTTATGGGTTGATAATTCTAGAAACTGCCACAGCTGCTGGTGATCCACTTTCCTGAATGCTCCAGCCACAGATTGTCCTTGCCATCCTGGTGCTAAAACCTCGTTGGGGCTGGTCTCAGCTCCCAGTGTGCTGGGATGAACCGTTTCTGTCTACCTGCTGGGCTGCCTTCAGCGGGATCCTTGTTTCTCTGTCATTTTGTGGGTTCTGGAGCTCTAAAATTTGTTTAGAGTCATATTTTCTAGGCATTTGAGGTTGTTATGGCGGGAGCTCATGGAGTTCTCCTGTGTCTACACCGCCATCTTGACTCCACCCCTATTTCTGATTTTTTATTAAGTTTATCTAGATCCATACAGATCAATTGAAGTCCCTCACAACTAAGAGTTTTACTGTCTATTTACACCTGTCATTCATTTAACTTTTACCTTAATAATTTAGATGCTATACTATCTGGTGCATTCATATTTAATATTGGTTTTAATTCATTTTCTCTGGTTGCTGTTGTTCAGTCAAATCTAACTCTTCATGACTCCATATAGTTTTCCTAGCAAAGATACTGGAGTGGTTTGCCATTTCCTTCTCCAGTGGATTAAGGCAAACAGAGTTTGTGACTTGCCCAGGGTCACATGACTAGTGAGTGTCTGAGGCCAAATTTGAACTCAGGTCTTTCTGACTCCAGGCCCAGTGCTCTACCCACTGAGCCACTCAGCTCTAGTCTTCATTTCTCAGTACCTTTTAGCAAAATGTGGTTTCCCTATTTATCTCTGTTGTGTTTCCCTATCTCCATAGTAGCTCTTCATGGTAGTATTCTCATTTCTTTGTTTGTTTGCTCATTCTTCCAACCCACTTCTTGACTTTGGAGTATGTTAGTTCTGGGCTTTCTGCAATTCGGGGGAGAGAGGGATATCTGGTCTTAGATTCCTTTTATGTTCTTCTGCTGCTTTCACAGGTCAGGTTGGAGGGCCTGCCAGCTTTCAGAGCTCCCAAAATGTTGTGATCTCAGGTGAGGTCTGTTCACTGTATTTTTGTTCTGAGATCAGTAAGTTCCTGATGCAGAGAGTTTCAGTAGACTGCTGCTAGACTTGGTCGCTGTTAGCCTGCTGCGAGGCTCTACAGGTTCAGAGCTACTGAACTGCCAGCTGCCCTACAGTCTATGACTTCTGCCCTGGTTATTCCACTATAGTCTTACATGCTGACAAATGGCTAGAACTCAGTCACCGCTTTGCTACTGATATCAGAGCCACAATGCTTATGTCTCCAGGACTTTTTCCTTGCTCAATACACAGCTAACACCAATACTTGCAATTGCTCCCCTCCACCTTGGATTTGTGACCTAGAACTGTGTAATGAGCAACACAGCTGGCAGATGGTACCAGTTCCCCTGTTATGAATTCAGGGATCCCTTGGGATCTGTTTCTGCCCTGGTGCTTCTTGCCTACCGAAACATTTCTGTGTGCTCTTGGCCAGACACCATTCCCAGTGTCTGCAGACCTCTCTGTCTGTCTCTTTAAGCCACCCTACACTCACTGTGACTTTTTCTTGACTTCCCCAATCAGAATTCAGTCTGGTACAATTTCTAGATCATTGTGGAGAAGGGATAGTGGGGAACTAGATTCTAATCTAGCTTCTACTGCTCTATAAAAGTGAGTCCTTAAAGAGTTCCCCAAGCCTATGAAAGATCATAGCAGTCTTTTAGCATTAGCTACATTTGACCACACATTTCAAAGGCATTGTTCCAGGGATTCCTCAAGATTCTTTTCAACCTTCTCCTGTGACCATCTTCACTCCTTGGTGGAGAGAACCTGCCCACACCTTGCTCTCCTCCAAGGAGCAGTGACAGGATAAACCTGGGGCTTTCTAATCACAGTGCAAGTTCTCCAGTCTGTCTCGTATCTACTCACCTTTTCCAAAAATCCTAACTACTCTCTCAGAAGGAACTGGAACCTCTAGGTCAGAGACAATTGGCTGGAGTTCCTCAGTCCCTACCCCCGTTAATAGAGATCTCTTTATTTGTATAATCCTAGAATCCATTAGTTGATCCTGGTTTTCCGTACGTGGTCCTTGAAAGCTGGCATCTCTTGCTAGTTGCTGAATGGGTGTGCCCAGGTTACTCTCAATCTGACTGACTACACTGACAGGTCCAATTTGTCCCAAAGAGATGACTCCCCACACAAGATCAGGAGGACTGCAGCAACAAGAAGCCAGGCAGCAGTGTGCTGCCAATTGATAACACCACCCTTCTCCTCTGGGTTTTCAGGACTCTTCCCATTACATAAAGGGAAGGGAATAAGCATTTATATAGTACCTACTATGTAAGTACTTTTTCTTACAATTTATGTTAATTGATCCTCACAACAGCCCTGTGAGGTGCCATTATTAAGCTCATTTTACCCTTGAGGAAACTGAGACAAACAGAGATTAAGTTACATAGCTAGTAAGTGTCTGAGGTTGGATTTGAACTCGAGTCTTCCTTACTCCAGGGCCAGCACTTGATCCACTGAGTCACTAGCTGCTTCTAATTTAATCATAACGTGAGCCATGAGCCATCTCTTGTCTTATCCCACTGACTGCAAATATTGGAAGTACAGTTCTAACATTAGCACAGTCTTTATTTTTTGTAAACGTTTTGTTCATTTTAAACTTAAATGCAAAATAGGAGAGTTAATTTCCATGTACACAGCAAAACATAAGAGAGGATTCAGTATAAAATAATAATTGCCATTTCAAGAAAACCTATAATAATAAATACTATACATTGTTTTCAAATATTCTCCACGTTGCTTCCTTCTAAGTTTTCTTTTGTTCTTTGCTGTGCACATTTTTACTTTATTTTTCTCCCTCCCTCACTGCCTCCTGCTCTAAAGAAGACTACAGTTAAACTCAGATACATACACGTACTTATCTATAAACATACATATATATATACTCATACACATATATGTAAGACCATACCATGCATATTTCCACTTGTCATCTCTTTCTCTGAGAGGGGGATAGCATCTTTCTTCATATGGCCAAGTCTTTCCATGGTTTTCTAAATCAACCAGCTCATCATTTCCTACACCACAGCAGTATTCCAACACAATCACAACCTATCTGAGAGATTGTCTATGAAAGTTTTCCCCCAGTTTTCTGCATTCCTTCTATTCTTGGATACATTGGTTATGCAAGAAAATGTTCATATAAAACATTTAAAATTATCCATTTTGTATTTCAACAATGCTCTTGCCTTTAATATAATTTAAGGTCAGATAACTGTTGAATCTCCTTCCTTTTTACATCTTTTTTCCCCCTGGTTTCTTTGAAATTCCTGAACTTTTGTTCTTCCAAATGAACTTTATTATTTTTTCTAACCCAGTATGATAATTTTTTTAGTAATTTAATTGGGATGGCATTGAATAAATAAATTAGTTAGGTAAAATTGTAACAATATTGGCTTTACCTACCCATGAACAATAAATATTACTTCAGATATTTTAATCTGACTTTAACTGTATAAAAGGTGGTTTATATTTCTCTTCAAGTAGTTCCTGTGTCTGTTTTGGCAGATATACTCACAGGTATTTTATAGTGTCTGTTACTTTAAATGGTATAAAACAATATTAGATAATATTGGTGACATATAGTATGGTTTCCCTATTTTTCTCTTCTGATTAAATCTATTTTAGTTCTAGCTTTGTGTGAGATCATGATTTTTTACATAATTCTACTCCAACCCTTTATTTTATCTTTGTGTATATCACTCATTTTTATTGTTTCCTGAAAGCAACATATTGTTGAATTCAAATTTTTAATCAGCTATCCATTTCTGTTTTATGGGTAAATTTATCCCATTGATATTCTCAACTATATTTACTTGTTGTATATTTCCCTCCTTCCTATTTTCCCTCACTATCCTTCTCATTCTTTTTACCCTATCCCTCCTCACTCCTCTAATTTATTTCAACCTGCTACCTTGCCCTCCTATTCCTTAACCTATTCACCCCTCCCTTATACTCTCCTCCCTACCCTATCTCCTTGCCCTTTTATTTCTTTCTGAATTCAGAAGAATTTTATACCCTTCTAGATGTATATGTTGTGTCCTTTTTAACTCATTCCCAATGAGACTACTTGCCTCCCTGTACCACTTGCTTCTTGTGTATCAATTCTTCCTTTCATTCCTCATCTGTATGAGATGATTATTCCTTTTTAATTTCTCCCTACACAGTTTTATTTTTTTTAGAATCACCCCATCATGCACAGCTCAGCCCAAGCCTTTCTTTCCAACTATCTAAATAATGATGATAATCATAAGAGTACTCATAACATTTTCACATATAAGAATAAGCAATTTGACCTTCTTGAATCCCTTATAATTGGTCTTTAATGTTTACCTTATATTTCTCCTGGATCTTACATAGTGAATGTTCCATTAAATTATGCTGTTTTTGTCACAAATGCCTGAAGTTATTTCAGTTCATTAAATATCCAATTTTTTTCCATTCAGGACTATACTTAATTTTGCTAGGTAAATTACCCTTGGTGGTAACCTCAGCTATTTTGCTCTGTGAAATATAGTATTCCAAGAGATATCTACATTCAGAGAAAAATCTAGAAATACCAGAGTTTAAATGGAGACTGAAGCAATCTACACGCTATCATTCTTTTCCATGTTTGGTTTTGTTTCTTCTTTCCCAGTGTTCACTCCATTGGTTACAACCCTTCTATACAACCAGACTATTGTACAATGTGAAAGTATTTGCAGATCCTATACACGATTGCATGCCACCATGGGGGGGGAGGGGGAAAGGAAGGGAGGAGAGAAAATTTGAAACTCAAGGGATTGTGGAACTGAATCTTGTAAACTAAAAGTAAATAAACAAGTCAATGAAAAAATAAATAAATATAGTATTCCAAGACCTGTGGTCCTTCAACATAGTAGGTGTTAGGTCTTTTGTAATCCTTTTTGTAGCTCCATGATATTTAAATTGTTTTTCTCTTTTTGCTTGCAATATTTACTCCTTAACCTGGAAGCTTTGAAACTTGCCTATGATAGTTCTGTAAGTTTTCATCCTGGGTTCTCTTTCGTGTGGTGATTGATGGAGTTTTTTCTATTTCTGCTTTGCTTTCTTATTCTAGAACTTCAGGGCAATTTTTCTTGATAATTTCTTATAATATTGTATCAATATTCTTTTTTATCATAATTTTCAGGTAATCTGACTATTCTTATATTACTTCTCCTCAATCTGTTCTGCAATATTTTGAGTTACAAATTTTCTCCCTGTCTTTTCCCCCCACCATCCCAAAACAGTGATCCCACTGTATACCCCTTCCCCCATTATCTGCTCTCTCCTATATCCTCCCACATCACCCCTCTGACCCTCCAGTAGGGCAAGATGGATCTCCCTCTCCCAGTGCCTGTATATCTTACTTAGAGATGTCCTTCTTGAAGGAGAGAGAGATCTGCCAACAGTATATAGGGCTTCCTATATTTCTCCACCATTTTAGCCAGTGGAGACCCAGGCAGGATCTTTTTAAAGTCTTCATTGTCCATTTTCCAATTTACAATACCTAGTTTCCAGCATTTTCACCAGTCTTTACTTTCTGAGGCACCAGTCAATAAATGAAGACCTGTCAGTGAGACTTTTAAGAAAGTCAGAGTCAAGGGGCGGCTAGATGGTACAGTGAATAGAGCACTGGCCCTGGAGTCAGGAGGACCTGAGTTCAAATCCAGCCTCAGACACTTGACACACTAGCCATGTGACCTTGGGCAAATCACTTAACCCCAATTGCCCTGCCCTCCACCCTCCAAAAAAAAAAGGCAAAAAAAAAAAAAGAAAGAAAGCCAGGGTCTCTTACCTGTTAGAAAGTGGCCATGAATACCCAGAGGGAATTCTCTC
The DNA here is from genome assembly GCA_028646515.1 of Pseudochirops corinnae. Classification (NCBI taxonomy): domain Eukaryota; kingdom Metazoa; phylum Chordata; class Mammalia; order Diprotodontia; family Pseudocheiridae; genus Pseudochirops; species Pseudochirops corinnae. The sequence continues at coordinate 48,490,118 of CM053591.1, read as the reverse complement.
TCCTTCAGTACTCTGCCAACTATGCTAAACTGTTAGGTTGAAATTAACCTATGTGGAAATAATCCTTGAAATAATAAAGAATTTATTGAAAAGATGAAAAGAGGAGCATCCTGAAGATATATATATATATATGTATATATGGATAGCCTGCAAGAGATTGTGACAGAAATCCACAACAGCACCCTTTCAATACAAGTGACAGAGTGGTAATTTTTATGGGTATCTAAAAAAACTCATGGGTAACACAACTATTTCTCAGAACTTATTTTTCAGAACTATAATCTGATTATTTTTTATTGGTAAGTTTATCAGAACTTAGGTGCATCCAACGACGCATAACATATTGGCATAACATTGACAGAACAATCTGTTTAGGTTTGGTTCAAGTACATGCACCTGTTTTGGGCAGGAGGTAAAGAATTTTAAAACACTACACCCTAAAATCATGCTGCTTTATAATTTAACACTTAAACTAATCACAATACTTCAGATCAAAGAGAAGTATAATAAGACTATTACCTCATTCTGAACTCCGAATCCAACCTAAAATTGATTGATATTGGGCTTGCAGTCCTCCCTAAAAAAACCAAACATGCACAAACACACACACACACACACACACACACAACCTTTCATTGAACCAGACCTTCCTTATTTTATTCTTACAAAGTTAACTTTTGGAACCTAAGTACTGAACTTTATATTTTTATTAAATTTAATCTTATTAATTTTATCCCATTTTTCTAATCTATTGAGATAAAATAAGATTCAAAAGAATCCTGAGTCTGTCAGCTATCTCTTCCAGTGGCTTGTCATTTGAAGATCTGATAATCAGACAATTTCTGCCTTTATCCAATATCCTCATTAAATAAAGAATTTCTCTTTTTCAGACACATAATATACACATGCGTTGGAGACACATGTTCTCATCAAGGTGGACACTCTCTACTGCCAATGTAGATCATAACTCTTCTATATCTTCTGATTCTATGCAACTCTTGTGCCTTCCCACTTTCATCCATAGTGTATCCACTGTCCTGGGAGCCTACATTATGTAGGTGCCTTTGTAGAATTCTATTATCTTTTGTTCTCGCTTTTTGACCAGGCCACCTGCTTTTCCAAATCATATATCCCTTGGATATGTGTGTGTGTGTGTGTGTGTATGTATAGTAACTTTTACTCTACTTCTTGAATGAAAGTGAATGTCAACAATATATATGCATCTCTACTGCCTTTTGTAATTTCTACCTTTGTAATTGTCCACTTGTGACTTTAAATCTTCAAAGATTTATCGCTTGATGATCGCTGGATTTGTTGATTGATGATGCCAGCATCATTAGAAGAATATTAATGTGGCAAAGATTTTTTTCAGGACACTGCCAGACATAGGTAAAATTTTTTTTCTTCTGATTATTCAATTTTATGCCCACCGTATTATTCACCACCAGTATCTGTCCCAGAGACATGGGCTAATCAATTAGATCAATGATTTTTCATCCAATGTGTTGTCACATCCAGTGAATATGAATATCATGTGTCTAAAAAAATAGACATTCTTTACCCAAGTGATTTTTCTAGTGTGAATAATTAGGATGATTTTTTTTTTTAGTGATTATGGATATAACTGATAAGGCTTTGTAGTATTCTGTGTCTTAATGCAATCCACACAATGCTGTCTGCAAACGAGTGTATCTCATAGATCTCTTTATTGATAGTGAATCTCTCTTCTATTTTGACTTTGTCTGGATATCCTTTATGATAATGGAAAACACCTTTGGAAAGCACACTTGCTATTTATAATTATAGGATCACTGCTCAATTTCTATTCTGTCTTGCCTTCACAAACCAAGACCTACTAACTATTAATCATTCTTTCTACTATATTATTCTGTTTCATGTATATCCCAGGCCACAATTAAAGGTATCAACACAGTAATAAGCATGGTATTCCCCTATCTCATTAAGAGAAGTAACTGGTTGGGGAAAAGGCGAGGTAGTCATTGCAGATGAGACTGAATGGGTGCAATGGAGTAATATTATAGAGGGCCTTGAAAGCTATTATGAAGAGTTTTGACTTATAGGTAATAGAAAGTCAAGAAAGGATTTTTATCAAGGGACTGCTATCTTTAAAGTGTTTTTGAAATATTAATATGGCAATAGTTTGCTGTATGAGTTATTTAATAGAGAGACAGGATGGTGGAAAATAAGTTAAATTATTGTACTTAGCGCAGCTAGGTGGTATAGTGGATAGAGTGCTGGACCTGGAGCCAGGAAAACTCATTTTCCTGAGTTCAAATCTGGCCCAAGGCATTTACTAGCTGTGTGACCCTGGGCAAGTCACTTAACCTTATTTGCCTCAGTCCCTCATCTGTAAAATGAGCTAAAGAAAGAAATTGCAAACCACTCCAGTATCTGCCAAGAAAACTCCAAATGGGATCACAAGGAGTTGGATATGACTGAAAATAACTGAACAACATTGTAGTCATTCTTTGTGAGTAATAAAGACAAGTACTATAGTTAGGATAGCAGGAATGAAAAAGAAGGCTGTGTATGAGTCAAGAAAGAAACTGTAGGACTTCATGATTATTAGGAAGTGAAGAATAAAGTAAGAAACAAAATTATTGACATATTATGAGTTTCAAACCTAAAAAACTGAGGGATTAGAGAAGGGGACTGAAAGAAATAAGAAAGTAGAGTTAATCTATGATGAGCAGACCACAAAAAAAATTTTTTTAATTTGATTTGTGACATGGTATCTCTGAAAAGGGGCTAAAGTCGGGGGGGAAATGTTTAGTAGGTGGGCAAAAGTATGAACCTGTATCAGGTGAAAGGTTAGGAGCAAACATACACATTAGTGACCTACTTAGACCACCGAAGAAAATGAGAAGTTAAAAGTCACGGTAACTCTTAGGCCTGACTGAGGCAAATAGTTCCTAATGCAATTGAGTTGATTTCTTTCCTTGAGTAAAAACCAGGTTTTCATTTGTCTGTTTAACTTCATAGTGCCTTCTTTGTATAAGATTAAGGAGCTTAATGCTATTAAAAAGTTTAAACACTTTCATTGAGTCACAGAAAACTTAGGGAATTATTAATTACTAAAAAAAAAAAACCAACCTATTCTGATCAGTTAAAAATTCCCTAAGTAAAGAATAGTTTTGCAGTGCATATTCAAAGATTAAATTTAAAAAATTCAAACTTACTACAGATTTCTGGAATGATCTTGATACTTTTGTTCAAACTAAAGAAAAGTTAGTTGTACAAAGAAAGGCATCATTGAAACTGGGAAAGCATTTCTTTACCACACAATTATGTTTGGTTTTTTTGTCTGATGCTATTAAATGGCAGGTATTCAGAAGTACATTGCTTTTTCAATTTTGGTTTCACATTGTGTTGTCAACAAATGGACAGAGATGACTATGCTGCGTATTCTTCTAAATTACTCTATTTTCCCAAATGGAGTTATATTGATTTTGTGAATGTGTCTTTCCAAACAAATGGTGTTTTTGTCAATTAAATCTGCCAATCATCACTTATGGTGAATTTCAACATAGTGTTGCAGAAAATTAAAATAAACTTTTCCAGATGGAGATAAAAATGTAAAATGAGAAATTCTAAACATGAATTTTGTAAAGATAGATGCTTAATTTAAAGAGAAAACAAATCTTAAAAATAAGAACCATTTGATTTTTATCACTCTATTTTCCTTCCTATTTGCACATGTAAGATTATATGGTAGAATAGTTTGGGACATAATTCATATTATGATCACACAGATACTGTTTGTTTTAACTTTGAGTTAGTGATGTGCAAATCTTGTAGGCTATAAATGTTAGTAAAGGGATCTCAATGGGGAAGATATCTATAATGTAAAAATAGATAAATTCTAGGATGCTACTACTAAAAGGCCAATATAGGCATTTAGTTATTGAGGTTATCGGATTGGCCAGAATAATTTATATGATGCTATAATCTATTTGCTCTTATATGTGAGGGGGAAAGTTGCTATATAATCATTTTCCTGAATCTGAAGGACTACTTTGCTCTTTGATGGAAGAGAGATTGGAATAAGTCACTATCAACCCACAATCTCTTTACATACTTAATATAAAGATTTTTTAAATGTATTAATTTAAAAGCCATTTCCTACCCCTATGCTTTTTGGTGGTAATGGAAATGACCAAGGTTCTTGAAGACTATGCCAACAGAGCACAAATTCTGTTATGTTCTGCCTTGCGGGAAATGCTTGAGTTAAATCTCAGCAATAGACTTTCTGAGGACCAGCTTAGCTAAATATGGAGAAATTTATTACTGGCATGCTAATGACTAGGTGATGAACTCATTTTCCATGGCAATCTGTAAAACAATGAAAAATATTGTGCCCATGGTGATGGAAGCATATAGGAAAGAAAGGGAAAGGATGCTAAGAATCACGAAAGCCTTAAATTATCTATCAACATTAATTGAGTTGTTGATACTTTAAATGTGACATCCTTGTCTGTTTTTCAAGGAATGGACATATCACTTAGGGAACCAGATGATATCAATCTTTGTATTTTCATTGTTTTTCTAAATTACTAAAGTGAAACCAGAAAAAAGAAATAAGTTGCAACTAAATGGGAAGATAGCTCAGAGGTACTCCTTGGAGAGGCAAATAAAAGATCTAGCAGAGTCATGTATCCAAAGACAAGAAACATCATTTCATTGGAATGTTTGATCTCGTACTGCAGTGCTCACAATAAATATCCATGGGGAAAAAACCATCATGAAAAAATTGTAATTAATGCACTGACATATGTTGCAGAGGATTAGAAGGTAGAGAAATTCTAGAAAGAACTTGGTAACACCCCTCTAAATTAAATCAACGATCTAGGCATAAAAGAGAACAATGAAAAATACGTTGGAAAATATGAAGCAAGTGTATGAAATGAGAGGCTTGTAGATTCTATATTTAAAAAGCTTCATACTCTTATATCATGAATACTTTCATGGAGAGTTGAAAAGTACTGAAGATGGCAAGCACCAAACAACATCACAAGAAACAAAATTTCTCACATTTTAATTGACAAGAAATGATTGGTTAATAATGTGGGAGTCATTTTTCAAAATTGTTTATCTCTATAAAGTCAGATCTCTGACATGTTACGACAAAAACAAAAATCAATATTTGCCTTAGGCTAGGTACACATTAGCCCCAAATGAAAGTTCAGGATTTGAAGAAATTGAATCAATAAGGCAAATTGCCATCATTATCATCATCATTATCACCCCTTACAAAAAATACAAACAAGACTCAGCAAGTATATGCAAATATTTAGCATGGATATACACTAATGGGTACAGCTATCCAGGTACCTTTCTGGTTGTATCCTAGGTTGAGGCTAAACAAAAATAAAGAGTATGTCAAGTCCAATGAGCTACACTCTCTTCTTGACACCGGTTTATTAATGATTCACCAAAAAGTGAGCATGAGTGCATTTATCTTATTCCCATTCCCAGTCTCTAAGCCTGAGAGTTATGCATTAAATTATTAATGTCATACAGCTTCATCAAACCCTTTGGTCCAAGTCTTGGAAAAAAAAAAACAAATAATTTCTAAGAATTATCAATATCAACCTAAAAGAAAAGACAGAAGATGAGAAGGGTCCCGTAGGCCCAATTTGAGGTAATTCCAGTCTTACCTATTTTACTTATTTTGGGGAACAAGCCTTCTAAACTGGAAATTAATGAAAGAGGAGACATTTAAATGGACCATAAACATTTCCTAAATTGATTTAAATCCATCACCATAGCAAGGAAAAAAAAAATTGCCTAGAAAGCACTTTAGCAAGCATTTTTCAAACACTATCTTTAATAAGCAGAAGGACGTGGCAGCTGAGGACAAAGACGTTTGAGATATTCATTTACAAATCATAAATAAATTCAAAATAAATATAAATGAATTCAAAAATTATATATAAATTCAATGACAAAATATCACCAGGAAGAATGGTAATAATTATGAGCAGTATCATGTCATTAAATAGCAAGAAAAAGAGAAAGGAAAAGCAAGTTTAAAGAAAGTGTAACAAAAGACCCAACAAAACAAAATTAACTCAAGGAATAAAACTGAAAAGATGCAAATAGATGGAAATGGAAATGGACTCTAGGATCTTTGTAGATTCTTATAGACATAGCGATTTTGACAAACTCTTTCCTACATTAATAACAACGTAACTACCACATGTCAACACTAACATCATACTCCTGTATATGCTGCTTAGTGATTTGGAAATAGTTCTGCTGAAGAAAATGAGAATAGGAATATCAGCTAAGCGGATCTTGTGCTGGAGATTTTTAGAGTACAGAAGAATCAGTTCTCAAATACAGTATCTGAAACAGGGCAAGATAAAATTTTGGAAGGAAATCTAGGCCATGTTATTTTATAAGATAAAGAGGAGAATATTACTAATTATTGATCTACATGCTACTTTCTCACATCTATGAAATTTTTATTTAAATCATCTACATGCAAATTGAGGTTATTCTTGATGAAGGTAGAAGGAAATAAGCAGACTTCTATAAATGATAGTTTTTTATTTTATTTTTAATTTATGAAATAAAAAATGTATTCCCATAATAGCACAATAAAAAAAAAATAATTACACATGAAACTGCAAATCTACTATGTGCCACTTGCTATTCCTTTCAAATATATAACAAAATTAACAGGTAAATTTCTTTTTTCTTCCCTTCCCTCCCCACCCTAGAGATGGTTACCATTAGACCCAAATAGGTGTGTGTGTGTGTGTGTATAACTATATATATAGGTATACACACACACACATACACACATGCACACATGCCCATTTGGCATATATATATCAAATAGACTATCTGATATATATGTATATATGTATGTAAAATTATTCTATACATGTTTATATTTGTTCTTTCTCTGAATGCAGATAGTCTTTCTTCATATGTATAATGATACATTTATGGTTAATTTGGATATTTATTTAAATTATGTATTTATAATACTCAAAATAACTTATTTGCTCAAAATTATCCTTAAAACAATATTCCTGCTACTGTATACACAATGATTTTTTTTGTTCTGCACATTTTGCTCTTTGTTAGTTTGTGCAAGACCTTCCATGTTTTTCTAAAATCACTGAGCTTGTAATTTCTTATATCACAGTGATATTCCACCATAATCATATACCATAGCTTGTTCCACCATTCCCCAACTGATAGGCATCCCTGCAATTTCCAGTTCTTTTCCACCACGAAGAGAGCTGCTATAAACATTTTAGAACATACAGGTTCTTTTACTTTTTCCCTAATCATCTTTGGAAACAGACCAAGTAGTGGTATTGCTGAGTTAAAGGATACAGGTAGTTTAATAACTCTTTGAGCATAATTCCAGTTTGCTCTCCAAAATCGTGGAATCATTTCGCAATTCTACCAACAATGAATTAGCATCCCAAATGTTCTACGTCCCCTGCAACATTTGCCATTTCCCCTTCTATCATTTTAGCCAATATGATAAGTGTAAAATTATATCTCCAGGTTGTTGTTTGTTTGTTTTTAAAAATAAATTAATTTATTTATTTTCTTGTTTACATCATTCATTTCCACGAGATTTTGAGTTACAAATTTTCTCCCCATCTTTCCCCTAACCAACAGCTCAAGACAGCCATCCCACTGTATAACCCCTCCCCCAATCTGCTTTCTCCTATGTCCTCCTCCTGAACCCTCTGACTTTCCTGTAGGGCAGGATGGATCTCCCTACCCCAGTGCCTGTGTATCTTAATTCCCAGTTGGATGTAGTTAATAATAATAATATATATACATATATATTTTTAACATTTGATTATAAAACTTTAAATTCTAGATACTTTCCCTTCCTCCCTCGTCACCCACCCCTACTGGAAGGACAAGCAATTAAATACAGGCTGGACATGTGTAATTATGAAGAACATCTCCACAGTGGACATATTGTAAGAGACTGATTATATGTCCCTCCTTCCTATCTTGCCCTCCCTTGTTGTATTCTCTACCCTGTCCCTGTCCCTGTCCCTTTATAGAAGTATGTGCCTCCAGTAATCCTCCCCCCCAACCTGCTCTCGCCTCCATAATCCCATCTCTCATCCTCATCCCCCCTACTCTCCTGTAGGCTGAGATACCCAGTTTAGAGTTTATGTCATTCCTTCCCTAAGCCAAATTCAATGAGAGTAAGGTTAACCCTTTCCCTTTTGCCTTCCTGTTCTTCCCCTCCATTGTAACAATTATCCCTTGCCTCTTCTATATGAGATGATTAACCCCATTCTGTCTCTCCCTGTCTCTTCTCATTCTAATCCTCTCCTGCCTCAGAATTTCACCTTTTAGAGTATCATCTCTTCCTATTCAACTGATCCTATGCCTTCTATGTACTCATATATATATACATATATATATACTCAGATATGTGTTCATACGCATATATAAACCCTCCTATATAGATATATGCGTATGTATATGTATATGTACATTTGTATTCCCTTCACCTATCCTCATAATGAGAAAAGTTTCATAAGTTACAATTATCATTTTTCCATGTTGGCATATAAATACTTCAACTTTAAGTCCTCCACCTCACTGAATAACCTCCACCTCACTGAATAACTACATATTGCTTGGAAGCTTTTGGTGTGGGAGTTCTAACTGTGTTATATTCCTCCCATTCCATGCTTTGATCCTTTTTGTCCCCCAAGAAGGAATCTAGACTTTGATTGCTGTTCTTACTTTGCTTCCTTTGCCTGCTCATGTTGTTGCCGGTCAATTACCTGACTTTTTAGTTCTGTGGAACTCTGCTTCCAGAGGGGAAAGCTCTGTCCCAAACTGCTGGGGTTTTTGCAGCTGCCAGAGCTATTGGGAGGCTGCTGTTTTTTTTGCAGCCCCCACCACCTTTGGCTCACTGAAAACACACCCCAGGACCACCACCCAAGACCACAATCTGGATCCAGGCTGCTCAATGCAAGAGCACTTAGCCTCTGAATGATTGCTTGGCCCCTCTGCAGTCTGCAGGCCGGGAGCTCTGAAGCAGCCATTTGGAGGCAGCTGCAGGGCTACTACTTCTGCCACTTCCTTGCCCTGGTGGCAGTTAAGCCTGACTGCTTTTCTCCCCAAAATTTAGCTGAGTTCCACCGACCTTTCACTTTGCCATTGTTTCTTACAGCTTGATAATTCTGGAAACTGCCACAACTGCTGATCCACTCTCCTGAAGGCTCCAGCTGTGGCTCATCCTGGCCACCCCAAGGCCAAGCCACAGTTTCAGGCTGGGCTGGTTTCAGCTCCCAGCATGCTGCAATAAGCCCTTCCTACCAAGCCGCCTTCAGTGGGAGATGTGTTTTTCTGTATTTTTGTGAGTTTTAGAGCCCTAAAATTTGTTTAGAGTCATATTTTACGGGTATTTTAGGTGGCTATGTGGGAGCTGCGGAACCTTGGTGCTTCTATGCTGCCATCTTGGCTCTGCCCCCCTCCAGGTTGTTTTTTAATTTGCACTTCTCTAAATCGATAATGATGTAGAGAATTTTTTCATATGACTAAAAATTGTTTTGGTTTCTTCATCAGAAAACTGCCTGTTTGTCCTCTGAACATTTATCAGTTGGAGAATGACTCATATTCTTACAGATTTGACAAAGTTCTTTATATATTTTAGATATGAGACCTTTATCTGATGAAACTGTAATTTTTTTTTGTAATTTTCTGATTTCCTTATGGTCCTGGCTACATTTGTTCTATTTGTACAGAACCTTTTCAATTTAATGTAATTGAAATTATCCATTTTATATCTAATTTTTTTCTGTCTCTTGTTTATTTATAAATTGTTCACCTATCCATAAATCTTATAAGTAATATATGTTTCATGTTCTAACTGTCTTGTAAAATCTCACTTTGTATCTAGGTCATGTATCCACTTTGACCATATCCTGGTAAATAGTGTAAGACATTGGTGTTATGCCCAGTTATTTTATTCATTATTTTCCTTCTCAGTCTTTTCACCCTATCCCTGTTACCTTATCTTCTCCCCTTACCCTCTTATTCCTTATTTTACCCATCCTTCTACCCTATCCTACCCTATCTCCCCTAGGTTTTTCAACCTCTCTAGAAGTTCAAAGGTTTCTAAACCTCTTCAGATGCGTATGTTTTTTCTTCTTCAACCCAGATGAAAGTAAGTTTCCAATATTACCAGCCCTCCATCCCCACCTACTTTATCTGTATTACATTAGTTCTTCCTTTTATAGCTTGTTTTCATGAGATAATTTTTCCTTTTACTCATTTTTTTAAGAACAACCTCATCATGCAACAGACTCTACATTTACAGACACAGTACTGACTGAAAGGTGTTTCTAACACAAGAACTGACAGTGCTAATTATTGACTACGAAAAAAAGCATCAGTAGCATAAAACAATCTTAAAAGCTCTTTGCAACAGATTGCTTCCTGGGTATATGTCATGGTCAAAAAAGATTTTTGAAGGATGCAACAAGAGAGATAATTTTGCTTCATGGTTTTCTAAGAATTAATACTAAATGAGGCATAAAGGAGGAAGTTCACCCATATTGTTTGCAACCATCATGAGGAATGTCCAAGAGAGAGTACCAAAAGAGGCAAAATTTCCCAGATGGTGAGGTCCTTCTAATGCCCTTGATAACATATGGCATTGTGCAGATTGCATCAAGCCCTGAATCATGGAAGATCTCCCTAAATAAGATCATTAATCACTCAAAAGAATTCAGTCTTACTGGAGAGTAAAATTAGAAAATATACTGGATGATGAATTGTGTATTCAGGGAACTGTATAAGTGATCAGCCTTTCCTGCTCTGTTCACCCATATGTAAGCAGCAAATCTTTTTTGCCCTTTTGCTAAGTCAGCATTCATATCAGAGTAATGACAGACCACAGACACATGAAACATATGGAAGCTAACTAGAGTTAGCTTAAAGGATATTGTTTGGGTGAAGTTGATTGGTCCTTGGTCTTAAACATACCTAAGGGTCTCCTGAGTATTTCCTGTAGGAATTATGCTCCTCCAATCCTGTAAGGGTTCTCTAGCTTTTTCTAAGCACTTATAGCTGGGAAAGACCCCCATGAAGAAAGTATCAGCCTGAGGGTAGGAAGTTTTGGCCCTTCTTTATATACACCAAAAGTACTCACTTCCTCATGTGGGCTAAGGTGTTCTTTTCAGTTTTGCCTGCTTCTAAGATCTATACTATGTAGGCTTCAGGGAGTATGAGACCAAATTTAATATTAACTTTAAGAATTCTTTACTTCCATGATCCTTAGATCTGGGTCTGGGAAGGAATGAAAAAGTAAAAATAAAAATAAAAACCAAAAATATGTATTAAGCTCTTACCATGTATCAAGCACTATGATAAATTCTAAACATACAAATAAAGAAACAAGATGGTCCCTGTTCTTAAGGTACTTATCTTCTAACAGGGAGAGACAACACAGATAGGAAGATTTGGCTGCAGGGTTAATGGAAAAGCTGGAAGTCCTCATGATACATCAAGATGCCTTTAATGCAGGACAGAGTGTAGAAGGACCCAACACATGACCTCTGGGAAGGGAGGAGTAGGTCTAAGGTCTGGGGGATGTTGTCGTAGAGTTGAAGTGGTTATCTAATGGAAAGGGAGCTAGTATATCTTTCATGAACAATTATCACTGTGTCAAAAGCCAGTGTGTAACTGGATAACCGGATGACTGGAACATGGCTAGGCTTAGAATTAGGAAGATTTATCTTCAAGAATTCAAATCTAGCCTTAGACACTGTGTGTGACCCTGGGCAAACCCTGTTTGACTCAGTTCCTCATCTATAAAATGAGGTAGAGAAGGAAATGACAAATCCCTCGAGTATCTTTGCCAAGAAAACCCCAAATGGAGTCACAGAGATTCAAATATGACTGAGACAACTGCTCAACAAAAATCAGAGTTAATAAATACTCCTGAATTAGGTCACCAGGTGCCTGACTGCAGTCATATTTAGTTATCAGTATATTTGTCTCATCCCAACATAGTAACAGCATGTACAGTCAGAAGATACCCTGTACATGGAGCATGGACCCAGAGTTCAATTGGTAGATTCAAAGCATTCCTCCTTCTAAGTTCCCTCCGGATATGGCACAGCCCCAGGGATAAGTTGGTCCCTTCTTTCAAGTATGCTATGTCTCGGTTGCTTGGGTCAATCTATTGCTGGCTTAAGTAATTGTTCCTCAGGATTGCTTCCAGAAGAGTCTATTTATGGACTCCAATTGCTGGAGCTCTGGAAGCTTCTCAACCTTTTGAAGCTTATAAGGTTTTAATCAGCTCCATTCCATCTTTGATCTTTATTCTTCATTCAGCCAAATTTAGGAAAGAATAGGCACAAAGAGGGGGCAGAGCCAAGATGGTGGCGTAGCAGCAGCAACATATCGCAGCTCTCACATAGCCACCCCAAAATACCCATAAAATAGGACTCTAAACCAATCCTAGAACTCCAAAACGCACACAAGGATACTTCCCACTAAAGTCAGCTCAGCTACGAGGAACCATATCAGCACTGTGAACCGAAACCAGCCTGGCCTGAAGCTGCTGATGAGCCCCGGGGATGGCCGGACAAGAGGAGCAGTGAGCAGATTAGCAGCAGCTGCGAGCAGTGTTGAGAACTAGGTCAGTGAGACTTGTGAAATCAGGAGAGGAAAGCAGTCTAGCCGAAAGGCCTCCAGAGCAGAAAAGTGAAAGGCAGAGGTTTTGCACCCACCTCTGCATTGCAGCTTCCCGCCCATGGCCTGTAGACAGCAGGAGGACTAAGCGATTGTTCTGAGGCCAGTGCTCTCGCATTGAGTGGCCTGGATCCGGATCACCATCTTGGGCCTCTGTCTTGGAATCTTCATTATCCAGTGAGCCAGAAGTAAGTAGGAAGGGTCCCAGCACCTTCCTGAGAGCTACAGCAGCCGGGAGGACCCCAGCGATTTGGGACAGAGCTTTCCCTTCTGGAAGCAGAGCCCCACAAAGATTTAAAAAAAAAAAACCACAGACTGACCAACCATGAGTAAGAATAAGCATAAGAAGCAAAGTAAGAACT
>CM053591.1:48455864-48476527 GCA_028646515.1 Pseudochirops corinnae | reverse complement strand
CCCCCCGGGGGGGGGGGGGGCAGGGAGGGGAGAAAATCTGAAACTCAAGTGATTGTGGAACTGAATCTTGTAAATTAAAAGTAAATGAGTAAATAAAAAAAATTTAAAAAAAAAAAAGAAAACCCCAAATGGGGTCACAAAGAGTAAGATATGATTGAAACAACAAGACATAGACCTACCTCTCATACTACATACCAAGATAAAAGTCACAATGCGTACATGATTTAAAAATAAAGGGTTATTTCATAAGAAAATTGGGGGAGCATAGAAAAATTTACCTATGGATCTATGCATAAGATAAGAGTTTATGATCAAACAAGTGACAGAGAGGATCAGAGGAAGTAAAATGGATAATTTTGATTACATGAAACTAAAAAGGTTTGCAGAAAGAAAACCAACATAGCCAAAATTAGAAGGAAAGAAGTAAACTGGGAAGGGTGAGAAGGATGGATAGATTTGACAAGTTTCTCTAATAACAGCCCAATTTTTTCAGCAATATAGAGAACTGAGCTAAACTTATAAAAATAAAAGCCATTACCCAGTTGATAAACAGTCAAAGGATATGAACAGGCAGTTTTCAGAAGAATAAATCAAAGCTAACTACAGTTACATGAAAAAATATTCTAAATCACTATTGATCAGAGAAATATACATTAAAAAAACAACTCTGAGGTACTTCCTCACAGTTATTAAATGGGCTAATATGACAGAAAAGGAAAATGACAAATGATGGAGGGGATGTGGAGAAATAGGTACATTAATAGTTGGTGGAGCTATGAACTGATCCAACCATTCTGGAAAACAATGTGGAACCATGTTCAAAGGGCTATAAAACTCTGTATACTCTATGACTTAACAATACCATTACTAGGTCTATATCCCAAAGGGAGAACAGTAACAAAGGAAAAGAATGTATATATACAAAAATATAGCAACTCTTTTTGTGGTGACAAAGAATTGGAAGTTATGGGGAAGCTCATCAATTGGGGAATGGCTGAACAAGCTTTGGTATATGATTGTGGTAGAATAATATAAGGAATGACAAGAGAGATGGTTTCAGAAAAACCTGGGAAGACTTGTATGAACTGAAGCAAAGTGAAGTGAGCAGAATCAAAGAACATGGCACATAGTAACAGCAATATTGTAGCAATGATCATAAGTGAAAGACTTAACTACTCTAATCAGTACAATGATCCAAGGCAATTCCAAAGGAACCATGATGAAAAATGCTAGCCATCTCCAGAGAGAACAAATGAACTCTGAGTACATATTAAAGCTTACTTTTTTCACTTTCTTTATTTTTCTTGCCTTTTTTTGCAACAAGGCTAATATGGAAATATATTTTTCATGACTTCACATATATAACTGATATTATATTGCTTTCCTTCTCAATGGGTATATGAGGGGTGGGATGAAAAAAGAGAATTTGAAACTCAAAATTTTTTTAAATCAATGTTAAAAAGAATGAATGAATGAATGGTGAGTTAAGATGAAAGCTAAAATAAAATTTATCCAAGGTTTCATTGATTAAGTACTACTGTCAAGCACTGAATCAATGACCCAGAGTTAATTACAGTTTTATTATCACATTCCAAGCATAGGCTCCATTGATTTATACAAGTCATTGGGCCCAGAGCATCAGCTTCAGTAACCTTATAAAGCATATGAATACATTAGCAGCATAGAAAAATAGAACCAAAAAAGAAAGCAGGGAGGCAACATAAGAATATACATATTTGGAAGCAAGTAACAAGGTGGAAGATAAGAACACCTGCCAGGTGGTCAAAACTAGAGATGTAGCTTATTTCCCAACCTTGATCCTGCAGGTTTTGTGATCTTCAACCTTCCAGGAACAATATCTGGAAATTCAAAATAGAGTCGTGGGCAATATCTTCTTTTTATTATAGTGGTAGCAAAAAACATGAGCCAGAGTTTCTTTCCCATCACTGTTTTTCTCTTTTCACAGTGCCAGCAAGAAGCCTGAGACAGAAATTATTTTGTCACATTGTAGACATTGTAGAAATTATTATTATTATTATCTCACTTCACTCTGCCTCATTTCAATTCTCCCAGATTTCTCATGAAAAGTTAATGCCTCATCTTCCCCATTAGTCTACAGACATTTCTGGAATTGGGTATATGGACAAATGTGCTAAATGAAACTCAGCTGATTGATTTACTGATGTGTAACAACAAGCACCCTAGCATACCCAGGATGGCTGCTAGCACAAGTTCTTTGATCTGCTTTTCTAAAGGAAAGCAACTTTAAAGGGGTCAACAATCTCACTTTAATTACATACATACATACATACATACATAAATATATACATACATACATACACATATGTGTGTGTGTGTAATTCATTTAGTTCAGGGGGAAAAGTCAGCACCCTGAACTTCAGAGAAATACAAACAGAAATTACAAGCAGAAAAAATACAGAGAAGATAACACAAATCAACAGACAGGACTTCTAGCTGTCTGACCAAAGCTATACATACAGTTACCAGAGAGCAAAGCACCAACATCTGGGTTTTCAAAGTGCAGGGATGGGGGGGAGGGAGGACAAAATCATACAAACACTAATGAGTTAGCCCCAAAGCAAAAACCTCACCTTAGATTATATATATCCTTCTTCAGAGTCAGAGGGCATCAAATCCTTGTGACCTACTGCCTAATTACAAAGTAACAAAAGGTGTGAGCCTCCCTGAAAAACAAGCCTCCCCTAATCAAACTTCTCTTCTTGGGCTCCACATGAGGCCTATTAATGGTCAGGGAAGATCTTCAACTCCCATTAACATTACATGATGACAGAGAGACTACATCAGTTTAAAAAGTTTAAAAGGTGAAAGATCATCTATTCTTTTTGTCAGTTGTCTCTGTCTCTCTCTGTCTCTGTTTCTCTTTATCTCTCTTTCTATCTCTGTCTCTATCTCTGTTTCTCTCTCCCTTCCAGTGTGGGTGAGTGAAGCAAAAACCTCAGACAGATCCTCCCTCACCCTGGCAGAAATTGTGACTCTTCTACCCATGGCAGCTAGAATGTATGTACTGGTGCTGAGGACTCTCTGGCCACCTCTTTTGTTTTTCATCTCTCTCTCCCTCGTAACCTGAACATATGGAAGCATTCCTGAGCTGGACTTTCCTAGTTTTGGTTACTACTTTGTGAATTCGATACAAAAGCACCTGGGTCACTAAACCAGAAGTGACTGTCAGCAAAAAGAACTCCCTGCATCAGAAGGGATAAGCACTGAAAGGAGAAACCTAAGCTTGGAGTTGCCTGAGACTATTTGAGTGGCTGTTCCCAACCTCATCAATGACCAGCCAGGAGCAGAGATGCTCCAACTTGTAGCATGGGCATCACATAGCAAGGGCCCAATAAAGATGGAAAGAGCCTATCCCAATCCAGAGTGGCAATTCTCAACCTGTAGGTCGCGACCCCTTTGGGGGTCGAACGACCCTTTCACAGGGGTTGCCTAGGACCATCAGAAAACTTATATTTCTGATGGTCTTAGGAAGTGAGACACCACTCCTCTATCCATCTTCAGGCTGGTCCACCCACGTGCAGATATGCCCACATATGAGTACCCAGCGTGATGACATCATCACGCCAAACCCATCACATACATCCCATACAAATACAGGTGTATGTGACAGGGTTGGCACTATAATGTACTTATGCAGACCAGTCACATATGTGTAGAGAGCAGCTGCTGTGTTGAAAGCAGCTACCCTGTTAAAAGCAACTACTATGTCGAAAGCAGCAGTATTGGAGGTAAAACAACACTTTATGAATTATAATTATTGGGCAAATGTAAAATCATGTATTGTAAAATCATCGACTACTGCAAAAAAAAAATATCTGTATCATGGGAACTTAATTTGGATGCTGATTGGTCTTTTTATAGTCAGCTGTGGTTGATGTGAATACTGCCCCCTTGTGATAGTAACAGGTACATAAAAAAAATAACAAAGAACAGTAAATCATGGGAAACTTTAATGAACTGTATTGACTGAACTATGCCATGTGTCATCTTTTGTATTATTAAAGCTATTGTTATATATTATTTTCATTAGCAAACCATCCCATGACCATGGATCGTGTAAAAATGAACGTTAACAAAAGAAAATATAGTGAAGATTTTACAGTATGGTTTTACTTCAATAATTACAGCAGGAATTGAGAAACCACAGTGTGTTATTTGTTGTGAAGTTCTATCAGCCAAATCTATGAAGCCGAACAAACTAAAACACCATTTCGATGGCAAGCATCTGAGCTTTGCCGGCAAGGATACCAACTATTTTAGAAGCAAAGCTGATAGACTCAAGAAAGCCAGACTTCACACTGGTGGCAAGTACCACAAACAAAACATAGCAGCCATTGAAGCTTCATATTTGGTGGCACTCAGAATCACCAGAGCTAAGAAACCTCACACCATTGCTGAGGATTTACTGTTGCCAGCTGCCAAAGACATTGTTCAAGTTATGATTAGAGACGAATTTGTTACGAAATTGAGTGCAATTTCCTTATCTAATGACACTGTCTGCAGAAGAACAGACGACACGTCTGCTAATAGTCTTGATCAGGTAATCCAGGAAATCAAATCTGCTCCACTTCCAATATTTAGTATCCAGCTTGATGAATCTACAGACATTGCAAACTGTTCACAGTTACTGGTTTACATGAGGTATGTTAATGATGGTGACTTTAAAGATAAGTTGTTTTTTTTTTTGCAAACCTTGAAATGACAACTACTGCACATGATGTATTTGACACAGTTGATTTATTTCTGAAAGAACATAAGATCTCTTGGAAAAAGGTTTGTGGTGTTTACACAGATGGTGCTCCAGCTATGCTAGGATGTCGATCTGGATTTCAGTGCTTGGTACTGAATGAATCACCAAAAGTCATCAGAACTCACTGTATGATTCATCGGCAAATATTAGCAACAAAGACACTGCCATAAGAGTTACAAGAAGTAATGAAAAGCGTCATAAGTTCTGTCAATTTTGAAAAGGAGAGCACTTTAAACAATCAACTATTTTTGCAACTGTACAATGAGTTGGATGTGACAAACAACGCTCTGCTATTTCACATTGAAGTGAGATGGTTGTCGAGAGGAAAAGTTTTAAAACGTGTTTTTGAGCTTCATGATGAACTCAGAACGTTTTTTAATCAGAAAGCAAAACTGCAGTTCGAAGTACTTTTCAGCAATAAAAGTGAACTGCAGAAAATAGCTTACTTGGTTGACATCTTTGCCATCTTGAATGAGTTGCCTACCTTATCTGCTTTCTTTGAGGAACGTGACATTGAACCAGACAAAAGGATTATGATGAGAATTTCTGTGTAAGAACACTTGCACATGCTTGCAGGTGAAATTTCATCATACTTTCCAAATCTATCTGACACCCCATTTCCACTTGCCAGAAGCCTATTCACAGTCAAAGTTGAAGATGTTCCTGAGACAGCACAAGAGGAGTTCATTGAACTTATTAACAGTGACGCAGCGAGAACTGATTTCTCTACAATGCCAGTTACAAAATTCTAGATCAAGTGTTTCAGTCATTCCAACAACATATCTTTGTGAAACAGGGTTTTCCAGCTTGTTGGTTATCAAGTCTAAATACAGAAGTAGACTTGTTGTGGAAGATGATCTTCATTGTGCTCTTGCAAAGACTGCCCCAAGAATTTCTGATCTGGTGAGAAAGAAGCAATCTCAACCTTCACACTGACATTGGCTCTTTACGCAAAATGTAGCAATGTAGTTTACTGTTGTTATGTTAAGACTGTTACCCATGCTACACCATGCTTCAAGACAAAATTTCATTTATTTGTAATTAGAAATAAATATTTCATAGCATATAATTACATATTGTTTTTGTGATTAATCACTATGCTTTAATTATGTTCAATTTGTAATGATGAAAATACATCCTGCATATCAGATATTTACATTACGATTCATAACAGTAGCAAAATTACAGTTAGAAGTAGCAACAAAAATAATTTTATGGTTGGGAGTAACCACAACATGAGGAACTGTATTAAAGGGTTGTGGCATTAGGAAGGTTGAGAACCACTGACATAGTGATAGTGGTAGAGATACAGCACAAAGGCCCCAGCAGTGGAAACACTCCTGCACAAAGGCAGAATCTGTGTCAGCACCCAGATCTTGGCATAGAAGGGCAATATTTAGCAACTTATGAGGAGTGAGGAAAGACAGGTATAAGACCCTTATATATATCACTGCTAAGCCACACTGCTGCTCCTTGTCCTATTTGTGCCCTGATGCCTTTGTTTTGCTAAACCCACTTCCATGCAAATGAGGCTAGTTTTTTCTTGAAAGATATTGAAACTATGCTGGAGTTTTGATTGCCTCAAAGGACTAAAGACTCAAGATGTTATTCCTGGTTGCCTGAATATAAAAACCTACAAAGAGTCTAAGCCATTCTCTTCTTCTTGGCTGGTGGACTATGAGGAGCATCTCAACAAAGGAGCTTCACTGATAGAACCAACTTGGGTAATCTTCAATGCATATATACTTATGGTTTTCCTGCTATAGCTAAGTGGATATCTTTTTTAATGATAAATTAATGGATCATTTTCATTCATATTGAAAATTAACTATCAAAGATCTGGCTTAAATCAAGCCTAGCCCAGAACAACATTTCTAGGGGAGGTAGAGTCACATTCTCCTTCTTTGGTAAAGGAGAAACTACTGGCAATGCTAAAAATGAGATTAAGAGATTTTTACCCACTAAGAAGCTCAACCCCATATAAGAAAAATTGAAGAAGCACTGTCCAAGTAGTTCATGTTAATAGCAAGACCCATGTTTCTCACCTCTCCATTCCCTGCCCCCAACCACAATGTAGATTTACTCCTTCAGTAGCAGTTGGCAATACTTTTCCTTTTCCAAGAAGCATGCCTTTGAGAAAATATCTCTCTGAAAAGTCAGTGCATCAACTCTTGAATTTGAGAACATTCTAATACTAAGCATAATCCACGAGGGAACACCTAAAGTTGGTTCTGCCTACTAAATCTTTCTCTAATTAGAAGTTTAGATTTGAGGATTCTGAGGTCTAGACGATTCCAAATATCCTTTCCTCTACACAGAAATTGGAGATCACAAACACTATCTATGAACTACCCTCTTGGGTTGAGTAAGCACACACATATTTGCATTTCTTTCACAGTTCCTCTATTGAGTTGAGAAAATTTGGTTAACAGAACTTGAGTTTCTGACCTGAAGCTTGGATGAGCCCAGATAACTCCAGGTGTTTCTGCTCCAAGACAATCACTCCATTTCCTGGAGGAAGGAATATCTGCCTTACCCACTCTACCTCTCAAAAAAAAGAGAAAGATCCACTTTGCTGTGTTCTGGTCTCTCTTTTCAAAGTCCAAGATAGTATGTGAGTTGATCTGGTTGCTTTCATAGACCTCAGACAGTGGTGACTCCTCCAACAAGGGTTTGTCTCCTTGAGTCCCACTTGGCCAATCAACAAGGTTCTGTTATGAGAACTTTTTATTTCCTTTTATTAATTTTTATTCTTCAGGGCTCAGGGCCACTCCCCCTGCAATTTTTGGTTAACTACAAGCTTACCTTCTGATAATATTAACCTTACCTAACCAAAACCTGACTCCTGGAATAACAATATTGAGGGAAGATTTTTAACATTTCATTGATAAAAGCCAAAAGAGAATTTGAGCTCCCCTAAGTGCTTTAGTTATTTGTTTGCTCCCCTAGCTAACTGAAGGATTTCCCAGAAGCCAGTGCTTATGATTATCTTGGTAAATCTTCCCCCTCAATCAGCCTATTTGTGAACCCTCTAAAAGTAATTTAATCTGTAACTGACTTAGTTCAGTAATAGAATCTGTTTTAACTAGATTTATTTATATATGAGATTATGACTCTGCGTTTGTTCAACTTTCATGATATTGAAGGAAGCAAAGGATTATGAATCTGGTTTTTTTTTTTTAACTTTTCTAGCCTAAGAGAAATGTACAAGATTGCAATATGTAAAAGTTATTTCTCTGTCACTGTGATTAAGGGAAGGGGTATTCAGTATGCTTGGTATCTTGGGGTAAGGGTAGGGAAGAGAAGGGGAGAAAATTTATAACTCAAAATCTTGTGGAAGTGAATGTTGAAAACTAAAAAATAAATAAATAAATTTATTTTTAAAAAATCTAAGTTGGTTTTATAGCTTTCCATATATACACATCAATCACCTTAGACAACTCTTCCATTTCTCCCTCACTGGTATTGTTTGTGTTTTCATCTTTATCATTTTATTACTAAGAATTCCCTATGTCATTTAGACTAACTTCCTCTGAGGAATTTTTAGTTCATGGAATCCTATTTTTCCTTGTTCTGAAGCTTTAAAAAGTGACTTTTCTCAAAGGTAGCACCCATATCTGACAGATTATGCCTGGCTTTTTCCTCCTATAGCATAAATTTTGTTCCTCCATATAAGTTGTTAAATAATGTTTTATGTTACATACACACTCTTAGCAAAAAAATTTAAGTCTTAATTGACTAGATAGTAGCACAAAGGACAATATTTGAGAGGATTATGAAATAATAGATTCCATGTCTTCTGATCATGGCCTAGGTATTTATTGAATTTCTATTTCTTTCTTAGTCACAATGTTAGACATACTTCCTTGAGACTGAATTCTTGGCATCATTCATAGATGGTATCAAAGTACCTTAATTAAAACCCTCCTACAGATACAGCTTTCCTTGCCATCTGGAGGGCAAGATCAGCTCTGAGACTTTTAGCTTAATTGTTGGGAGAGCAGGGCGCATTGGCCTCAGTGCAGTTTTGGCAACCTCAATCTTAGATCTATCTGGGACCAGCCTCTGTTAAGGATTGCAGTCAGTAAAAAGAGCTATCAGGAAAAGTGCTGATATCTAAGTAACTAAAACTAGAAACCACTTAATTAATACACAGGTCTAATGTATGTAGTAATTAAAATTTTATGTCTTTAGTAATGTACAGTAGAAACATATGGAAAATATCTGCAAGCATTTACTCTATTGTCCTTTTAAGAATCTAACTGAAAAGAGAATTGAAAAGGTTTTCCCTTCCTTATTAAACATTAATCAAAACTAAAGTCAGTGGAAATGATAATATAGTTATTACTCCCAACTAATTAACTGATAATCTTGAACTTTTATGTTTTTCTTTAAAAGACAAGTCTTTCAACACAGAACATCTGCACATGTAGACCTGTGTATCTAACAATGTGATTTTTTTTTATTTAATAAGAAAGTACTCCTCATGTAGCTTATGCTCACAAAAATATGCATAGAAAAATATTTTCATCAATTATCTTTGATATCTAAAGGTATAATAGCTAAACTATATTGGTAAATGATAGAAATATATAAAAATAAGATCCATTGCCCATTAGATAAGTAGTCAAAGAATATTGTTGAAAGAAAAATCTTTGTTCAGGCTTTTACCTTGATTAATGAGGCAAAACTCAGGACAAAGAGATTTAAAAAGAGTTTATGAAAATATATTATGATAAGAATATGTTGACAGGCTAATCACTAGAAATCAGCAAGGAATTCAAGATGGAGTCAGTTTTTATTGATAAGTTTCATAATAAATAAAGGCAATTCAGATAGGTCCACATCAGCAAAAGGGGATGGACCACTGCATCTCAGCACCACCTCAAATTGTTTTATGGGAGTAATAATAGGTTTAACAGGTAGGGGTACAAACATCAATGGTGGGTTATGTGATGAATAGGAAGTAATACAAAAGCTGCAGACTGGGTGATGCCTCTCCCAACACTGATTTATAAGCAGGACTGAGAACAATGAATCACTGAGTCAGCATCACTTTCAATAACATAAACAGGCAGCTTTCAAATGAAAAAATGCAAGCTATTAACAACTATGTGAAAGAATACTCCAAATCACTAATGATAAAAGAAATAAAAAGTAAAATAGTTCCACTTCTGATGTTTACCCCTCAAGGCCTCCGTTGCTGCACCTGTAAAAGATGAGGAGGTTGTATTAAATGGACGCTGAGAACTCTCTAACTGTAATGCCATGCACAAGCAGTTCTCCAGAAGAATACTACTGTGAACAGCTTTTAAGGTTCTGATTACACAGTATAGTGAACACTCCATTTATTCCATAACAAATCAAAGCAAAACATTCACAGAAAATCAAGGTACAGCATTCACAATATTACAACTTATCACAGAAAATCACAATATAATACTCACAACAGCTTATCACTAAAATGGCCATATAGTTTTCCCCAAAGTGGTCACAATATTTAGAACAAAGAATCTCGTATCCCTAAGGGGTGTGCCTTCTTACTCCGTCAAAGTACAATTGTCAAAGTCTTCCACTCATGGGGCACACTAAATTAACTCAATCAGTCACTTATTCAGCAATAAATTACTAAGTATCATTAATCACTAAGTACAATCATTAGAAAATACACAAACCTCCACCCCTAGGTCACTAGTAAACCACTTTATCATCAGAGCATTCAATATCCAAGGAGAGGTCTTTTCTTTATCCTGACCCAAGGCAAGTTCTCAGCAATCTCTGTTCCTGGGGAGACAAAGCTTAACAAAGCCACAACATACATTGCCAGTGTCCTCATCAGTTTACTTCTCTGCCTGCAGAGCAGTCTCAGGACCCCTGAAAACATCAGCAAGACCCTCTTCCAGGATTTCTGTAAATGTACAACAAGAAAATCCTTCTTCAGGGTTTCTGAACCAACAGTAAGGTTCCAGGACCTCTGCAACAGCAGCACTGTCCTTCACCAGCAGATGAATCTGGCAAAACAGCATCAAAACAGACAGACCGAATACCGGCACCACAGCCATGCTTCCTCAGTCCTCCAGAAGTTCAGCTGGCCCTACGACCCAGAAGAAATCTCAGCTGGCTCCCAGAATCAAAATCACTCCTCCCAGGTTTTCAAAATCAAAATCATTTTCTCTAGCCTAGGGGGGGCTTTCCTTTTCAGCCTTCCTGGTGGCAGCAACTTCAATCTTCCTGGCAGCAGCAACTTCAGCCTCCATGGTTCTTGTCCCAAGAAATTCTGACTGAGTAGCAGCCCAGCCTCCAGAGGCTGCTGAGAGAAACTCTCTCTCTCCCCAGAAGAAAAGATTCTGCTACCAGATTCTGGTCTCAAGAAATTCTGACTGTGTCTCTCTGGGGTTTTTCTTATAGACATTCAGCATTAGCTTCCTGTTTCAGCCAACCCCTTCCTGTTATGTCAGGAACAGGAGACAGGAGTTCATACCTTCTGTTTCTTTCACAGAGGTTTGATTAGTTACTAAGGGCTAAGTACCTGCTTACTTGACAATACAAAAAGAGGTCTTCAAATTCAAATTAATTACCATTACACTAACATCTTTCAATACTGAGTTTACATGCTTTGGGCATACAGGCAAGTATGTGGGTTCAAGTAAGTTTAACTTAGCATCCGGAAGACCTGAGTTTGAGTCCTCCCTCACACACTTACAAGTTAGGTGATCTTGGGCAAAGTACTTAACCTATCTCAGCCTTACTTTGTTCATCTGTAAAATGGGGATAACAATGATGTCTGCCACACAGAGAAAACATATGTTAACACTTTGCAAACCTTAAAGTACTACATAAATACTAGTTATACTATTAAATACTAGTTGTTATTAGCACAGTAAGTAGGGGTAAAATGTAAAAGGGTGAGTGAACAGGACAGCTAGTTATTGCTCTTTGGCTGGCCTTTACCCTTATGCTCACGGTGTTCACAGCCACCTACTTCTTAGGGAGACTTTTTTGTTTTCTTTAATTTTTTCTTGAGTGGGAGGGGATAGCAAGTTCAAGCCTTCTCCAGACAATCAAAGGCTGATCATTTTAAATGCCTAAGGTAGCTGCCTCTGAGCAGAGTCTTCCCCATTGTAGGACTGCTATTAGCTCTAGTCTGCCTAGAATTTAATCAAAATTTTGCCAAGGAGTTGTTGTTGTGTTTGTCTGTTCTTAAAGAGAACCATAACATCAGGGGGATGATGACATGACTTGCACTTGACTTTGATTTAAGCGAGGGAGAGCTGTGCAAGGTCACCAGCCTTACTTTCTCCTCCAGAGCTATCTGGGTCCAGTGACCAGATATTCATCAGGATGAATGGACATGGCCCAGGATGCAGTGGGAGAGACCCTGGCCCTTTCAAGCTAAGGTCTTTTCAGGTTACCTCACAGCTTTAATAAACTCTATCCCCCTCCTCTCATATTTTACACCTATTTGCCCCCCTCTTTTGTTGACATTTTCCAAGAGGAACACACAAATAATTCAATAAACAATTACATTGTCTTAAAGCAGTGGTTCTCAAACTTCCTAATGCCGCAACCCTTTAATACTCGTATGTGGGAGTATCAGCATGTAGGTGGACCCACCTAAAGGAGCGGTATCTCGGTTCCTAAGACCATTGGAAATATATGTTTTCTGATGGTCTTAGGTGACCCCGGTGACCCCTGTGAAAGGGTCATGACCCACAAGTTGAGAACCACTGTCATAAAGGAACAAGTTTCTTTTGAAACAAATGCAAAAGAGAAAGCAAATAAACTCTTAAAGAACAAAGACTGACAGAGAAAATGAGAGCACATAAACAAGGCAGAAGATGGCAGAGTATTAATTCACCTGGTTCTGTCTCTGCAACACAACAGTCACAGTATTCTGCAGCAGTTCTATTAGGTTTACACTAAGCCATGACCATAGTCTTGCAAAGTCTGGCTACAATGTCCTCCTCTCATCCCTCCCCAGTGTGGTACAACCAAAGCTGCTTGATCAAGGTGGCTTCAGTAGTCAGCAACAATCTTCTACCTCTCCAACCCCTTGTGTCTGCACTGACTGTACTTGGAAGAGCCCCTCATCTCACACCTCTCACCATATTCAAGTTCTACCCACTTCCTTAGGCTGAGAAAAAGAAAGACAGTCCTTTCACAAATAGTTCTAAACCCTTTGGCTCTTGGGTAAAAGAACATTGGAGATTTTTGTCCTAACACAGGGGTGGGGAACCCTCAGCCTTGAGGCCACATGTGACCCTCTAGGTCCTTAAGTGTGGCCCTTTGACTGAATCCAAACTTCACAGAACAAACTCATAGGTATCCATTCCCAGCCTCCACTCTCTAACCCCCTTCAATGGTGTTACATTTAGATCTATTACTCTGTGACCTCACCTTACAGGCTCCAAAAGATAACAAAACCTATTGCTGGAAGCCTATTTGCACAAGATTCTGTTTAGCAGAGATTTATTACTCAATGTTCTATGCCTATGTGGGCGGGGGAGGGGGGAATTGGAGAAAGGTGGAAAGAGAAGAGAGGTGTGTTGTTCTAATTTCCCCCTTTGAAAGAAAAGACATTCAGTCCAGATAGATTATCATCAAGTTCTTGAAGGGAGAGGAGTCTAGGAAGAAGGTTACATGTAGAGGAGCCAGAACATCCATTATGTCCTTATCCCCAGCTTGCTACTGCGGAGATGCCAGGTAATTTTTCTTGGGTCGAGGTGGGATATCTAGCTCCCAGTTGCAGAGCTCATCCACTCTGGGCATTGCCTGATATATTTTCAATTGTATACCTTTTCTGATTTTTGTCTGTTACTGGTTAGTATAAAGCAGTTTATTTTCTACTCATTACTTTTGTTCTTTTTGGTACTGGCATTTAGTAGAAAGTTAAGCCCTGGACATAAGAGTTTGGGGCACTTCCTCCCCATTAAGGGATTGGTGATCAGGAATGCAGCCTGAACCTAGAAATTTTTTCATCTAAATTAACAATACTTACAGGGACAGATGTAGATAGATAATCCTAGCTCAGTACACTTTTTCTGAGAACAGAGTGACCAGCCTTTAACTTCAACCTCCTGCTTCTTCTGGCAGGAATCACTTTCTCTCTTGATAAAAAAGTAGGTGAAGGAAACTCTAGAGATATCTATTTGTGTCTCCCTACAAACCACCTCTAAAAAGACTACATACTCTATATGGTCATACCGCACATACCACATCCCTTACAATAACAACAACAAAAATTTTTGAAAGGCAGTGAGAAGACAGGCAGTCTAATGTACTGAGAATGGAGATGTGAATTGCTGCTGCTGTTGCTGTGTCATTTTTCAATTGTGTTTGACTCTTTGTGACCCCTTCTGAGGTTTTCTTAGCAAAGATACTGGAATGGTTTGCCATTTCCTTCTCCAGCTCATTTTACAGATGAGGAAACTGAGGCAAATAGGGTTAAGTGACTTGCCCGGGGTCACACAACTAGATTTGAACTCAGGAAGATGAGTTCCTCTGATTCCAGGCCCAGCACTCTATACACTGTGCCACCAGATATAAATAAAATGTTTTTAGAAAACATTTTGAAAGTATACTTAAAATGTCACAAGACTCTATCTACCCTTTGATCCCACAGCACTATCCTTCAAATACCACAAGAAAGTAAAAGAAAGATCTCATATGTTTAAAAAGTATACATAGCCTCTCTTCTTATAAACTTGAAGAACTGAAAGGACATGAAGATAAATTATGTTATATTAATATATATGTATGTAGTGTATTATTATGTATTTACATATAAATGAATATAATGGGATATTGAGACATAATAAATGATGAATATGAAGAATTCATAGAAACTTGGGACCACTTGTATGAACTGATGCAGAACTAAAACATGAGAACCAGGAGAATAAGTTGCATAATGGTTGCAACTATGGGAGTGTAGACCTGTAATATCAAGAATTCCTTATTCCACTCATGCTGACAAGTTAGATCCACAGAGAGCTGGCTAGCTTTAGCTTCCCCCCAGGGTTCTAGAAGTACATCTAAAGGGTTGGAGAATCTTTCTAAAGCTATTATCTCAAGCCCCCATTCCCAGGTGTTCCCTCCATACCAATGTCAGTTGTCAATGATTCTGGCTTTAATATCATTTGACAGTGCCATATAGTATCTACTTACTACCATTTAACCAATTAACATCAATTAGCTTTTAGTAAGAACAGAATTACAAAAACATTGTCCCCTCCCAAATGAGTGTTACACTCTCTGGGTCCCTGGGGAGAAACAAGGTTCAAATTTAAAGTGGTTGTTACAAACCATTTGCATCACCACAATCACTTCTGAATGTGGCATCACTGATGGATGGAATTGTTTTTTTGAATATAGTCAGTATTGCAGTTGCTTGTTTGATTCACAGCTGGCCTGAATCCTGAAGTCATATCTTGAACTGTGCCAGAGCCTCACTAAGCACCATTGTGGTAGCTGCAAAAATCTCTGCCAAGGACTCACATTAGTTCTCTGAAGGGCAGGGTGGAAGATGAGATGAAATCTTGGAATTGTTACCCCATCTAACTAGAGAACCTTACAAAGAATTTTATCTAAGGTGAATTCCAGCGCAGGTTTTCACTCAACCAGGTCTGAGCAGAGGTAGACCCTCTTTTATCTAGATTGCTCTATGTGAGTGGTAGTCTCCATAAAAGATAAGTCTCTTTCTCCAAGACTGAGTGATCAGAGTCACAGACCCTAGCCCTTCATTAGAATAGCCCCACCTCTCATTATAATATTCATTCTCATTACTTGTTAACCAATTAAAGTTGATTACCACCCTCAGGAACACCCATTCTTCCAAGCATTGAGTGGGTTCTCTGAGGGTTCTTTGGCATCCAAGAGTACCACTGATTCCTTTTACTAATTATATGTTAGCATGATTAATAAAATTATCTAATTAACCTGAAATTATGTTTCTTAAACTTTTTATATGTCACAAGTGGACCCCTAGTGGCTCTTCTGACCTTCTGAATTTCACAAGGTTGATAAGTCTCACAAGATTGATAAGGATTACTTCACCTAAGAGCAGAAAAGAATAGTCACAATAGAGACCAAAACAATATAGGCACAGTTATGTTCCAGGCCACTATAAAAAATACATGATTATTAATTCTCAAATATTCAGTTAAAATGAGAAGTAAAATCAATTGTACTATATAACCATTTTTAGTTTTTAACAGCACTTTAATTTAAACAAAGTGTAGAAAATATTTTAAAATAAATGTTCTTTTACAATAAAATCTAAGAGCTAGAAAAAATGTGAGGTGAAAATATTTTATATTTCTAAAGTTGAAAGCAAACTTTCAACTGAATATTAGAAACAAGCTTTATTTCTCAAACTAATCTGAAAGTTTAGTTTTCCCATCTATATAAAGAATAATTGCAGCTTGGGCAAGATGTATGTTTTGTTCCAAATATAAAAAGAATATAAAATTATTGCATTTTCATTTTTTTTAATTCAAGTCAATAAGCGTTGGAATAATCCTGCAAGGCAAAAGGCTTTTACTTGAAAATGAGGCTGTCTAGGACACAAACATACCTCAAGACACAAATATAACTCTTCTCAAAAATGTAGGGGAGTGGAGGGGAGAACAATTTCCATATTAAGACATCACCTCCTCACAACAATATGCTCGAGTTTGTTATACCAAAATATTTTTCTGTCATTATAAATGACTGTTAAGAACTGATAAAATGGATGGTTCTGAATAATATATGCAATAGCCAGTTCACACGATTACATAACAATATTACTTCAATGCTTCCGGGATTTGTGGAATCATTTGTCAAGTGCAAGGCAATAGCTCAAAAAAACAAAACAAAACATGAAATGCTCAAACTTAGAGACATCTCTATCCCAAATATTCATATTGACTATTTGTACCCAACCTGTGGTAGAGCCTCCCAAGCTTATATTGGTCTGATCAGCCAGTCAGACACACTGTGAGTTCATCGTGGTGTCATTTTGGTCCTCTTTGAGTACAAAGGACAACAAAAGAGATTCTAAAAATAACCCCTCTGATACCTTAGAAAAAATCCTTTATAAGTTATGGAAGAAAAGGAAGGTGGCCTAGCCATAGCAGATCTAAATTATATTATAAAGAAATAATCATCAAAACTATTTGGTAATAGCTAAGAAATAGAGTGGTGGATCAGTGGAATAGATAAGATACACAAGACACAGCAGTCAATGACTATAGTAATCTACTGTTTGATAAACCCAAAGACACCAGCTTCTGGGATAAGAACTCATTATTTGACAAAAATTGCTGGGAAAACTGGAAAATAATATGGCAGAAACTAGACATGGACCAATATCTCACATCATCAAGATAAGGTCAAAATGGGTACATGATTTAGACATATAGGGAAATAGCAAATTAGGAGAGCAAGGAATAGTTTACCTGTCAGATCTATGGAGAAGGGAAGAAATTTATGACCAAGAAATAGAGAACAATATGAAATGAAAAATGGATAATTTTGATTATATCGAATCAAAAAGTTTTTGCACAAACAAAACCAACTCAACCAAGATTAGAAGGAAAGAAACAATTTTTCCAGCCATTGTCACTGATAAAGGCCTCATTTCTCAAATATATGGAGAACTGCATCAAATTTATAAGAACACAAGTCATTCCTGAATTGATAAATGGTCAAAGGATATGAACAGGAAGTTTTCAGATGAAGAAATTAAAGCTACCCATAGTCATATGAAAAAATGCTCTAAATCACTATTGGTTAGAGAAATGTAAATTAAAACAACTCCCAGGTGCCACTTCACACATATCAGATTAGCTAATATGACAGAAAAGGAAAATGATAAATGTTGAAGAAGATTAGGAAAATTGGGACACTAATGCATTATTGGTGGAGTTGTGAACTGATCCAACCATTCTAGAGATATGCCCAAAGGGCAATTAAACTGTGCATATCCTTTGACCCAGCAATACCACTACTAGGTCTGTATTCCAAAGGGACCATAAAAAAGTTTGGACCTACATGTGCAAAAATATTTATAGCAGCCCTTTTGTGGTGGCAAAGAATTGGGAATTGAGGGGATACTTATCAATTGGGAAATGGCTAAATAAGCTGTGGTATATGAATGTAATGGGATACTATTGTGCTATAAGAAATGATGAGCAGGCAGATCTCAGAAAAACCTGGAAAGACTTACATGAATTGACTCTGAGTGAAGTGAACAGAACCAGAAGAACATTGTACAGAGTAACAGCATCACTGTACAATGATCAACTGTGACTGACTTAGCATTTCTCAGCAAAACAATATTCCAAAACAATTCCAAAAGACTCATGGTGGAAAATGCTATTCACATCCAGAGAAAGAACTATGGAGTCTGAATGCAGACCACAGCATACTATTTTCACTTTGTTTTCTGTTTTTTGAGGTTTTTCCCTTTTATTTTGTTTCTTCTTTCACAACATGATGTAATGGTAATGTAAATGAGGAAAATCTTTCCCATCCATTAATAGGCCCATGTGACCTGACTGAATGACATGGAAGCCTGAGTCACATGAGTCTATGGTGGGAAGAGCTTGCTGAGGGGGTGGAATAGGAAGGGTAGAACAGAGGCCCAAGAAAGTTGGTCAGAGTACTTAGAGCTGAGGGAGAGAGAGGAAGCAGGCAGCAAGCTGTGAATGTTTGTTTGTGGGAAGGCACTAAGAGGGGGAAGGCTTGGGGATGGCAGTGCCCTCTGCAGTGTTACTGTATATAGATTTCTTTGTTGCTATCATAGATTTGACTTTCTGGTGTTGGGATTCAGCTTTCTGGTGTTTGAATAAATGTTTTGATTCTGTCTTCCATTTGGAGAGTCTGTTATATCTTGTGATTCAAACCTGGGAATACAGCTGCACATTCATAGCAGGTACCATGGGTATTACATTGGTGAATACATGACTAATGTGAAAATATGTTTCCATGATTGCATATGTATAACCTATATCAAATTGTTTATTGTCTTGGGGTGGGGGAGAGGTGGAATGGAAGGGAGGGAGAGAGAAAAAATTTGAAATTCAAGATCTTGTTAAAAATGAATGTTGAAAACTATCTTTACATGTAACTGGAAAAAATAAAATACTATTTACAAAAAAAAATGTTATGGCAGAAAAGTTTTATCACCTATTAAGCAACCTTTTGTTGATACATCATCCCCAAACCTAGGAAGATTAGTCCTTAGACAACAGATATATATAGTCTGTGGCTGGGCCCATAATTGAACTCTTTCTATATTTGAAGGATCTGTTCGTCTCCATTGGCATAGCCTGTGAGAACCCACACCCACATTCATAGCATGATGAAGCACCAGAAGTAATCAGCGGGAGATATATTTGTTTATGTATACCTTTTGTTCATGTATACCATTTATTTGTGTATACCTTTAAGTCCTTTTTGTCTTATGCTGTTCCTGTGGTGAAAGATAAAAATGTGTTCCCATACCCCATATACATATTGTAATCCCTCCTTGTGGGAAGATATTTACTCACATTTGGGAAAATCCTAGTCATGAATTTTGTGTGTTTATATGTTTGTTCTTACTATTTCTTAAAAGTAAATATCTGTTTATAAAGGCTAATTGAAATTAAGTGGCTAAATGGAACTAGAGTGCTACTTACCAACACCTAAGAGAATAAGAAAAAGACATAAAAACAGTGGGTAGTCTATAAACTCCTCAAGATAAGGCCATTCTTTCAATAAATGCTCTGTTCTTCAAAATATCCAGCACAACATTCTGCCCACAACAAATACTTGATAAATATTTATTGGCTTTTTAATTAAAGAAATTTAGAAATCATGTGGTCCAATTCATTCATCCAAATGAAATGGCTTGGCTACTACGTACTAACAAAGCTAAAACAAAAAATCTAGGTGTCTTGATTTCACAAACTAGTCATAATTTCTTAAATTCTGAAACTTTGACTATTGATATCTATGAAAGAGTCCTATCCTCAGGCAACCTGAGGCTTGGACTGTGCTTCTGGAGAATCAGCGATCACTTACAACTAGCATTCACTCCCCTCTAACAGTCCATCACTGGTCCTGGAAAGGTTGGGGGTCCAACTCTAGCACCTCTTAGAGATGGAGTTTAAAGGTCTAAGCAGTTCTATGTTTCTGTCCTTAATATAGGTTAATTACAGGCCTATACATCTATATAGTATTAATCTATCTTCCATCTTAAAGGCAATGTAATCACCAGTACATAGACATTATCATGAATACATAGTGGCTTAATTCCAATTTACATAATTCTTATTCTGAGAGAAATTGTTATCAATAACCAATGATTTGGGGATATCCAGAGTTCCCCCTTTTTCTAATGTCTTCATTTCAAAGTTCAGTCTCTGAAGGACATTACTGATAATGACATTGAAATAACTCTCTCCTCAATCTTGTTCAGACCGCATCCAACCTTACAATGAATTTAATATAAGGGGGGAAGCCCATTGTGCTCACACAGGTTTAGGTGGGGATAAATTCTTTGATTAGATTAACCAAGATTGGACAATTTAGAAGTATATCTCCTAGACCTTCATTAGAATTGGTCCACCTCCTTTATGACCAAAGAAGAGTTGGAAAGCATTATAAAATGCAAAATGGATAATCTTGATTACATTAAATTGAAAAGTTTCTGTACAAAGACAATGTAACCAAGATTAAGAGGGAAGTCGGAAATTGGGAAAGAATATTTACAACCTGATAAAGGCCACATTTCTAAAATATACAGGGAATTAAGTAAAATCTATAAGAATACAAGTCATTCTCCAATTGATAAATGGTCAAAGGATATGAACAGGCAATTTTCAGAGGTAGAAATTAAAGA
>CM053591.1:48410296-48455364 GCA_028646515.1 Pseudochirops corinnae | reverse complement strand
GCCTCAGGATGGAAGGAGATATCTAAACTTAGAGAAAGATATAGAAAGACTATAGTTTAGATGGAGACTGAAGCAAAACACACTATCGTTCTCTTTCGTGTCTGGTTTTGCTTTTTTTTCTTTTCCCAGTGATCACTCATTGGTTACAACTCTTCTATATAACCAAACTATTGTACAGTGTGAAAGTATTTGCAGATCTTATACATGATTGCATGCCACCATGGGGGGGGTGGGGAAGGGAGGGGAGAAAATCTGAAACTCAAGTGAATGTGGAACTGAATCTTGTAAATTAAAAGTAAATAAACAAGTCATTTAAAAGAAAAAAAAAGAAATGAGAGATATGGAGCACAGAATTGGAAAAATGATCAAAACTTAACAGTAGGTGTACATAAACTTACTGTAGAAATAAACTTCCTAAAAATGAGAATGAACCAAATGAAAATTAATGACTTCAGGTGACAGTAAGAATTCTTAAAACAAAATTGAAAGAATGAGAAAATAGAAGCAAGTATAAGATATCTCCTACCAAAAACAGCTGACTTGAAAAACAGATCAGGAAGAGAGAGCTTAAGAATCACAGGATTATCTGGATATTCTATTTAAAAAATATTGAAGAAGATTGCCAGCCCCCTTCTGGGTTCTTTCCAGCCTTCTCTGCCCTTCTTTTTCTTTTACCTTCTTTCTTCTCTATACTCTCTCGCTTGGTGACTTTATCAACTCCTATGGGTTCAACTGCCATCTCTATGAAGATGACTCCTAGATCTATACATTCAGTCCCTTTCTCTCTCCTGAGTTAATATCATCAACTACCTACTAGACACATCAACCACATCACATAGACATCTTATACTCAATAGGCATCTAGGTGGTACAGTAGGTAGTTCACTGGGCCTGGAGTTAGGAAAATGTGAGTTCAAATCTGGCCTTAGACACTTACTGTGTGACTCTGATTCAACTAAAATGGGCATAATAACAGCACCTACACTGCAGGGTTGTTGTGAGGATCAAATGAAATAATATTTGTAAAAAAATTCTTAGCACAGTGTCCTCGTACACAGTCAATACCATATAAGTGATTATTCCCTTCTCTCTCTCTCTCCCCCTCCCCATATGTACAATAGAGAACTCATTATCCTTCCCCTCAAACCTATCCCTCCTCTTCTGAACTTTCCTATTTCTGTAGAGGACTATCACCATTTCAGTTGTCATGGTTTTATATTCTTGGTATCGTCTTTGACTTCTTACTTTGCATACAAAATCACTTGCCAAATCTCACCATTTCTATGGCATTATACCATTTTTACCTCCACAGAATCTCTCACATCTTTCCCCTTCTCATTACTCATACAGACTACCTGACCTTAGGTCCTAATCACTTATACTATTGCAATGACCCCCGTTAATTGGTTCTCCCACCTTATTCCTTCTCATTCCAATCTATCCCCCCACACCGCTGCCAACAGTGATTTTCTTTTCTTTTTTTTTTTATCAGTTAATTGTTGTTTATTCAGTATTTAAGGTTAGTATGACACTTGAGGAATTGGTTGCATATTTTTTATATGTACATATGCAGATTTTTTAATATAACATGGAAATTTACAACTATGTGTGTGTGTGTGTGTGTGTGTGTGTGTGTGTGTGTATGTATGTATATATGCAAAATCAGGTCCTCTGAAAAGATGATACATGGGGTCCTGCCGCAGAGCCCCAAATGGAGGGGGGCACAAAGGTAATCAATGCATCAGTAAAGAATTACTGTTATATGGTGTTTTGCATCTAGGAGTGTTGTCTTCTAGACCTACTGGAAGCTGTAGCACCTACATATAAGGCAAGTAGTTTATATACCTGTGGGGAGCTGACTCTGCTTGACACCAACTACTGAGATTATACAAGCCATATCCAGCATCATACACAAACAAAACAGGGTTTAACAAATAGTCACATTGTACTAGAGTATGTCCACAGGTTTTACATTTCCGATGTTCAATCACTAATAGAGGAAGGATTTGACCTATTTGAAAAGCGCATCATACATAACCTCTTAACCACTGTCATGTTCTCTTGATGGCAGCACGTGAAAAGGTTCTAAAATTGCAGCTCTTTTTGGATTCCTCAAAGAGTATGTGCGCTCTTCTTTAAATGGCTCTCCTCCTCTGGATTCAGATTTACCTTCACCACATCTGAAATGCCATTCTGCCCCAAGATACATGGGACAGTAAGAAGGACATCCTCATTAATGCCATATAGGCCCTTAATCATGGTGGAAATTGGATGCATTCTCCTAAGATTCTTCATAATGCTTTCTGCCAGGCAAGCCAGTCGCCCAGGAAGTGTAGCCCTTCAGCTTGATCACTTCATAAACACTTCCAAGCACCTGTTTATGAGCATCTTTCCAAATCTCTGAATCAGCATCAGTTCCCAAAGGAGGATGAAGATTCTTCAGAAACACACCCGCAACATTCACACCACTCCACATCAGGAACACTAGAGTCTTCATGTTCCCCAAGGACGCATCCATGACAATTTGAAGAATGGACACCAAGTCTTTCCCTCATTAGGTAATGGAAACAGGCAGAATCCAGATTGCAACCACTTCCAACAACACAGTTTTTAGGAAAGCCACTTGACTTCCAGGCTACATATGTCAAAATATTCACTGTATTGGAAACTATAAGCAGCTTGCAATTAGGGCTGTATTTAACAGTATTGGGAATGATGAATTTAAAGATATTCACATTATGCTGGACCAAATTAAGATGACTTGCTCCCTCCTGCTAATGTGCCCCAGTGGCAACAATGACTAGTTTTGAGTTTGTAGTCACACTGTAGTCTTTGCCAGAAATAACCTTTGGTGTTTTGAGGAAAATGCTGCCATATTGTAGATCCATCATCTCTCCCTTTATTTTGTCTTCTATTACATCAGCTAGGACAAGTTCATCAGCCACATCCTTTGTTAAGATACTGATGGCACATGCCATGCCAACTACACCAACCCCAACAACAGTGATCTTGTTCTGGGGAACCTGGTCTTCCTTTAGGACATTCACAATCAGCTGATCCTTTACAGTAGATGCCATTTTGGGGGATATCTGAGCTTGAGATTGCTGGTCAGGCTGTGAAAGTTCTGAGTTAGATGTGCAACTGCTGCTCCCAGACTCACACCCATGAGTGATTTGCTTAAAGCGGAGGTTGGACTACAATACTCTCTTGAGACAACAAAATTTAAAAGTTCCCTATTGTCTCTAGGATAACATATAAATTCCTCTTTCTTTTAAAATCCTTTTAACAAGGATACTCCAGCCTATTTTTCAAGGTTTATTATATATTATTCCCTAAACTGAACTCTACTATGTAAAAAAATTCCCTTTCTTGCTATTCCACAAACATGATTATATCTCCTGTTGATGTGCCTTCACGTAAGTTTCTACATGAAGCCATTTCTGATTCCTTTCTCCCTATGCAACCCATAGTTATTTTGTATTTATTCTATACAGAGACAGTACGGATGGAGAGTCTCCTAAATTGAAAAAAAAAAATCAAAATTGCTGGTCCTGCTGTTTATTGATGTAAAAAACAATAAAACAAAGACAAAATTATTTACAATACATCAGCTATAAGAAAGATCACAGCTAAAACCACCTTAAATCACCACCACAACTGCTGACTTTCCAATTCTGGAAATGCAATCCCACTATATAACTTCTAGGATAACAAATTATTTTCTCAAGAAACCTCTCTGTTTCTTCACTAGATGAGAGTTAAGTTCCATTTTCTCAGAAAATAAGTTCTCTTAGACCTTTGCTTCTGTCTTTTCTTCTCAGCAATCACAATATATTCTGTCCCTCCAGAAGAAAAGTTAAATTTTCAGTCTAATCTACAGACTTCTTTTTTTTGGTCTTTTTTTGGAGGGGGGAAGGCAGGACAATTGGGGTTAAGTGACTTGCCCAAGGTCAGACAATTGGTAAGTGGTACTGTCTGAGACCGAAACTAAGGTCCTTCTGACTCCAGGGCTCTATTCACTGCACCATCTAGCTGCCCCTAATCTACAAACTTCTTATGGAATGTGTTAAGGTGATACTGTAAAAATATCTATAGTCTCTGTGGAAGAGGCTATTGAAATTTGTGTTTCAGTGGGTTTCCTATGAAATGTAAGCTTCTTGAGAGCAGAACCTTCTATTTTTCTCCTAGGTCATAGTAGATGCTTAATAGAAACTTGTTTATTGATTAAAATGGTGCATCTGATGACCCAAAGGTTTTGGAAAAACACATTTTATGAACCAATACAAGTGATAAATTGAAGTCTTATTGTATAAAACACTATTCTCAAGATTCACAACGAAGGAAAGTTCTAAATAGATAAGACTGTACTATAATGAATTCTTTCTGGCACTTAAGGTAACCAAGGCTCTTTTGAAAAGGACGTTATTACAAAGTTAAGTTATTGTTTCTATGGTATTTTACTTGTAATTTAAACTGAAGTTCACAGACTGATGAATGCATGGAAATAAATGGACGTTGTATTGTGAAAATGCCTAAATAAAATATTTTATCTTGAGTAGTCTTATATAGTGTTATTGAAGTTAAAGCCATGGAGAAGTAATATAAATTAAGGGCCTGAAATCACCCAGGAAAGATTCATAATCCAAATATTCCCTGCAATCTGCTTCTGCAGCAGTTCAGTGCGACAAATTATTTGAAAGCTATCTACTTGCAGAGAGAGGAAAAAAAAAAAAACCAAACCCTTGACACCACATATTCCATCAAGCATATTTCTTCTTACTCTCCTTCAGTAGGGGTGGTATAATTGAGTAGAATACTCCATATCCATGTAGGAAAAAAAAAAAAGTTCCCACAATTTAGCATCAGTGAACATTAATCTCTAGAAAATGCAAATTGATCCAACCTTTTGTCAAAATCTTGTAGCCAAGCTGTCATATTTTACATAAATAAATACAGAAGACCTCTTAGCGAAAAGTAAAGGAAGGGAGGGAAGGGTGTGCGGTGGGGTTGCTGATTCTATGGTTTTGGAAGAGGTTTCCCGGTTAGAGGAGGGGCCAAAAAAAAAATCAATAGCGCAGGGGATGGATGTAAAAGAGACACATGCAGTGAGCAGAAGCAACAGCTGACCTCCCAGACAGAAGCGCTAGCCCACCCTCTCCCACACAAAGACCGGGGCGTTGGGGCGCGCGCG
The DNA here is from genome assembly GCA_028646515.1 of Pseudochirops corinnae. Lineage (NCBI taxonomy): Eukaryota > Metazoa > Chordata > Mammalia > Diprotodontia > Pseudocheiridae > Pseudochirops > Pseudochirops corinnae. Next base: position 48,450,173 of record CM053591.1, on the reverse strand, counting down.
CGAGACCCATGACTGAAGCCCTGGCTTAATCCTCACTTTACGAACAGAAACGAGAGCCTCGTACTTGTCTACTCCATATACCTACCTCCACTTACCCGCTCCCCCTCCATTCTCCCCACACATTCACAGAGAAAAGGTGGGTAGATGAGTAAGTGAAGAGGGAGTTACAGTTCTTTGTCTAAGAAATGTGAAAGACTGCAGAAGGACCCTGGGGTGTGCGAAAGCAACTGTGACTTGAGTAAAGGAAGACAAATAGCAAAAGAAAGGAGGGCAGAAAGCTCGGAGATCAGGCTGGAAGCAGGAGAAAGAGCCAGAGGGACCGTGGAACCTCTTGCTTACAAGAGGACACTTGCACCTGAGGCAGCAGCCTGCACCTGGCTTCACTGCTGAGGGTGCGCGGCGTATGTGGGTGTGTCCCTCGGATTGTTCCTGGACCCTACAGCCTCCCCAGACGCGATGAACGGGATGATCAGTATCCTTCTGGGTGCTATGCTGCTCTGGGGCCAGGGCGGCTTCTCCCGGAGGGTCGTCAGTGGTGAGTAAGGGGAAACCAAGAAAGGAAAATGGTTGGAAGGAGAGTCACAGTAGTTTGAACTACTTATTGCCTGATACATTTCTAGGAGAGTGGGAGAGACCTTAAGGAGCCCTTGCTTGGGAACTTTGTTACCCTAAGTAGTTGGTTGGTTGTTGATTGTTTTTGGTTACGACCCAGAGATAAAATTTATACCTGTGGAATTGGAAGTGGAGCTTAGAGTGACAAGAGTTGAGAACACATTGCGCCTCAGCCTCCCTCTCCCCTGCTCCATCTCACAGACAGACAGACAGACAGACAGACACACACACACACACACACTATTCAAGCACTGCATGGAAACCTAGACTTACTGGACCATATCATTCATTTATCAGGAAAACGAATCTCAGGGAAATGGAGTGACTTGTCTAAGTTTGCAAAGATCAATCAGCTGTTTAATCAGCTCTTAAGCTAGGCCTTTATAAAGGACAAACAGGCTATTAACTCCATTGCTACTAATAACTATCATAAAAATTTGCTGAATCTTCAAAATATACTTCTTTAAAACCTAGTTACTAATCAGTCAGCTGCCTCCAACTTTTTAGTCTTTTTGTAATATGAGATTGAAATATACTTTGAAAGATAATTAAATTAATTTAGTTTTCTGTGTATCTCCTCACCTGCATTTTTGGAAAAGAGATCATTCGGTGCTATTTATGAAATGAGTGTATCCTACACAAGAGTGTTCCTTGAAGCTGTAATTTAGGAATTATCCTAAATACTCTTTTCTCATTGAAAACGGTTGAAATTTAGAATCCTCTCTGTATGTTTCTGGACTACTCCAATAGGAAAAAGGTGGAAAGATTGTGAAGATGGACAAATTATTCATTTCAGGGACAGGGCTTTTAAGGGGACAGAGGCATCAGAATTGTAGAGGATGAGGATGTCCCTGGAAAGAATAACACCTGATGATCTTTGATTCTTCGTCCTAGACATTGAAAAAGATTGCTTAGACTTTCCCTCCTGTTGTTTCTCCGTAGTCCCAAAGGAGGCAGATTTCATATGTGAAAAGCAAACAATGAAGAGGATGTCTTTTCACAAATGAGTCTCCACATCTCCAGGGCATGGCCAGTTCTCTGTGACTTTTCAAGGTGTGCCCAGGCGTGCTTTTGACTCCATGAAGTGAAAATGAATCAGGCTCTTCAATGCTCAGCTATTTACCCTTTTTTCTCTTCCCCTCTCTTCCCCACATGGCTTTTCTATTTCTTGACAGTTTAAACCTTGTTATTCTGAGAGCTCTGCTTAGTCTCCACCTTCTCTTTCACCAAATCCCCCTCTCTCCCCCTCCCACTCTGTGCGGCCACTTAGAACCTGGAAGGCTAGAATGCAGACTGCAATAATGATGCAGCTCTGACTCTGGGCCTCTGCAGATAGGAAGCTTCTTTCTAAGAGGAACAAGCAAACAAACACAACATATGATGTAAAATGAGGGTTTTGAGGTATTCTTATTTAGTAGAAATTCTTGCTTCTGAAGTAGAAAAAATAGTTTATGTTCCTTTCAGTATTCTGATAGTCTCAGAAATTCCTACATACCATTAACTCAAACATAGAGGAATTTCAAATCCTCATTAGTGGGCAGAGCAATCACACTAGCAAAATGGTGAGTTCTTGAAATAGGATCTTGAAATATTGAAGAGGTATTCATTTAAATATTTAAATCTAAGACTTTCTTTTAAAAATAATGTTATGATTGATTGAGACCCTATTTTATATATCATTTGTTTTCCTTTCCCTTTTCTCTCTTCTGTCTTCCCCTCCCCTCCTTTTTCTGTAAGAAATAAGCCTCTTGAGAGAGAGAGAGAGACACACAGAGAGAGACAGAGAGAGAGAGAGAGAGACAGAGAGACAGAGAGAGAGAGAATTGATTAACAGGTCATAGAATGACTGAAGGACAATAGGAAATCTCTGTGGGAAGGTCTTTAGAAACTGGATAGATTCTCTTTTATTTCTGTAGTTTCTATCCAAAGTCAGGGAATGGAGTAGTTATACTAAAGTCTCTCTTGAATCTTAAGACACAGTACCAGCATTTGGTACTTGATTTGGGGTGAATGTATTTTAAGGGTGATAATTTGTTTTTTCAACTGGTAAGCCAACAAGTATGAATTCTTCTCTAATGAATCTTAAAAAGAAAAACTGCTTAATAGGTGAAAGTTGCAATCTGGCTCATATACAGGAGTACTATTTATTTATTTATTTGTTTTTTTCTTTAAGGAAAAAAAATTTTATTGGTACTTTTTGTTGTTAACATACATTCCCCAATATATCTCTCCTCCCTTTAAGAAAGAATAGAAATACAGAGAAAAAAGTTTCAAATCTAGGCAACATATCATCCAGTCAGGAGTACTATTTAGAATAGTTCAAATCAATTTATCAAATCAAATTATATAGAATAATTCAAATCAATTTAACAAATGTTTATTAAGATAATTTATTCTTTTATGCAGGAGACACATAAAATGTATATATTTAGGGGGCAGAAAATTTACAGGTAGGATCCAACTGGGGCAGTATTCTAGTGTCATTATGGTCACAGTTACAATTTTAGAGGTGTAGAAAATGCCACAAGAAACTGGTGGTTTAATCAGCTCTAAAGTTAGGCCTTTATAAAGGATGAACAGAGTGTTACCTCCACTGTTACTAATAATAGTCATAAAAATTTACTGAATCTTCAAAACACACTTCTTAAAAACCTAGTTCCTAATCAGCTGCCTTCAACTTTTTAGACTCTTTATAATATGAGATTGAAATACACTTTGAAATATAATTAAGTTAATTTAGTTTTGGAAAAAAATCATATTGTGCTATTTATGAAATGATTGTATCCTACATAAGAGTGTTCCTTGAAGTTGTAATTTATCTTAATAAGCATTTATATTACTCTTTGCTAATTGAAAACAGTTGAAATTTAGAGTCCTTTCTGAATATATGGGGATTTAAAATTTGACAGCTTGGTGAAGTGACCTCAGAGTCAAAGAAATCTGTATTCAAATCTAGCCTCTGACATCCATTTCACTTCTTGGTCTTCCAGGCAGCTCCCAAAGACCTAAAGTTGCTGATATACATTTGTAGAGGAACTTTCTCACTGGTTGTTCTTCATATTTAATTCACAGGTCTAGTTTAAGAAACAACAACAAAACCAAAATGTTTAAGAGAGCTTGGACATAGATTTTTTTTTGTAAAAATTTTTTTGTAAAAATGGAAATACTTAATTGATTTTCATACCCTTTTAGCAGTTTTTCTTTTGTTCTGTTATGTGGTTTTAGAATTTCCAAAGGAGAAATGGTTAAATTAAAAACAGAATATTATAAAGCAATACTTACAAAATTTTACTTTACACGATACATTAAAATTATTACTAAAGACCTTTTGCATTATTTCCTTGTGGAACATTGATAGGCATCTTACGGGTGACATCTGGAAATCTAATTAATTGAGCATGAGATATTTGATTTGGCATAAATGATGTTTACTTAATGTTAAAACAATGATTAAGTAATGCATTTCTCCCATACACTTTAGTGGCCTCAGGCCATAAAATATTCAAATAGCATAACCATTTGTGATAGTAACATATCTGTTACGTCCATTTTGGGATATTACTTTTTCCCAAAATACAGATAGCATCTTTTGCCAAAATAGCATTCATAAACTTAAGCTGTCCCACGTGATTTGGGAAAGTGAGGAGAAAGGGAAGCAGTATTTGATTCACTGGCTATATGGACAAGATGTTCTACTTGGATTGGGCAAGTAGGCAATCTTTTTCATGACACAAAGGTACCATTTATTAATTTATTGCTCCCTAGCTTAGCTACCTGAAACAGACTCTGTGAAGATATATCATTTTTCACTTTAGACAGTTTATTTGGGGGAAAATATGAAACATGATGTAATATGAAACATGATGAAACATAAACTTATGTTTCAACAAGGAAACGGATGATTACTAACAGGAAAAAAAATCCAAATATTTACAAAATATTTACAAAAAGTCCAAATATTTACAAAAAGTGAAATGTTTTGAGATACTTATATTTTAATAACTAAAATGAGCCACACAACAATTTGAAGTAATTATAGTCTGTTTTATTTATTTACTACATTAAAAAAATTTGTTACCTTAAAAGCATAATTAATTTTTATTAGAAATTATTTTCTAATAATTTTATCATTTTAATTGAAAACAATCCCCTACTCCTGATTTAATAATTTGGAATTTGTATTATTTTAAGGTTAATATTATTTAATATCTCATATTTGTTAATATATCAATATTAACATTTAAACATTTGATAGTATTTAATAGTTCAAATAGGACTGGGTGTGCTCAGGGTGCTATGGGATCTCTGACATAGTGGATAGCAATTTGGCCCTGGAGTCAGAAAGTGCTGGGTCCAGGTTTTGCCTGTGATATATATAGTAGCTATGTGACCATAGACAAGTCACTTAAACTTTTAATATCCTAGCAATTCTCTGAACTCTCAAAGACTATAAATAATGGACTAATGGAAGGATTTTTATCCTGAGATCTCACATCAATGAAATAATAGATTTGGATAATATAAAGGAAATCAGTTAAGATTGACTTTAATATGTGAATAACAAAGAAAAAATAGATAAACATTATTATTGCCAAAAAGTGTTTTATTACTTGTTTTGCTGAGCTTGGGACTATATAGGCTCAGGGACTGCGTAAATCTAGAATTTACTTCCAAAAGTTAATAATTAATGTCATACTGGTATAGATACATATACATTAACTATATAGGCAACAGTATGAAACCATTAAATTCATTAAGTAAAAGAACTATAAGGTATTTATATCACATGAAAATATGAATCCAGGGAGAATCAAAATTCTGGTTTTCCCCTTTTTATGTTTTAAATACATGTAGCTGTGTTTTACAACTTTAAAGAATTGAAGTACTCTATGTAAAGCCTCCATTCTGCCAAAAACATACTTTAGCTTTCACTTATTTTTTAAAATAAGTGAATTGAAATTAATGTTGGTATTAAGAATTTAGGAAAGCACATAGTATGATTGAGATTACTCTAATATCTTACAAAACCACATTTACTAATCCCAGGTCTGAGGACTGAAAAGCAGAACTGCTGACTGTGCTAGTCTATAATGTTATTCCATGACATCATCAAGAGCAAAAAGTGATGACATTGCAGTTTTGAGAGATGCAATTTCTTTAAGTATGTCCCTGGCAAGAAAGGTCCAAATTTTATTAATGACTTACAGTCACTTAACAGACTACACATTAATCACAGCCATTATTTCTTAACTACTTTCCCCCCTGCCATTGTATGGTTTGCTTTTTAAAAAAATTTTTGCTTCTCTGTGTATTCTTATTTTAGAATTGCTCAAATTACTTGATTATTTCCAAAGTCTCATGTTTTAAAATTCTATAATTTAAGACATTTCTACATAAATTATAAAAGACTTTGTAAAATTGTAAGTTTTACAGAATTTTAAAATCTGTACAAAGTCAAAATAAACTGTATTCTTGGAGAAAAACTGATATAGATATTTCCTTCATTTTTGTTTCCACAATTGTGTTTGCATGGCATCAATCACATATTTAAAAGTTTGGCATTTAAGACTCAGTGTGATAGAGAGGAAAACATTGGACTGATAGGAGGTATGAGTCCTAATCTTAGTTTGACACCATAAGTTATTATCACCAGTCCTCAATTGTCTCATTTGTAAAATAAGACATGCGTTACTATGGCTAGAAGGAGCCAGCTGCTGAACTCCCTGAGACTACGTAGCTTCAGCTTCAGTGTAGTCAATTTTGGTTCTAACATCACATACGTTCCTCATGCCATTTTTAAAACCAAAGGTTGGCTAGACTAGCTGTCAGTCCTTTACTCTGTGCTATTTCCAGCATCCCTCTATGGTTCTAACCTCTTCTCCAACCCAGTACGTTTTGTGCAGCCCTTTGTTGCTTTGTCTGAATAGATATGTAATCAGAATAACTGCTAAAGTCTTTTCACAGTCTTAATTCTACTAGAATTTTCTGCAGCTGTTAACACTGACAACTAATCCTCTCTAGTTCTTTATTCCCTCCTTGGCTTCTTTTACTCTGATCTCTCCTGATGTTCCTGTCACCCAAATGATTGTTTTTGTTCAGTCTCATTAGCTGATAAGTGTTGGGGATACAAAGAAAGGTTAAAGCAGTTCCTACTCTCAAGGAATTTACAGTCTGATAGAGAGTGACAGGAAGCAAATATTAATGTACAAACTGTACACATACACACACACGCACACACACACACACGCACACACATGCACACATATTTACAGGATCTATTGAAGAAAATCTCAGCCAGAAGGTCCTAGCAGCAATAAGGAAAGCTTCTTCCATAAAATGGGATTTTAGCTGATATTTGAAGGAACAGGGAAGGAGCGGGGATAGATAGAGATGAAGAGGGAGCAATTCCAGGTGTGGGGAACAGCCAGTAAAAATGCAGAGCCAGGAGATGGAGCATCTTGTTTCAGGAACAGCAAAGAGCTAGAATTATATCTATCGTAACCAGATATTTGCAGTATAGGAACATAACGTTTTTTAGGGAGTCCTTGATAAAAGCTACTTTCTCTGGTCACTCAAGATGGGAAGCAGTTGTTTCCCCAGAGACCAGACACAGAAACAGAAAGAGAACTAGACAAAGAGACAGACAGACAGAGACAGACACAGAGAGAGATCAGTTTGGGTGGGTGGTACCTATTGTGTTCCCATTCGATTCTGGTTCAGAAATCAATACAAAATATTGTCACAGAATACCCGTGTTATTATGAATCAGAGAAAGGCCTCTTCCTTTCACATCATTATGCATTTCCAGAAGCAGGTTGCTTAAACATTCATGTAGGGTTGATACCAGTCAGAGGTCCCTGCACATACTCCCAAGTCTGGGCTCTCATTGACCTAAATAATTGACCTGTTCTACCAGCTCCCTGCAGAGACCAAAGAGAAGAACACTTGGTTGAAACTTCTTGTTCTTGGGTAGCTTGAGAAAGGAAAAGAATTTTTATAAAAGCTTTTATGGTCTTACTGCATGGGACTCATTTGTGTGAGTGAGTATGGAAGAGTAATGGCAGCTTGCCATGAGCAGACATCATCAATATTATGTGTATGGGTCCATCACAGAATCAGAGTTGGACGTGACCATTCCCTGAACATCTAGATCAACTTTTACCTGAACAAGAAGACTCTCTATGACACCCCAAACAAACTATCAGCTAGGTTTCACTTAAAGAACTCCATGACCTCCCAAAGCAACCCATTTGAGAGTTGTGCTAGTTTAGCTATATTGAGCTTAGATCTGTCTGTCTTCAGTCGACATTGTACTGGTTTTGTCTTCTAGGACCAAGCAGAACAAATCTAACCCCACATTCATATGACAGCCTTTTAATTAACTAAAGACAGTTTTAATTCACCTCCTCTTTTCCCTCCCCACCAAAGCCCAAAATAAGTTTTTACGATAAATTATTTTGCATGATCTAGAACAAATCCTTTAGAGAATATACTTCTCACTTTCCTTCATTTCCCCCTCTCTCTCTGGCCCTGAATGACTACTACTTTCCAGCTTCTTACTTTTGTCAAATAAATAAGCCTGCTGGGGGTGGCTAGGTGAACAGTGAATAGAGCACTGGCCCTGGAGTCAGGAGGACCTGAGTTCAAATCCGGTCTCAGACACTTAACACTTACTACCTGTATGACCTTGGGCAAGTCACTTAACCGCAATTGCCCTGCCTTCCCCCATCCAAAACAAATAAGCCTGCTCTAGGCTAGAACTTTGTAATCAGTTACCTTTGTCCATATCTCCTCCTTTCCATTCCCTATATCAAATCTTGGGTGTTCTTTCTTTGAGAATCTATCATCTGTTACTGCCATTCCTTTCCGTTGTCCCCATTCCACTCAAAGTTGTCATTGCCCTCCATCTAGATTATTATAATAGCCTCCTGACTGGAATCTTTATTCCTAATCTTTCCCCAGTCCAGTTTATTCTACATACTAACAACAAAATGATCTCTATGGGACACCATTTTCATCACTTTACTTTCTTTATCAAAAACCTCAAATAGCTACACATTGTCTTTAGAAATAAGCAAACTTTCTTTTTTGACATTCAAAGCCAACCATAACCTAGGTCCTCTATATTTATCCAAATTCATCTCCTCCTGCTTCCCAAGATTATTGTATGTTTTCCTAAACATGCCTTTGTTCATACTCTTTCTAAACATGCTTTTGTCATACTCTTTTTCCAACCTGGAATGCCCTTTTTTTTTTGTCTATTCAAATTCTACCTAGTCTTCTAGAATCAAGTCTCACCTTAATTAAATTTAATGTAACTAAATTAAATTAATATTCATTAAGTGTCTCATATGTGTTAGGAGAACATAAAGTGCTAGGTAAAGGTAGTAAAAAGATTTTAAAAATATAACTTTTTAAATTTTGCTTCCTTTGCTCCTAAGAATCTTACAGTCCAACTAGGGATATGGCATATACACAAATAACATTGAAAAAGAACACCTTAGCATAAAAAAAGGTGCCTGGCACACAGTGGGTGCTTAATGTTGTTGACCATTGATTGATGCAATAAATGCAAACATGTCTGGATATAATGTTTTGTGAAATTTGAGCTAGTTACATATGGGAGGGTTTCATAAAGTCAGTGGCACCTGAGCTGGGCCTTGAAGGTAGAGAATTTCAACAATATAAAATGTGGAAGAACATTCCAGATATGAGGTATAGTAGAGAGGTAGGAGAGGGCAACAAAAAGAAAGGAAGGAAGGAAGAAAGAAAGATGAAAGAAAGAAAGGAAGGAAAGAAGAAAGAAAGAGAAAGAAGGAAAAAAGAAAAAAAATTAGTTGACAACTTTAGCCAATAACGATCCCTTTCCTTTCTAATCTTCAGTATCTCATCTCTATGTCATGTTTTGCATTTGATTGTATTCTGTTTTGTGTTAATGTAGGGGTCTCTTTGAAAGCATAAACTATATCACATGTTGCTTTTGCATTTCTATTGTGTTAACTAGCCTTTTCAGAGTTTTTGTTAAACTTCATTGTTGAATCATCTCACAAATACAGAATATCCCAACATATGAATCATTGCAGTGATTTGTGTAATTTGGTCTACAAGAATTGAAATTCTCAGTAATAGAAAGAGCTTGAGATTTGGATTAAAGACAATTTCAGACCTAGTAGATCTGTTCTCAAAATCTCTTTCCTTTATCTTCCAGACTTGTTTTTGCCTCATTTTTTAAATTAAATTTTCAATTATTTAAGAAAATTAATTTGAGAGGGGTGACAGTTCTCTAAGATAATCAGCTAAGGGATTGTGATGGACTCTTCTTCCTTTCTAAGAAAATCACTAAGCAGTAACTGTTTTCTGTTTGGAAATATGAGAACATTTTTCTTAATAAAGCACCCACAGAAAAGGTCTATATTCTCATCCTTGACCCAGGCAACTTTCACAGATTGTTGTCCACACTGCTATGTTTGTCTTCTGATGCCATGAATGTTTTAGATCCTGGAAGCAGGAAAAACTAATAGGAACCTCATAGCCTATATGAGGAAGCATGACTTCTTTCCAAATGTTGGATAATTGAAGACCAAAGCTTCATGTTAAGAGAAGAAAAAGGGAGGGAGGAAGGGGAAGGAAATAAACTAGGTGGCACAGTGACTAGAGCACTGGGCTTGGAACCAGAAAAATTTATTTTCGTGAGTTCATATTTAGCTTTAGACACTTACTGTGACCCTGCACAAGTCACTTAACCCTGTTTGCCTTGGTTTCATCATCTGTAAAATGAGCTGGCAAACCACTCCTGTATCTCTGCCAAGAAAACCCCAAGTGGGGTCACAGAGAGTTGGACATGGTTGAAAACATATTATGTCCCATAAAAGACTATAAAAATAGTGAATATTAAATATGACCATTTAAGCAAAATAATAAACAGAAACTGGATACATTCTAAAATGAGAATGAATACTGTTAACCAGAAATCATGATTTAGGAGACATGTGTTGAAACTGGATTTATTACAAGAGAAATAACATGTATGTGGAACTCCTATATACGTTCAAGATATTCACAATCCAAGCAGAAACTTGCATATTTATGAATTACAACAACGGGAGAGGGGTAGTGGAAAGCAATCCCCTCCCAAATGGGAATGGCATGGGAGGGGAAGGGAGCTGTAGGGGTGGGGAAAGGATTAATCCCCTCCTAAAGGGAACTAAAAATATGAAAGAAAGGGAGGCAGAACGTGAGTAAGTAGGATGGCAAAAGCAACTTTCTTTTGCCTTGGGAACAGCTAGACCAGGGGTGGGGAATGTATGGCCTCGAAATCACATGTGGCCCTCTAGGTCCTCAAGTGTGTTCCTTTGACTGAATCGAAACTTCACAGAACAAATTCAGTTAATGAAAGGGTAAAAGAATAAAACTATAAAATAATAATAAAAGGACAAAATAAGTCTATGCTAGACTACAAAGATATGATGATCTGCTTATTTGTAAGAGTATACACTATGGTCTGGTGCAAACTCACTGATCACTGTTTTGACTCCCAAGGACACACAGGCATTCCAGCTTGGGGTGCGTAAACAACAAATTGTCAGCTCCTTGACATGTTCAGGGCCTCCTGCATATTCTAGGTCCAGTGTTTCTGGAAAATATTGCAATTCAAGAAGACAAGTTAAGTTGGATTTAGGGTAACAGTGTGTGTGTAGACACACACACATCTATATACACAGATTTGTGTATATATGTGTGTATGCATATATATATGTATATACATTTGTGTGTGTATACACAAACATATAATAAACATATTATCTATCTTTCTATCTAAGTTTATTTAAGAGTAAATGAACTCTTCATCTCAGGGTGCAGTAGGATATCAGCTTAAACAAAGAGAGAGAACAATCTTACTCAGGGGTCCTCTCTTATCAGTCTTGAGTTGGATAGAGGTCAAGAAAAGTGACGGGGTCAGCTCCTATACATGTTCACATCTTACAGGACTTGATGCTATAGTCAAAGTCTCTCTCTCTCAACCACCTTGTTGGAGGTCTTTCATCCATATATGTCCCCAAACAACTAAAATAAGTCCCTTAAGCAGATGCACAACATCATGCTTAGCATCCTTTCAAACAATCAGGAGTCATGTTCTTTTTTATGTATATAACACCCAACACCGGGCTGTCTTTCAGGGCATTGCTCAAGAAGGTGTTACAATTATATTTTAATAATATATTACTCATTCCCTTATTTGGTAGATGTTTATGTTCTATGAAATCCTCATGTAATCTCCATGTGCAATCAATAATTTATGAAGTTGGAACAAAATACTGCAGCCTATTAAATCATATTCATAGAGAAAGAACATTGGGTATAGATATTAGGAAACCAAAGTCATGTTCTTAATATTGAAAGCTGCTAAATTTTCACAATTACCTTCAATTAAATATAGACAACATATTTCCAGCTTGTACCAAGGAGTATATTTAGATACTTTGGAAACACATTTTAACTTTTATGGGTTAATTGGGTAGTGCTTGTTTTATAAAGTAACACTAAATTAATATGGTAGTTAACATATTCATACTAGAGTATATTAAAAATTGTAATTAGCTCATCAATTCAGATAACTCTACAAATGTACTTCTTCCTCTCCTCATGGAACTCTTAATTAATTTTGAACATTTTATACAGAATGGACTCTTATTAGAGAGAAAATTTTTGAGTGAATGCATCACTGAATTTTCTACTTGGCTTTAGCTGGATTTCATAACCCTCTCCTTTAATATCTCTAGTGTTGCTTTAATTTTATTTTCATGTTCATTATGTACATTATTTGTTGTTATTAATTTATTATTGTTAATAGCTATTTATTTTCTGCCTCAATACAATTCATTGTACTGTTAGAAATCTTGATTTCTAGACTTTATTCTTGATGGTAGCTTTCACAAGGCAATTCACTTCTTGGAGCACCATTTTCCAATTTAAAAAATTCAATGACATTTTCTTTCAAGTAAATGTTAGAAGATGAATAAGATATTAATAGTAAGACATTAAAAGTGTCACATGGACTAAAATGCTAATTATTTTGATATTTCAGGTATTGTAGATGGAAATAAGTGAAGTTTCCTGTTTCATTTGAACTATTCTACATTTGACACATTTCCTATTAGCAATAACTTTTGAAGTATTTGCCTATCTTTTTATCAAATTTTGTGTTTCGTTAAAGGATTTTTAGATATACTTTGAGTTCAATTTGTGATTTAGGTGCCATCTTTGAACTAAACGATAGCTGATTTCAAATGAGTGCACTTTAAAAAATTTTCTTGAGATTTAATACTGGTTAGAAATTTCAGAGATATATAATTGCATTTAATAAGGTCTCTGATTCAGATGATAATTAATTAAAAATGATCTAAGAGAATTTACCATTAAGACTTCTCAATATTCCTTACATAAACTATTAATTTCTAGCCTGCCTTAGTTCTCTGTGTAGCATTTGTGGATAACTTTCTATATATTTAGTTACATACCCCATTGCTGTTCAAATATAAAGTAAAACTCAATAATTCACCTTAATTCCATGAAAGTCCTGTTTGAAACAATGAAAATAAAAAATTGAAGATTTTTTAAAAAGCATTTCTACTATTTTCAATACATTTGGTAAAAAAAAAAAAGCAGGCTGACAATAATTTCTAGATGAAGATAGAAGAAATAATTTGGCATCGGCATATGGTTTGTTGAGAAATGTATGTTTTTACAGCATTTGTGAGTACTCAAGTAGTTTATTCTAATTTATGCTAAATATCATATTTATTCTCTTCATTCAACATTATTTAAAATAGTTTGCTAAGTCAAGGCATAGTTGACCCTACTACCTTTCTGAAGAATCAGATAGGATTTGACAGGATTTGCTAAATAAGGTGTTTTAGGCACCTTTTCTTTCAAACCTATTCTTTCTTCAGACCTATTCTTTCAAACTTTGTTACTTAGCAGTCATCTAAGACAGGTACATCTACTCTCTTCTTCCCCCACAAAATTATGCATTTTCCATGAAAAACACTGGACCCTAAGTTCTTCAGGTTCAACTTTAGAGTTTTTATTTTAGAGTAGATGATTGATCACAATTTGTCCAACGAAAAATGAAGTAGACATTTGTAGGAAAATGAAGTTATGTTTTATGGTGACAGAAAATCTGTATTAGAGAATCTATAGATTTTCTGTAAACGCTGATGACATGTTTTCCATTCTGATTTGGCTGTCCAGAATTCTCTCTTCTGTCTTCTATTCCAGTGCTTTATTGTCTAATAGCTCCAAGATTTTAATTCATGCCTCTTTCCATTAGATAGATGTTTTGCTACTTTCACTGCTCTGATGATAATAGTATCTGAATGAGTTGTATCAAGACATCTTAAAAAAATGATACAGTTTTTAAATGCACATGTTGGTTGGCACCAACATGAGTATTCAGATGAAACTTGCTGGAGGAAAGCAATTTCATAAAACCAGAAAATTGATTTTAAAAAATTATTAAACTTTGTAAAGTGTTTATATTTGGTTCAGTGATATTTTACAGTTTTTAACATGTTTGTGCAATTGATATTGTGTCATTAATCAACCTGCCTACATGTCTTTCAGGTCAGAAGGTGTGTTTTGCAGACTTCAAACATCCCTGTTACAAAATAGCCTATTTTCAGGACTTGTCAAGTCGAGTGGGCTTCCAAGAGGCACGCCAAGCTTGTGAAAGTGATGGTGGAGCCCTTCTCAGTCTTGAAACTGAAACAGAACAGAAGTTAATAGAAAGCATGTTACAAAACCTCACTAAGCCAGACACAGGCATTTCTGATGGTGACTTCTGGATTGGACTTTGGAGAAATGGAGAGGGACAGACGTCAGGTGCTTGTCCAAACCTCTACAAGTGGTCTGATGGAAGCAGTTCGCAGTATCGGTAGGTGTGGGTGTGGGTGCTGAAGGCATGAGTTATTGTTTTAGTGCTTAGTCTTTAAGGGGAAAGCAGATTACCTGTAAAGGTGGGAAAAGTCATCATAATTTCTATGGGTAATATTGCTTTAAAATACTTGTATTGGTGTATATTTTTAGAAACTGGTACACTGATGAACCTTCCTGTGGAAGTGAAGCTTGTGTTGTGATGTACCATCAACCAACTGCCAATCCTGGGCTTGGGGGTCCCTACCTTTACCAGTGGAATGATGACAGATGCAATATGAAGCACAATTTTATCTGCAAGTATGAACCAGGTGGGAAATGTTTTATCAAGGTTTTCATAAACATCACACTCTTGACTGTTCTGTGGAAAAACTTTGCAATTCTTTATAACTTTTCAGATCACTAAAGCAAACTGTGTTTTTTACATTCCAATGTGTGTACTGTAATCCAACATATGACCATGTTGGATTAATGACTAAACGTAGTAATTGTTCAACATCAGGAAGAAAACAAATTCTCGTTCGCGTCAAAAAATCCCCACTAAAACCATGGGACCAAATGAACCTTTCCTTAACATGATAAATGTTATTCACACCAGGAAGATTGAATGAAGAAAATGAGCATTTATTCAATGTTTAATAAATGACAGGCATAATTCTAAGTTCTGGAGATACAAATGAAAAAGCAAAAAAGAATGCTAGCTTCCTATAATTACATTATAGTTGAGGAAGACAAAAGAAAGGGTGGGATGGGGTAGAGTAAGAAGGGTAGGCCAACCTTGGTTCCTCTACAAAATGGAGACTTCAGGAGTAAGTCATCAATGAGAAAAGTGGGGTGGGCCTTGTAGAGGGATATTCCATGGTGAATGGGCCATGGGGATGGGAAACTGTTCCAAGAAGAGGAGACCCTAGGCATTGATCGAAGTTCCAAGATGAGGTAACAGGAGGAATGGTTTTGAAGTCCAGTGGAAGTTAGGAACAGGACTGGGAGGAGAGTGAGCTAATGTTATTTGTGATGGAGATACACTGGAAATGTTTCCAAAAACATCGAATGAAACATAGATGTCCGTTCTTGCTGCTATTTTTTGCTATAATTCTAGAAATGCTACCTATAAAAATGACAAAAATATTGAGAGAATAGAAATAGGTAAAAACAAAGTAAAAATGATCTCTGTTTGCAAATGGTATGAAGCAAAAGGTGAATGGCCTCAAGAGGAAAAAAAATGTAAAAAGTAAGATAGAAGCATTATACTATCTTATATTATAAAGCAATAATCATGAGTTTTTAAAATCTTGATTAAAATAAAATATGGAAAAGTTGATCAGACAAGGGAATCAAGATCCAGAACAAATCCAGCATTTTTTCTAAGTATACAGCAAACCCAAGAAAAGCAACTGCTCATGTTTTGAGGGGAAGGAGAAGCTTTACTATACGTTCTTTTAATATCATTCTCTTTTGTTTTTATTCTACCATTCTGGCATTCACTTTCTTCCACTTTAGTAAATTTTTATTCTAAATATGTAAATCCCTCTTTTGCTTATTTTATTCCCTCCTGCAGTTTTTTTTTTTTTTACGTTCGGTTATTTTATTTTTAATCAATTACATGTAAATAAAGAATTTCTACATTTATTTAAAAAAATTTTGAGTTTCAAATTATCTCCCTCCCATCCTTGCCGCCTTCTTGAGAAGTTAAGCAGTTTGATATAGATTATACAACTGTGCAGTCATGCAAAACATTTCCATATTGTCCATGTTGCAAAAGAAATCACAGACAAAAAAGCCCAAGAATAATAAAGTTTTTTTTTAAAGTATGCTTCTATCTGTATTCAGACTCCATCAGTTCTTTCTCTGGAGGTAGATAGCATTTTTCATCAGAAGTCCTTCAGAATAGTTTTGGAGCATCGTATAGCTGAGAAGAGCTAAGTTATTCACAACTGATCTTCTCAGAGTATTGATGTTACTGTGTACAATGTCCTACTGATTCTGCTCATTTTACTTTTCATCAATTCATGTTTGCTCTCCAGAATGATTGGATCAGTTTACAACTCTACCAAAAATGCATTAGTGTCCTTATTTTCCCTATCCCTGCCAAGATTTGTCATTTTCCTTTTCTGTTATAGATGTGAGTTGGTACCTCAGAGTTATTTTAATTAGCATTTCTTTAATCAATAGTGATTTCAAGCATTTTTTCATATTACTACAGATAGCTTTTTTGGGGACAGTGGATAGAGGGCTGGGCCTAGGGCCAGGAAGACCTGAGTTCAAATTCAGCCTCAGATACTTGCTAACTATGTGACCCTGGGAAAGTCACTTAACCCTGTGTGGCTCAGTTTCCTCATCTATAAAATGAGCTGGGGTAGGAGCTGGCAAACCACTCCAGTATCTTTTGCCAAGAAAATTCCAATTTGGGTCACAAGGAGTTGGACATGGCTGAAAAACAACTAAACAATAGTAAATAACTTTGATTTCCTCTTCCGATAACTACCTATTCATCAACTTTGTCCATTTTTACATTGGGGAACGACTCATATTATTATAAATTTGACTCAGTTCTCTATATTTTGAGAAATGAAGCCTTGTCAGAGAAAATTGCTGCAATTTTCCCCCCAGCAGCTTTCTGCTTCCTTTCTAATCTTGGCTGCATTGGTTTTGTTTGTGCAAAACCATTTTAATTTGATGTATCCATTTCACATTCCTTAATGCTTTCAATCTCTTATATAGTCTTAAATTTTTTCTTTTCCTTCTTTAGAAAAACTCTGTCATATGTTCAACTTTTCTAATCAGATAATTGAATTTTATTTTTGAAATTTTGAATTGGAAGCTTTAAGTTCCAACCTATATTGACTCCTAATTTCTTTTATTATGGATTTAATTTCTGTTTTGAATGTTTCTGAAATTTCTTGTTGCTCCATTCTTTCTTGATATTCCACAGGATTCTATATCTCATCAGTCACTGGTTCACCTTTTTTTGGCTGTTATAACTGAAATGGTATTTGTAATTTCTTTATGGATTTAGTTCTCATGCTTCTTTATAACTTTAGGATCTTCACTATTGATTTATATCCTTGACCTCAGTCTTTAAAATTATATTTTTCTCTTGAAATATTTGTTATTTTAGCTTCTTTTGTTTTATTTATTTATTTTTTATATTTCCCTGTTCTCTTTGGATGTCTTCCTTCTCTACTTGTTACTACCTTCTTCCTCACCAGATTTTCTCTTACCTCCAAGTCTTTGAAATCTGGCTTCTGACTAGACTTCAACTGAAAATGCTCTCTCTAATTTACAATTAATTTACTCTTAATTGTCATTTCTAATGGGCTTTTCTCAGTTTTCATCCTTCTTCATCTTTCTGTGGATTTTGACACCAAGGATCTCCCTTTTATCCTTGATACTCTTTTCTTTATAGGTTTTTGTAACATGGCTTTCTCCTGCTTCTTCTCTGCAGATTTGATTATTCCTTCTCAATCTCCTTAAGTAGGTAATGTCTGCTAACCATGGGTGTCTCCTGAAGTTGTGTCCTGGACCCTCTTCTCTTTTCCTTCTATACTGTTTCACTTGGTGATCTCATCTCCTCCTATGAATTCAATTACCATCCCTGTGTAGGTGAATCTCAGATATATTTATCCATCCCTAACTTCTCATCTGACTTGCAGTCTTCTATCTCCTGCTACAGATTAGATACCTCCAATTCAATGTCTTCTAGACATATGAAGATATATCATGTCCAAAACTGAACTCGTTATTTCTCTCCCAAGTCCTCTCCTCTTCTGAACTTTCCTATTGCTGTCAAGTTTACCAACCATCCTCTCCATCACTCAGGCTTTCAGCCTAGGCACTGCCCTCCTCTCCTCACTCTCCCCATTTAAACTTAGCTTCTTGAGGTCAAGGACTGTTTTTACTTTTTTTTAGTATCCTCAGTACTTAACAATGTCATACATATATGTAAATATATATATACATATATATAAATATATATGTATATATATATAAGTGCTTAATAAATGTTTGTTAACTAGGTGCCACAAATTCAAATTGATTTTCAGAATTTTTGGACCAATTTATTCGCAACTCTACTAGTACAATGGCAGTATATCAGTATGCTTGTCTTTCTACAATCTCCTCAATATAGGTTATTTCCATCTTATCTTATCTTATCTTATCTTATCTTATCTTATCTTATCTTATCTTATCTTATCTTATCTTATCTTATCCTTCGTAATTTACTGAACATGAGGTGAATGCTCAAGGTTTCTTTGATTTGCATGTCTCTTATGATTCATTCATATTGTAGTTAATAGTTTGCGATTATTCTTTTGAAGAATTTTTGTTCTTACCTTGTTTGTTCTTATTCTTCAACCACTTAGCTGTTGAGTGTATATGTTTTGCTGACCTGAGTCCCTGCTCTGAATAAATTATGAGGGTGAGTATTGGCTCAAACCTGGATTTCAATCCCCTTTCCTTCAGGGTAACACCCACATTGGCACCTTGCCTTTTTCTTCTCTCCGTTGTACTTCTTTACTTCATGTTACTGGAAGAATTAGTGCCTACCACTTCTTGCAAGATGTGGAGAAGGAAGGGTTGTTTGGGCAGAGTCTTTGCAGTCCCTGAGAACTCTCACTCTAGAACTGGACCCCAGTCAGAAATCATACACTCTTAGACTGTCTAATTTCTTCTTTGTTTCCACTTTTGCTTTATGCGGTTGAGTAGAATCACTGTCTGTTTCTTCTTGTAAGATGGTAAGTGCCACAGAAACCCAAGTTCAAATGTTGCTTCAGACATTTATTAGATGTGACCCAGGTTAAGTTACTAACCACTCTCTGCGTCAGTTTCATTTGTAAAATTGGGATAATAAAAGCAGCTACCTCTAAGGATTGTTATGAAGATAGGATGAGATAATGTATATTAAGTGCTTTGCAAATTTTAAAACTCTCTATACATGCTAACTACAATTATGGAGACTGATACAGTCACGGTAGCAGTTGGAGATGCCAAGACGAGCCTCTCACAATCTAAGCATATAGGCTTGCTTTTGTTTGTTCTGCAGGTGCCTGGAGACTGGTGGGAGAGGATGCTGAAGAACTGCCTCAAATACTAGAGTTCTCCAGTGCTAATTTTTAAAGACTTTATTTTGTCAAGGATTCTATTTTCTGTGGGTTTAATTAACCTGTAACTGCCATATGATGCCCGTTTTTTTTTTTTTTTTTTAAGGCAGTTGGGATTAAATTACTTACTCAGGGTCACACAGCCAGTAAGTGTCTGAGATCATATTTGAACTCAAGTCCTCTTGACTGCGGGACTCTATCCATTGTACCACCTAGCTGCCCCCCATATGAAACCTTTTTGAAAAGATTGCTGAGGTTTAGAGAAATTGATTGTTTTATATCTCACTGGTTTTTGCCTCTTCTTCCAGAACCATATTTTTCAAAACTTCCCCCCTCCATACTCTGCTATGCCTACTTTTGTCATATATCACAACCCATGAAGAACTCCTCTCCCTTTTTATTGTCTTTATTGTCTGAAATTTTTACAAAAGCTGCAATTCTTTTCATGGTAGTCTTTTTTCACGAACGTTGCAATATGAGATGACCAAATGTTCCATGAAATGCAAAGGTTTTTATAAAGCAATTCTGCCATCTCCTCTACTTTCCTCTCTAAGGAAAACCAGTGAGCTGTTTTCCCACTTAAATATCATTTCAGGGTTTATTTTTTGGTTCTATTTACATTAAGAATGTCAAGAATTATGTGATTCATTTCCTAGAGAAGGACGTTCATTTATTGGTGACTAGGCAAGTATCTCCTATTTGGAGTATTAGCCACCAAAGTAATGTTTGAGGTGGTCTAAAAACTGCTGGAGTCTCATGACCTTCTGACTGCTTTTCTGCCTTAATGTAAATATTGTTGCAGAAATGGGAGAGCTTCTGCATATTTGAAGGACATTTAATGGTTTTCATTTATTTGCTTTGTAGGTTGTTATGTCCAAAGAATTCATATGTGCGCAGCTAGTGATGAGTTTCTCTGTGTTTAGCACTTCTCTGCACTTTGGAAGGTGGACAGATGTTTTGTTGCCAGGATCATATTTGAAGCTTTTTCAGCTTCATATGTATCAGAGCTTCTACACCACTGGCCTAGCCTTTGAGAACAAAGATCACCTCCATGTCACAATGATACATTGGAGTAGGACTTTATCAATTATCTACTAGTTATTACCACCTAGCAATAATTATTTTAATTGATATTAGGTACTTGGAGATTAGTGATAAATTTAATAAGAAGTGTTTATTTGTTTAATAAATTTTTATTAAATGTTTAATACATAAGTAGAACTTTGTTGGGTACAGTAAGGGATAAAAGGATGTTAAAAATGGTCTGTGTCCTATAGGCATGGACATTTCCATATCAAATGTAAATACCACTACAGGGCAATAGATGATTAAATGTCAGCAAAGTGGTATTAACTATAAGTGCTTCAGGACTGCAAAGGAAAGACTGATTACTGTGAGTAGGAGTGATGATTTATATCATTATAAATTAAATTTTAAAATTCTTTGAGGTAGCTATAGGAAGGGCTATACAAATACGGAGTTTTTAACTTATAACTTTGAAAAGCTAACATAAGTAAACTAAGGGCCATAATTAAGAAGGAATGCAAAGAAATACTGCTTTACTAATTTAATTTATTTTTTTGCTGAGCTATTGATTTAATAGACAGTGCCTTAGAAAAAGAATTAGGAGGCAGAGAAGTACAAGATTGTGGTAAGAAACTTAAAAATTTTTTCTAGTGAAATAAAAAACCCAGAGATCTAATAATTACAAAATAAAGTATTAGAAAAATTATAGTTAAAAAAAAAAAGATTAAGAAAGAACTCAGGAATCACCTGAAGATAGCACAGAAATGTGCTCCAGACCATTGTTTCTTGAAATGCTAATTCCTGGTACAATACAAATAAAATTAATTGCTGATTATTTTGCCTTGTAGAATTACAAATAATACAAAAGCATTTTTTAAAACCACCTGGAAAATTCACATCTTTATCTTTTTGGCTCTGACCAAGGGCTTATAGCATCCTTCCAACTAGCTGAATAATTATCAGTAATTATTAAGAAGCAGGAGGTAATTCTAGATTTGTAGTTCTACAGATAGATGGTAAAAAATTGTTTAGTTATAAAATGTTATGAAAAATTGCAGTTGAAATATATATCTAAATTAAATTTGGTTATACACACAATTAATATTTATTAAAAAGATATTTGAAGTGCTTTTCATTATCTAGCCTTATATCTTTCATATTTACCACTGGTTATACATATATGTATGTAAAAAGTATTTGTGATCATTTACAGAGAGTTTCCCGACCGTTGCAGCGGAAAAGCCCTTTCATACAAGCAAACCAGAAGATCCCTATCACATAGTTGTTACTGAAACAGGTAATTAGTTTACATTGATTTAATTGTTCTAACAAGAACAGAAATTATGCTTTCCAGTACATTTTACCCCAAAATGTATATCTGCCATAGGCCTTCTAAATGCTAAATAAGCTAATTTCATTAGCAGCTTTGTGATACTTCACTTGATCAGAACAAATGATCCTAACAGTTTTCAGGGCAGGGGAATCAATTGAAAATATATGGCCACTGAATGTAAACATCTCTCATAACTGAATTTATATGTAATTTATACATACTTACATATGTATGTTTGTGTGTATATGTGTGTATATATATATATATATATACACATGTATATATTGAATGTATGTATATCAGTATATATGTGTGTATATATGTAGGTATGTATGTGTATATATTTATATACACATATGTATGTAAATTTATAAAACTAATATACACACATTCACCTTTATGCCTATATCTTCATTTAGCTAAAAAGCTAAGGAAAAAGCTAAGTCTATATGGGATTCTTTTGTCTGTATGATGCAAATTTGAGTTTTCAATGACCTGTGAACAGTGTGATATGGATTCTCAATGAAAACTGTGTGTTAACAAGCAGTCACTTTACATGGGTTGCTTCTTATATCAGAGTGATCCCAGAAGAATGATTTGGTTTGACTAGATAAGCTAAGAACTTCTTTTTCCTTAGACTTGCCCTGAATGGGAAAGTAATTTTAAAGACATCTGAATTATTGCTATAAAGTAAGAAAAGTATATTCCCTTTTCCTTGGATTGAGAAGTTGAATGAAGAAGGAAACCATTTTAATTGATTAGTTGAAGACTTATTAAAGTTATGGAACTCTCTGTATCATTGAGTGAAATAATGGAAAATTGAATCAAACTACTCCATCTTTATACCTTAATTTGAAATGATTCTCTTGTTCATTTATTCTAACTAAATTTAGCATTATCTCTGCTTCTTTCTTATCTAGAAGATAAAACCAATTTTCTGCATAGTCAAATAGAGTTTTGGGCAGTTATATGAATATTTAGTGATAGGAGAATTCCTTTTGACTTGAATGATCTAGTATGATTATACTTATGATCCTGAATTTATCAGACATTTACTTCACAAAAAGACATGAATTGAAACTACCATTTTGATTTTGCAAAAGACAGATTTTACAGTACTTGAAAACACTGTGATCTGAAGAGTTTTTTCCTCTTATGGACCTGAAGAAGAGTTATGGTGTAATTATAGGCATCACCGTAATGAAAAGACTGTAGTAGCTTATCTTCTTAGGCAGATATAGAGTCCCCATGAGTGATGAGACAGAATTAAAGAATAAACTAATTAACCTTAGAATTTCATTATGATTGATTCTTTGCTCCCCAGACTCTATCAGTGTTTATATTTTTTATCATAGTATAAAAATAATGAGTGTTTTTCCTCTTTAATTAACGGAAGTAAAAAAGGGAAGAAAACACTAATATTCCATAGAAAACTAATCTCATTCTGAATATTAGACTTACAAACTTACAAACATTGAAGATGTATATTAACTGCTGTGGTTTAATTTGAGTTTGTTGCCTGACTAAAACGTGCTCGTATATAATATGTGTGTGTGTAGACAGATAGAGATAATTTCTAGTTATACTTGTTTCAATAAGTTGTTTCAACCAACCCTAGAGGGAGGGTTATATTCTGTCATATCAAATGCATGAGAAGTTTTAAGATGAATGGGGAAAATGTCATATAACATACTCTAAGTTTTTTTTATAGGCATAATTCCCAACCTAATTTATGTTGTTATACCAACAATACCTCTGCTGTTGCTGATACTGGTGGCTTTTGGAACTTGCTGTTTTCAGATGCTACATAAGAGGTAAATACTAAGTACATGAGCTATTAGAATATTTGTGATTGTATTTCCATGAATAAAATGATCTCATTTTTAGTAGAAAATGAATTTATTTTCTTGGCTATATTGGACATGAACTATATGTTGGCAGTTTTCCATAGCTGCATATTCACTTTTTACCTTATGTTATGATTTTGAATTAGTAAAAACTGGTAAAATCTCAAAATATGCTAGTATCTGGCTCTGGAAGTCTATAGATTATATAGTAATGCAATGATTATGGGGACTGTGAAAGACTGAAATCCAGATAATGACTCTGTTATCAAAAGCCAAAATCATCCACGGCAATCTCATGAGAAAACTAATGGTGCACAATGTAATTAGGTGGAACACAAATACAGACATTGAACACATCACTGGTGTGAGATAATACTCAGAATGAATATAAATAAAAGATGATAAATTTCTTTAATTTTTTTTAGCATAGCATAATTATTTTGAACTTCTTAAAACAAAAAATGAATAACCTTTTTCAAGGATCATTGAACATGTTGCTTTTATTCTTTTTTTGTATCATGGAAAGATAATGACTTTACATATACACACATAGTTTCTAAGTTTGTTATTTATTGTGCATTATATGTTTGGAAGAAAATTTCTGATTGAAATAATTTTTTGTGATATGTGATAACAGTTGGGTATTCATTTTGAAAATATTAATTGAATATATTGAAAATATTTGATCTGAGAATCTTAGACTATAACAGTATGGATTAAAATTGGGAATTATATTCATTAATGCTATTTTTATTTTATCTTCAAAATAGCAACTCTCATTAATCTTGAAAGGATCACAGCAAGTAGAGGAGAAAAATACAAGTAAGGAAGAATTAGATTAGCTACGTAGGAACAGAATTGGAAAATTTCACTAATACTAAGTAAATCTATTATAGAAGGGAAGCACTTTGGTGTAATGGACACAGAGTCTGCTTTCTAATACCAAAACTCGGGTTCTGGCACCATCTCTGATACATACTTGCGTGATCTAGTAAGCCATGTAACTTCTTGGTGTACCACAGATAACTGTCTAATGCTCTAACCTGCGGAATAGTTGCCAATATACAATGGAAAAAAGTTGAAGAAGTTTCCCTGTACCAATGAAATTGTAACTACAGTTCAAAAAAATGTTATGAAAGAAAAAAATGACCATAGAAATGAACGTTTTCATTAGAAAAGTCTTTTTTCTTACTCTTTCTGAAGGTTTTGTTTTCCTATATTTGTTTTCCTACAAATTAACAATATCTCTTTCCCTGACAGTGAGATTAAATAAGATTAAAAATTTGATTGAATGAGATTAAAAATTTCAGGTGAGTTTTTGAAAGGAATTAAAACTAAAATTATATTTGTTAAGGAGAAAAAAGGGATCCCAAATTTTTCTTTTTGCTTGTTTTCTTTAAAGTGGAGAATGAGCTTTGGACTCAAAATGACCAAACAAAAATATTAGATAAGGAGATGAAATTCAAGATAGGTAGAATGATATGTGGAGAGAAACTGGCTTCCTTGGGTGTTTTCCTACTCAGTAAGATAATATCATTTAAATTTTCTGGATTGAGAGTAGCCTCAGTTTTCTTTCCCTAATTATGTTTTTAGCCAAGTAGTGGGAAAGCATGAGTTTCAAAATCTGAAGAAAAAGGGGATACAATAAGTAATAACAGCATCAAAATATTTGGTATTATTTCAGGATGATTTCTATTTCTATTTCTATTTTGACTTGACAGGTCAAACTGAGAGAAATACATTATTCCTTTTTCCATCATCCAAATTTTCTCTCGATCATTTTGAATCAAAATGTCCAAACATATAATTAAATTAGAGTATTGCATTGTTTTATAAATGGAAAAGGAAATGATTTCATAAAAGTAGTAACCAATGGGCTGTGGGGGTCTGAGGTAACACTATTCAGACTAACTCATACCTAAATTAGCTAGGAAGTAAGTATACTAAAAAAAATTTTATCTCTATTTTTTCAGTAAAGGAAGAACAAAAACTAGCCCAAATCAATCTACACTATGGATTTCAAAGAGCAACAAGAAGGAAGGCATCATGGAGATATAGCAGCTCAATAATTTGGACAAAGGAAGAAATCATGCTTTAATTTTCCAGATGTGCATAATCAATGACATCAGAACATTAGCTTGGAATGGCTTTGAAATCTCAATCAGCAAGATGAACTGTATGCTCCACCTTGAGGCAAATATTAAGATCATTTTATATGTTTGTTATTTCATTAACAAAATATACCATGCTAAATAAAGAAGTAAAGCCTGTTTATTTTGCAAAAGGAAGCTCCTGAACTTCATCTGAACAATAAAGTGGACAGCAAAATTAAGAATGACCTATGTACGTATTAGGAGTATGTGTTTCAAATGGTAATAGAAAGCTATTTTTCTTTTATCTTTCATGTTGTAGTGTAGTTGAAATACTATAAATTATACTGAAATTTACACTGTATAAAATATTTTATCTTTGCTTAGCTATTTGATAAAATAGATTGCTCTGCTATGTATTTTTATGGCTTCTTATTTTTTTAAAAAGACTGTTCCTTATTCTAATCAAGCAAATGTGTCAATGTCAGCACATTTTACAGGAATTTCTTTTTTATTTTTAGTGCTGAAACACTTAACTGAAGTGCTTGAATTCAAGTGTAACTCATAAAAACCACTTAAGATAAAACAGTCATTTGGTCATCTGCTTAGTATCTTGCAACCACACATGGAAATTATACCATGTAATGTAATAAAGAACAATTTCAGAAGCTGCCATGCAAACCTAACAATTCAAATATTTTACATTAGAGTAAAGATGAGTATCTCTCTTTTATCAAATGTGTAAGGCAGAGTTAAGCCTTAAAATTTTGGAGCTTAAAATCAAGAGAATTTTTCAAAATAAATTTAATTTATTTTATTCACGATAATATTTTATAGTATAGAAATAACGAAGAGAAATGAAGTATTGAGTGGTGGTCCAAACTACATGAGTTTACATCAATTCAACTTGTGTGGGGTCCTATGGTAGACCAGGTACTTAACACGCTCTTTATCTACATTCTCATCATATGTCTAAGACAAAAAATACTTCATGAGGTCAGTATTTCTACTGGGTATCACAACAGAAGCTAAAATGAAGATTATTTATATACTTATATAGCCTATATGAATTCATATTAGAGTCTTAGATATAAAGGACGAGAAGAATTGAGGTAGCAGAACTGAAGAACTGTCATGTGACATTAAGATTAAAAAATGAGTGTGGTTCAAGAACAGTAAAGGAGTGCCACAAATTTGAAGAAGAACTATCATGTTTCCTGGGGTTGTCTTTTCTCCAGGATAAATCTCCCCAGAGATTTCCTCTCCATGTGGAATGGAGACACTATTTTTTGTAGTATCATTCTTTTGTAGGCAACTTTTGTTACCTGCCTTTGCTGTCATCATTTGTATATATATTTTTTAAAGTTTCATTATTAGTTTGGGGCTTGAAATCAAAATAATTGTCAAAGACTTACTATATTCAATTCACAATAATGTATTATGGTGTAGAAGTAACAAAGAGAAGTAAAGCATCCAATGGTGGTCCAAATAAACAGCTTGTGGGTGGGTTCTGGCTACCCATATACTCTTCACCTCCTACATTTATCTTGTCATATATACATATAAACCTGACAAATTAAACAAGAAAGAATTTCTCCATATAAATAAAAATAGAAAAAGAAGATTGTACATGAAATCATTAATCTCTACTATATGTAGTTTGCTTTTAAAAAAAAATTCAAATTTAGCATGGCTTATCTATGTCTCCTGAAATTTCTTTTGATGATTCCTGCATATTTCTTTTTAAGGATTTTTGACACTTTCCTTTTTTTGCCTCCTTTTAAAAGCATCACATGACTTGTAATAGTATAGTTATTTTATAAATTGTTCTCTTGGTTCTGAGCACTTCACTTTGCCTTGGTTCATAAAAATCCTCCTAAGTATTTCTGAATTTATCTCTTTTATTATTTCTTATGGAGTAACAATATTCCATTACTTTTTTTATGCCACAATTTGTTTAAGCATTCCCAACAGATGGCTACCCATTTTAAGTGTTTTGCAACACTAATAATAACCAGAAATATGTCTGTATGTAGGGGTCCTTTCCTTTCACTTCCTTGGAGTAAATGCCCAGCAGGGGTACTGTTGGATTAAAGGGTACGCATAGTTTAATGA
Organism: Pseudochirops corinnae; assembly: GCA_028646515.1. Lineage (NCBI taxonomy): Eukaryota > Metazoa > Chordata > Mammalia > Diprotodontia > Pseudocheiridae > Pseudochirops > Pseudochirops corinnae. Next base: position 48,422,116 of record CM053591.1, on the reverse strand, counting down.
TTTGGGGTGTATGGTTGCCAACTGTTTCCCAGAATGGGGGGACCACTTTCCAACTTTACCAACAGTATTATTGTACATTAGTGACCTCTCCGACAATTGCCATTTTTCTTTTTTTTTGGGCGGGGGGCGGGGAGATTATCTTTGCCAATCTGATGAGTGAGGTAAAACCTCAGGGTTATTTTAATGTGCATTTCACTAATTAGTAATTTGGAGTGTATTTCATTTGGTTGTTGATAGCTTGCCTTTCTTCTTTGAAGAACTGTCCATTAATAATATCCTCTGACACTTTATCTATTTGGGAAGGGTTTTCTATTCTTATAGATTTGAATCAATTCACTATATGTCTTTCATCTCAGATCTTTATCAGAGAAATTTGCTGCAAAGATATTTCTCAGTTCTCTTCCTTCTTGTTGATTTTGTTTGTGCAAAAACTTTGTTTTATATAATCAAAATTGTCCATTTTACCAACTACAATCTTCTCCATCCATCATTTCATTAATAACACTTCTCTTACCCATAATTGTGAAAGATATTTTATTCACTGTTTCTCTAATGTGTTTATAATATGATCTTTTATATCATACATTATATATCATGTAACATACAATGGTCATATATCCATTTGGAGTTCATTTTGATAGATGTTAGTTAGTTCTTAAGTAAGTTTTTATTGTTGTCTTTTGTTTTTTAAATCTTCATAGTTTTCCCCAGTATCCCTTTTCCTACCTGTTCCAGAGAGCTATCCCATATAACTATTTTTAAAGGCAAAAAAAAAGTAAAAGAAGAGGAAAAAATTAGCACAATAGATCATTTAAAATGTTCAAAAACAAGATCAATATTCACCTTCTACCTTCCTAGAAGGGTAGATTGGAAGCATTCTTTTATATCTTTTCCTTTGAGTCATATTTTTTCTTTTTTTGTCTTTTTGGAGGGGGAAGGCAGGGCAATTGGGGTTAAGTGACTTGCCCAAGGTCACATGACTAGTAAGTGTTAAGTGTATGAGGACTCATTTGAACTCAGGTCCTCCTCACTCCAGAGCTGGTGCTCTATTCATTGCGCCACCTAGCTGCTCCTATACTTTTTCTTTATAATTTTGAAGATTCACTTTTGATTGGTGTGTATGGTTCTTTCAATTTATATAGTTGTAGTCATTGGGTATATATATATATGCTTCATTCTGCATCAATTAATTTAGAACTTTCCCTGCTTCTCTGTATTCATAATATTCATCAATTTGTACTCTATAGTAATATTCCATTATATTCATGTAGCACAATTTGTTTAGTCATTCTTCAACTGATGGACATATATTTTGTTTCCAATTTTTTTGCTATCACAAAAAGTGCAGCTATAAACATTTTGATGAATATCAGGACTTCCTTTTTATCAATGCTTTCCTTGGGGAATAAGCCCAATAATGGAATCTCTGAGTTAAAGCATATGGAAATTTTAGTCACTTTATTTGCATAATTCCAAATTACTTTCTAAAAGCTTTGTGCCAAGTCACAGCTCCACCAACAATTCAGTAGTATGCCCATCTTCCCATCACGTCTCCAAAATTGACTGTTGACATGACTGTTGACATCTTTTGTCATGTTTGCCAAATTGCAGGGTGTGATAAGAAACTTCAAGGTTGTTTTGATTTGAATTTCTCTTATTGTCAGTGATTTGGACCACTCTTTTGTGTGGACAATACCCTGCAATTCTTTTGAGAATTGTTTGTTCATTTCCTTTGACTAATTATCTATTGAGGATTGGCTATTTGTCATACATATTGCATTCATATGCATCTTAGATATTTATGTGTGTATATATATATATATATACACATATATATATATATATACACAAATGCACATATATGTATGCACACATATATTTGTGTATCTCTTGGATACAAAACCTTTATTAGAGAAATTTGATACAAAGATTTTTTTCCATTCATTCATTTTTCCTTCTTATAGGTACATTATTTTTTTCTGTGTAAAAGCATTTCAGTTATATGTGAACAAAGTTATTGAGATTATCTTTTATAATTACCTTGTTTGATTGAGACTACATATCCTACTCATAGCTCTGAGAGGTATATAATTCACTTCTCCTCTAATATTTTATGGCATGATCTTTAATATTAAGTTCATGCATCCATTTAGAATGTACTATGGAATATGGTGTATGTTGTTGATCTATACCAAATTTCTGTCATACTGCTTTCCAGTTTTCATCAAAAAGAGAATAGTTTATATTTCCACTTCATCATACACTGGGTTATTGACTTTCTTTGTTTTTTATTCTTCTTTAGCCTATCCCATTGATCCACCTCTCTGTTTTTTAAACAATACCAGATGGTTTAGATAACTCTTCTTTGTAGTATATTTTGAGGTCTGGAAGTGCTATTCCCCCTTTGTCTTTACTTCTGTTCATCATTCTCTTTGTTATTCTAGATCTCTTGTTTTATTAAATGAATTTTATTATTTTATCAAATTTTATAAAATATTCCTCTGATAATTTTATTGATTTAGCTTTAAAAGTGTAAGTTAATTTTGGTGGTGTCATTATTTTTTATTATATTGGCACAATCCAGCCATCAGCTCTGAATATTCTTCCAGCTATATAAATTATCCTCTATTTTTTTAAAGAATAATTTGTAGTTGAATCTAATTTTTTAGTCTAGTTTAGTCATTTGTGTATTTGGTACATTAATCCCTAGATACTCTATGGATTCTGTAATTATCTGGAACAGGATTTCTCTTTATATTACTGCCTCTTGGATTTTGTCATTATTATATAAAAATGAAGTTGATTGTAATTTTGCAACAATACTGAAATGATTTTCCTGATCCCCTTGGAATTTCCGCATATACCATTATATTATTAACTGATAGAGATAGTTTAATCCCCTCCTTACTTATGTTTATGACTTTCATTTCTTTTGTTTGTCTTGTTGCTATTGTCAACATTTTCACAACTATATTGTGTAATAGTGAGGAAAGTTTCAATCTTTGTTTTACTCCTGTATTTACTGGAAAAAGATCTAATGCAGGGGTGGGTAACCTGTGGCTTCAAGACCACATGTGGTCTTGGTGTGGCATTTTGCCTGAGTCCGAGTTTTACAGAACAAATCTTAAGGGGATTTGTTCTGTGAAGTTTGGATTCAGTCACACTTGAGGACCTAGAGGGTCATATGTGGCCTCAAGGCCCCAGTTCTCCACCCCACCTCTGATATAGTGTATTCCCATTGCATATGATGCTAGCTTTTCATTTTAGCTAGATTTTTCATTTAGCTAGATTTTTAAAATGATATTAAAAAAACATCTCCCTCCCCACCCCCCCCAAAGACCCCTATATGCCTATACTTTGTAGGGATCATTTTTTAAAATTGTAAATGTGTGTTGCATTTTGTCAAAGACTTTTTTTCTGCATCAATTGAGATAATCACATGGTTTGGATGTTTTTGTTTTTTAATATGACGATGTTATTTTCCTAATGACAAACCATCATTCAATTCCTGGTTTAAATCTAACTTGGTAATAATGAATGATTTCTTGGATAAATCACTATAGTCTATGTGACAGGAGTTTATTTAAACTTTTGGAATCAATATTCATTAATGACATTGGTCCAGAGTTCTCTTTTGTTTTAACTTTCCCTGTGTAGGTATCAGAATTATGTTTGTCTTATAAAAGGATTCCGCTAGAGTGTCTTCTTTCTCAATTTTGGAGAATAATTTGTATAGTATGGGTACTAATTATTCTTTAAAAGTTAGATAGAATATAAAAGATAGAATTCTCCTTTGAATCCATCATGGCCTTTATAGCTAGATCTAGTTCTTTTTCTGAGAGCAGATTATTTAATATATTTATTTGATCTTCTATCAATTTGAGTATTTTATACTCTGAAGGTATTCATTTATTTCTTTTATGTTTTCAGTTTTTTAGCGTATAACTGCATAATTGGTTTTGATTTCTCTTTTATTTCTTCTGGATTTTTCATTTTTCCTTGCTCATTTACTGTTTTGTTGATTTGATTTTCTGTGCTCTTATTTTTGATCAGATTGGGAAAGGTCAGGGGAACACAATAAATTTATATATTACCTATTTTGTGTGAGGCATTGTACTGAGCACTTGTTCATGTATATCATTTGATTCTTATAACAATCCTAGGAGATAAGTATTATTATTATTATTATCTTAATTTTATGCTTGTGGAAACTGAAGCAAACAGATTAAGTGGTTTGCTCACATCACTAATAAGTGTCTGAGATCATATTTGAACTCGGGTTTTCCTGATGCATGGCCAAGCACTGTATCTACTGTGTCACCAGTTGCCTCTGGCTAAAGGTGTTTTCAAAGGATCAGTTTTCAGTTTTATTTAGAATTTCTATAGATTTTTTTCTGTAGTTTAAATATTTTGCCTTTAATTTTTAATATTTCCTCTTGGGCTGATTTTAGTTTTATTTATTTGTTGATTTTCCAAATTAAAAAAAAAATCATGTTCAGTTCATTAATTCTTTTTCTAATTTGCTAACATATATTCATAGGTATATAAGTTCCCCTTCTGAGGCTTATTTTGACTGTACCCCCAAAATTTTGATATGTTATTTCAGCATTATAATTATCTTTCACACAATTATTAATTGTTTCTGTAATTTGTTCTTTGACCCACTCATTATTTTAGATTTCATTGTTGTTTCCATTTAGGTCAGTGTTTTTTGTTTGTGGTCCCTGAACCAATGACTATTTTTATGGTATTATGGTCTATAAAGGCCATGCCCATTTTTCTGTTTTTTTATATTTCTTTGAATTATCCTTGTGCCCAAAGACATGTTCAATTTTTATAAACTTTTCATGTAGTGCTGAGAAATGCACATATTCTCTTGCAGTTCCCTTTAGAAGATACCATAAATGTTTTAGCTCTAGTTTCTCTAGCCATTTGCTCAGTTCTGTATTTTTCTTTTTGCTTATCTTTCACTTAGATTTATCCACAAATGAGCAACATCACGATCTCTTGTCACTGTTGTGTTATTGTCCACGTATTCATGTAGTTCAGTTAATGTTTTCTTTATGAATTTAGATGCTAAGGAATTTGGATCAGCAAAGTTTCATATTGATATTAGTATGTTGTCTATGGTTCCTTTCCGCAGTTTCCTTGTGTATCTATTTTTATGTTTAATATTTGTTTTGTTAGGTCTTAGCATATTACAACTCCCGTGTCTTTTTATTCATCTGATACACAGTACATTTTTTTTCTTGCTCCTTACTTTTATTCTGTGTATGTCTTCAGTTTGTGGGGTTTTATTTTCTTATCCAATCTGACCCTTTGGTAAACCTGTTCACTTCTACACCCTTTATCCTGTTGTTGATCTTGTCCATTACTATTCTCTGTCTTTGCTCCTATATTTAAGGAAGCTGGGGAAAATCATGAAATCCAGTCTTTGATGGGGTCTACAACAAATTTATGTTACTTAAGCTCAACTGGGCCTTCACGACAGCAAGGCAATCCCTTTAGACCTACCTAATCAACTTACTATCCTACTCACCAGAGTGCCTTTTCCGAACTTTTTCATCCTTCCCCAAACCTGCCATGATTCCTCTACCCCTTACCCTCTCAGCTGAGAACTTCATCTCATATTTCGCTAAAAATTTAAGTCCATTTGCCAAGAGCTTCCTCTCATCCTCTCTTTCTTACCTCACATCACTCAGATGCCTTCCCCAACTATCTCCTCCTTCACTTCTATCTCACATGAAGAGATGACCTCCTCTACATACATAGGAAATGCCGTTCCATTGGATACTCCAGCAAATTGCCCCCACTGTCATGCCTACTCTCTCACCAGTTTCAGTCTCTTACTGTCTACTGGTTGCTTCCCTACTTCCTACAAATATTCTTATGTTTCTTAAGTCCTCAAAAAACCCTTACTTGATCTATCCAGCCCTGCTAGCTATCCTCTGAAAGCTAGCTCTCTTTTGTGGCTTAAGTAGAGAAGGCCATCTATTATTGGTAGCTCTGTTTCTGTGCCTCTCATGCTCTTCTTAATTCTGCAGCCTGGCTTCCAACCTTTTTAACTGAAATTGCTCTCTCCAAAGTTACTAATGACGTCTTGATCATCGAATCCAGTGACTTTTTTCCCCTTTAATTCTTGTACTTCTTGACCTCTCTGAAGCCTTTGGCATTGTCATTCATTTTCTTGATACTCCTTTCTCTCTCAGTTTTTCTAATGCTATTCTCTTCTGGTTTTCCTCCTACTTGTGTGACCATACCTCAATCTCCTTTGCTGGATCTTTGTCTAGGTATGTCTTCCAAAACTCTGTCCTGGGTCCACTTTTCTTATTCTTCCATACTATTTCATTTAGTAATCTCATCAGCTCTCATTAGTTCAATTATAATCTCTACGCTAATGACTCTCTGATCTACCTATTCAGCTTTAGCCTCTCTCCTACCCTCCAATTTTCCATCTTCAGTCCTCATTGAACATCTTGAACTGAATGTTCTTTAGACATCTGAAACTCGACTTCTATATCCAATCTGCTCCCTTGAAACATATCTCATATAAATCCTGTTCTCTCCTCTGGCACTGTAGTCATCTTGGTGCAAACCCTCATCACTTCATACCTGGACTATTACAATAGGCTTCTGATGGGTCACTCTATATCAAATCTTCTCTCAATCCAGTCTATCTTCCACTCGGATGTCAAACTGATCTGGCTAAAGCAAGTCCAACCATATCACCCTCTCCAGCCCCTATTCAATAAACCACAGTGACTATTTCCTACAGTATCAAACATTAAATTTTCTATTTGGCATTCAAAGCCATGATTACTTGACTTCCTCCTAGCTTTCCAATCCTTTTATTCCTTATACTAGCCTTCTTGCTCTTACTTAAAAAAAAAAAAGAGTTTCCATTTCCTAAAACTAGACATTTTCACAGGCTATCCACCATTCTTGGAATTTTTTTTCATTCCTCATCTTTGTCTCCTGGCTTCCCTGGCTTCATTCAGGTTCCAGTTAAAATCCCACATTCTTCAGGAAACCTTTACTGATTTCCCTGTGTTGATTATCTCCAATTTATCCTGTTTACGTACTGTTTTTACAGAATTGTTTGCATATTATCTGCCCCATTTGACTTTGAGCTCCTTGAGAACAGGGATTTTCCCCATCTTTCTTTTTACTTCCCTGTAGTTGAAGTTCTTAGGCTTACTACTGGGCTTGATTACTTTTGGATCTTATCCAAAATCTATTCCATTGTGGAGTAAGTGGATCTATTCCACTAAACAGCTTTTCTATTAATCAGTACCAGACACGTTTTTTTCTGAGTAATGATTTATAGTGTAGTTTAAGAGCCGGCACTATTAAGCCCTCTTCTTTCCTACTTTTTAAAAAATTGTCCTTTCCCTTGTTATGCTTGACCTTTTGTTTCTCTAGAAGAATTTTCTTATTTTTTCCCCTAGTTATAAAAAGTAACCAGTAATTTTAGTGGCATGGCACTGAATGTGTAAATTAAGTGGTTTTGTCCTTTCTATTACATTGATGTAAATGAAGCATGAAAATTTAATATTTGTCCAATTATATAGGTCTTTATTTGGATAAAGAATGTTTTTATTTTTTTGATAGTTACATTCATATAAATTCTGTGCTTGTCTTGGTAGGTAGATTCCCTCATGTTTAGAACATTCTTTAGTTATTCTGAATGAAATTTTTTTTCCTGCAGTGTTTGTTTTGGTTTCTATTTTTGATACATAAGATAAACTATAGAGAGAGAGTATTAAAAGTCATAATTTGAGGGAAGCTGCATATACCATTTTTCTGTCAGAACTTGGGAGAACCTGGAAAAGGCAATGCAAATGGAGATAGAGAAATATTTTTCTTTGTGAAGCTATCTTCACCTTTATCTTACAAAGAGACTTTTAAAAAAGTAACATTGATATCTTAAGGAAAAACTGAACAGTGCAGGAATTAATTTGCACAAGTATTCACAAAACAGTCACATATACACATACTGTTTGGGGGTGTGACTAAATATGGAGGAACATCTCATAGCCAACCATTTTCTAACTATTATTTCAAAACTGCCAGAACGATTCTTTCCCCAACATCCTACTTGGGCTCTTAATGATACAATATATAGAGTCACTTTGAGAAATATTAGAAACAGAGCCTACATCTTCTTAATATGTGATTTAACTTGGAACAATCTCTAGTTTTTCTCCAACAAAGATAATTAATGCTAGGTCTTAGTTTTAGATAGATACTATTTACCATATTAAGGAATGGTCCATTTATTAAATATTATTAAGATATTTATACAGGTCTTTTTGTTGAAATATGATGTATTTTTTTGGCTCATGGTTTTTAAGGAATTTGATGATTCTTTACTGCTTTTCCACTTGTTTTCTAGGTCAGTTTTTTTTTGTGGTAGATAACACTTTTCTCCTAATTTTTCAATTGATTGACTTAATATTTCTGGTTGTATTTCGGTCCTGCTTACTCCATTTTAATTTTCAGGGAGGGTAATGCTCAGGTAAGCTTTTCCACCTTCTATTCTAAGCCATTTATATTCTTTCTGTTTTTTTGTTCAGAACTTTAATTTCATCCATAATTACATTTCTTATTTCCTGCTTCTTTTCTTCCAGCTACTCTTTGATCTTTTAGCTTTGTGACAAAGTCATTTCATTCTCTAAGCTTCTGCTTATAATTGTTGTGAGGTTACTCTTTTCTACATTTATCACTTGGCTTCTCTTAACACATAAATTTTCTGTGTTTTCTTATATTTACTCATTTTTTGGCCTGATTCTTAAATTGGGACTTTGTGCTCAGGGTAGACCCCCTTCAACACCCTTGAATGGATTGAGTTGGGCCTGTTTGTCCTGGATGCAGATGCTGTTGGTAAGTTGAATAGGTTGGCTGATACTAAGGTATATCCTCTGCTCCAATTCCAGACTGATATCTCAATCTCATGGTGGATCATTGTGTATTCTAGACTTAGAAGATCTCTGTCTCCACCTTGCACAATCCTCAATCAGGAGTTGATTTCATCCCCGGCTGTACCTGACAACCTCTCTTGGATGTCAGAGATTATCTTTCTTTCAAGGGTCTTTTATTGCTCCTTATGGTCCTGATGCCCAGGCACTGAGTTGATTCTGTCTCTTGCTGTGGCTTCTAGTGCTCCTAGTAGGTAGTCTCTGTCTTCTTCATGGGTTATATGGCTGATTTCTTTCTTGAATTTAGTCACCCATATATTTCTATATATCTTCTTCCTATATTTTAGCTACTCTTTATAGTTTGCTGGACATATGTATTGAATTTCCTTTCTCCCCCTTTCCTTTCAGTTTAGAGCTTTTTGATTAAGTTGGCAAGAGTAGAGGTATGTATATATATTTAACCTTTCTTTCTTATTTAGTATTTTATTTTTCCCCAATTACATGTAAAAGCAATTTTTAACATTGGTCTTTTAAATTGAGTTTCAAATTTTCTCCCTCCTTCCCCATCCCTTTCATTGAGAAGAAAAACAATTTGATATATGTTATATATGTATAATCATGCAAAACATATTTCCATATTAGTCATGTTATGAAAGAAAACATAGACCAAAGTAAAAATCTAAGAAAAATTTTAAAAATAAAAAAGTCTGCTTTTTTTTCTTAGAGCATCTAGCTAATCATTTCTTATAGTACGTATATGTACCATCACAATCATATACCACAACTTGTTTGCCTAGTCCACAATTGATGGGTATCCCCTCAATTTTCAATTCTTTGTCACCCAAAAAAGAGTTACTACAAATATTTTTGTACATATATGTCCTTTTATTTTTTGTTTTTTATTTTGTTTTGGATACAGATCTAGTAGTGGTACTGCTAGATCAAAAGGTATACATGATTTTATAGGCCTTTGGGTATAGTTCCAAATTGCTCTGCATAATGGTTAAATCAGTTCACAACTCCACCAACTCCATTAAGTGTCTTGATTTTCCCATATCCCTTCCAATATTTGTTATTTTACTTTTCTATCCTATTATCCAATTTAATAGTTGTGAGACAGTTTTTCAGAATTATTTTAATTTGCATCTCTCCAATCAATAGTGATTTAGAGCATTTTTTTAGATGGCTATAGATAACTTTGGTTACTTTCTATTAAAACTGATATTTTTATCATTTGTCAATAGGGAAATGACTTATTTTTTTTATAAATTTGATTAATTTCTCTATATATTTGAGAGATAAGACCTTTATCAGAGAAACTTCCTTCAATTTTTTTTCACGATTCCGATTCTTAACTGCATTTTAGGGTAAGGAAGATTTCTATACTCAATTGAATATGTATGTTATTACCACTTTTAGTCAATTCCCATGAGACTAAGGTTCACTTCATTCCTCTCACCTCTCCCATCTTCCCCTCCACTGTAAAATCTCTTTCTTTCCTCTTTTATATGAGATAGTTTACCCCATTCTACCTCTCCCTTTCTCCTGGTGCATTCCTCTTTCTTATCCCTCAATTTTAGTTTTTTTAGATATCATCTCATCATAGTCAACTCATACCTGTGTCTTCTGTCTATACTCCTTCTAACTGCCCTAATAATAAGAACATTCTTATGAGGGATGTTCTTATGTAGGAATGTAAATAGTTTAATCTTATTAAGTTCCTTATGATTTCTCTTTCTTGTTTTCCTTTTTATGCATCTTTGAGTCTTATATTTGAAAGTGAAAATTCTATTCAGCTCTGGTCTTTTCATCAGGAATACTTGAAAATCCTCTATTTCATTGAATATCCATCCACATATGGTGAAGCCAAGATGGTGGGCGTAGAAACAACAAGGTTCCACAGCTCCCACATAGCCACTTCAAATACCCATAAAATATGACTCTAAACAAATTTTAGGCTCCAAAACTCACAAAAATACAGAAAAACACACCCCCCACTGAAGGCAGCTTGGCAGGAAAGGCTCATCGCAGCATGTTGGGAGCCGAAACCAACCCGGCCTGAAACTGCAGCTTGGCCCCAGAGTGGCCAGGATGAGTCATGGCTGGAGCTTTCAGGAGAGTGGATCAGTGGCAGCTGTGGCAGCTTCCAGAATTATCAAACCATAAGAAACAAGGACTCAGTGAAAGATCAGTGGAACTCAGCTAAATTTGGGGGAGAAAAGTGGTCTGGCTGAACTGCCTCCAGGGCAAGGAAGCAGCAGAAGCAGTGGCCCTGGAGCCACCTCCACATGGCTGCTTCAGAGCTCCTGGCCTGCAGACTGCAGGGGGCCCAAGCAATTGTTCAGAGGCTAAGTGCTCTTGTGTTGAGCGGCCAGGATCCGGATCGTGGCCTTGGGTGGTAGTCCTGGGGTGTGTTTTCAGTGAGCCAAAGCTGGTAGGGGCTGCAGTGGCATACTAATAGCTCCAGCAGCTGCAAAAACCCCAGCGATTTGGGACAGAGCTTTCCCCTCTGGAAGCAGAGTTCCACAGAGCTAAAAAATCAAGTAATTCACTGGCAACAACATGAGCAGGCAAAGGAAGCAAAGTAAGAACAGCAATCGAACTTTAGATCCCTTCTTGGAGACAAAAAGGATCAAAGCATGGAATGGGAGGAAGACAACACAGTCAGAACTCCCACCCCAAAAGCTTCCAAGAAACATGAAGACTTCCTACAAGCCATAGATCAGCTTAAGAAAGATTGTGAAAACCAAATAAGAGAAGTGGAGGAAAAATTGGGAAGAGAAATGAGAATGATGCAAGAAAATCATGAAAAGGGAGTCTACAACCTACCTGAAGAAAATTACACCTTAAAAAATAGATTAACTCAAATGGCAAAAGAGGCCCAAAAAGCCAATGAGGAGAA